>CM023481.1:207507435-207730791 GCA_013339685.2 Hyalomma asiaticum
GACATATTTCTGGACACGGACACAATAAGAGAGGAAGCGGCGAGCGAAATCGATTGTTTGTGAGGCAGGAAAGACGTCGCACTTTCTTCGAAATGTCGGGCATTGATAGGGATAGTAAAATATTAAAGGGACCCTGAAACGGTTTTGACGATTTTGTGAAAACATGATGATCAGGTAGAGCGAGTCATTAGGATCATTAGAGGACAGATTTGAGCGCTCTGCGTAATGTGTGTAATTTACAATAAGGCTTTGAACATGCGCATCGCAAAAGGTCGCAGCGGGTCGTCGAAATGCGTTTTCAAACGCCCCCGCCTATCGAACGTTGGAATGGGAGGCCGCTGATTGGCCCTCTAACAAGTGACGTGCACGTAATTAGTGTAAAGAACCTTCACTCTTTCATTACTACAAAAACACTTCTTGTTGAGCCCTTTGGTAAACAAAGAGTTACGAGCAAACCAATCACACACAAGGTCCACACAGTCTCAACCGATGACGCCAAGACTTTCATTACAATATCGGTTCAGAGAACATAATTCACAACACTAAGAGAATACGTTTACCGTGCAGTACGTGTTATTTCCCATTCCCATGCACTAGGACTGGCGTCTCACTCTTGATGTCCGCTGGCAACGGTAGCCAGGCTAGAACACGTACTTAAACCCTTGCCTGCCCGCCGGACGGTGTGCTGCACGTGGCCTTCCAAAATTCGTCACATAAGCTCTCAGAAGATGACCAGCCCGTGGGGCTATGAGTAGCGCCGTTTCAACACGCACCGAAGGTAATAAGCAAACAAGGACCCATCTATCACTAAGCGGTCGCGGTCATTTTCGTTTCCCAGGCCCGCTGACAGCGGCCTTGAAACTATAGTTACTCCGAATGGGTGCTCTTTCGGCGGTAACCACTTAGCGGCATTTCTTCCCGCTAGAGTACAGTGGCTATGAGCTCCTCCTAACGCAGCCGACCCGCGCTCCCTTGTTTATAAACCGATCGGTAAAAAGCGGCAACGTTACCCTGCACTTTTCACTACCCGCATACAACGGTCCACAAGCAGCAATGTCAACACTGTATGCCTCAGACTGACTGTCATGTAGCTCGAATTCTTCACACCGACGCGCATTGCGCGCCACCATAAATAACAACAAAAGAACAGTATCACAAATGCTTTAAAACTGTGAGAACTAGGCAAAACTAATATAATAGAACTGTCAGTCCGACTGTTAAGCACTAAAAGGGCTCCTAATTTGGAGCGAAAATGTTTAGGACCGGAAATGCTGACGACATATCGGAAAATCTTGTTCCAGTATTTATAGGCGTGGGTCAAGGACAAACTATTATATGTGAATGCAAATCGAAATGCCTATTTATAGCTTCTAGTGTTAACCATACTTGGTACTCGCACGCATTGGTGAATGTGAGTGACTTTCTATTTGCATACTAGGAGGGTGAAGTGCAAAGCACAGAACAGGAGAGCGAGGCGAACGACACGGGAGCTGGCAAGTGTGGTGGGTTGTTGGAAATACATCGCCGCAGCAAGGCAACACGGGCACGCGCAGTTTCCAATAAACCATCACAGTTGCTAGTTAACGCCCGTGTCGTTTGTCTTGCTCTCTTGTCCTGTGCTTTGCGCTTCACCCTTCTAGTATGCAATACGAACTGGCCCAAAACTCTACTCTCACATTAGCACATCTGAAGCGCACTATTCTGACTGCTCATTGGAAGACCCATTATGTGTTGCACTTGTAATAGACGGGTCAGAGTCGCAGTGGACATGTCGGGAGTACGTTCGGTGCTCCCAGATCACATATCCAGAAGCGTTTCTTCTCATATTTTTTTTTTATCTCCAAATAATCTGCTGGTGTTGAGGGTGAAATTCGCGCACCTCGACATGAATTTTAAATGTTCACTTATACTCGCCTCACAATTTTCCGACACTACTTCGAATATTAAAAATCTGATGCAATGGGAAATGTAACGATACGTTCCAATTTTCGAAATGTAACGGGAACGCGTTCCTTTCTGATGAAAGGAACTTGTAACGAAATTGGGAAGGAACCAGGAGCGAGCTTTTGTTCCTGGTTTGGAGGAACGTGTACAACACTGATTGAGAGCCACAGCAAATGTTAAATATATCGATCGTGGTGCAGAAGTCTTCGAATATCAAATGTGCTTCATATGTGTTTCAATGCATGTGCGTATGTGTTGGCACTGTCACCATTAAAATGAAGTTGCACTCAAAGAAACAACTCAGAGAGGGTCGCAGAGAAGGCGTTTCGCTTCGCTGACGGCCAGTATGTGCGGCTTGGCCGATGACAGCTTGCCGGACGCGATGTGCGTTGGAAGCGCTAACGCTTTATGCGAGGGCGCGCGTTTACAAATACAATAAAAATAAATAAGGAAGAAAAAAAATGGCCAGGAACTTCGCATTATCACCCTCTCCTCACGGGGGGGGGGGGGGGGTCACCACCATGTTTTTTGCACGTTTAGGAGCACGGGCGGCGTCTTTCTACTGTAGCTCTTTATATTTCGGTAGTTGCCGACGAAATGCAAAGTATTTTTCTTAGATACCAAAGTGGGGCGGGTGAGGAAGTACCATTCAGGAAGAGCGTCGAACAAGTGCAAGGGAAGGCTGCAAAAGGGTGAGCGAGATCGTCTCCCTCGACGAGCCGTGAAGGTTATGTTGGGCAACCTTGCGTAGCGGTTCACGACTGTGATGCCGCGGCTCTTCTTGCGTTTTTTACTTTATGTTTTAGCAGTGCGCTCAAGCAGCAACGATGTTGGGCCTGAGACCGCTATCACGCGCGCAGCGCACACGGGCGGCGTGCTGCAATAAAGGAACGCCACGCGCTCAGAGGTCCGCAAGGGGAAGGCCATCGTACGTCGGTGCAGCCGTCCACTGAATGCACACGCGCGCAGCGCCGCGTGAGGCCACTCGTGTCAAATAAGACACCGTCCACGCACTTATGCAGCACTCGTGTCACGTTCCCAGGGCGATGAGGTGCGATCCGTGCCCAACAAGGCAACGTGAGGATCTGGAAAGGGGCAGGAGTGGAGAGAGAACGCTAGGTAACGCGTCACCTCCCATCGTCGAGTGAATAAGCGAGTGAACAAAAGAAAGAGAAAGACAGGGTAAAAAGAAGAAAGAAAGAAAGACACGAACCAAGAGCTTGCTATGGCATGCTGGCCGTGTTCTTCATTGAACGCTCGAATGACTGACTGACTGACTGACTGACTGACTGACTGACTGACTGACTGACTGACTGACTGACTGACTGACTGATGTACTTGTTTTCTTGCTTATTTATTTATGCTTACTGATGGACGGGCGGGCGTGTGCAGGTCTTTTGTAAAACGATATACAAGAACATTCCTTCAAGACGCCTTCCCATCTGTTTTGGCCGTCACTCTTGTAGGTCTTATATCTGTGACAGACGGGCACGCTAAAGTATTTTGGGTAAGGGGACATCTACCGGAAAGGCGTTCATGCCCAATGACACACGACAAACGAGTATCTCCTTCCCGGCTAGGTTGCTTTGCAGAAAGGTAGATCGGCGATCTACTTTTCGAGCGTAAAGGGCGTACTCTCGCTGACAGCGTACACGACCCGTAAACGGGAGAGAACTTTTCACAAAATTACAACTCCTCGCAAGTATTTTCTTGCCTTGCACATAAGCTTTAGCTTTTAGCCGTAATGAGATTTGTCAGGCTGCAAGGATTTATTTTTACCGCACTCTCGAACGCTCACATGATTGCTTCTTCGTCGTTGCAGGGATTGCGCGTGAAACGCACAATCAACATTATAAGCGATCAGCAATAAAAACGATATTTTTAAACTCCGCAATAGCTAAAGGTAATTAAATGCGGAACTTTTTTAAAGTGTTCACTGTCTTGCTGCTTTAACAAGCAGCACCATTTTCTTGCGGCGTTCGTCTTAGGAACAACCTAAAGAAGTTCACGTGTTGCCGTGTGTCATCGACGCAACTACTTTCTGCAGAGGGTCCTTGAGGGTAGAAAAGGGGTTCATTACAAAGTACTTTACTTTTGCCCGTCTGTCAGGTGCCCGGACATAGCTCCTTACATAAATACTCGCGCGGTTGAAGGCTAGAAATTTCGACCATTTGAAGTTCGAATTGCAAGATACTCTTTAATAAATAGGCTTGCACGGTGCTCTAAATGTCGGCGGTTATTAGTAAGAGAACACAGAAAGCAGGAATCTCATACTGTCAGGAATTTCGTGGCACTCTCCGTTTAGGAAGGGGGCGAGGCGACAACAACCCACCCCACGTGAATTCTGTTAGGTTCGACCGGCTGACCGGCGATAAGGTCCACCCCTGATCGTACGTGAGCCAGGGGCTAGAGACGGGAGACACTGGTGCTTTTAACGAGGACTGCTTCCATTTAATACAACTAAATCACACTATACAAGGTAACCCACGCGCGGGATACAACCAATCCGGCAGATGCCACGCGACAACCAAAGAAAACTCCTCGGAGTCTCAATAACAAAAAAAAAAAAACTGAGAATAATCAATTGGCATGCGAAATACTCGCGTCAATACGTACACGAACACTACGCGGACATACTAATACAATACTAAACACGCGATGGCTAATAACACAAGGGATGGGACGTTATTCGGCCTAGAGAGTCCTAACGAGAGGAATGAGAGTCGCTGAGCGCGGAGGCTTAGCTGTGGTGGTAGCTGGTGGGGTGTCCGGGCCGTGGCGCTGGGCTGCTGGGTCATCGATGTACGCCACGGCCACAGATGAGCAGGGTCTAGAACCACGCGCCGTTCTCTCTCGAGCAGGAGACTCACTCCGACCGCGGGCCTGGATACACCTTCCTGTTGCCGGCCTCCCACTTGGCCGAACCACCGACATACCGACCGACGACCTCGCGCACTCAAACGGCTCTGCTCGGTCGTCGCGTTATCTCGTCTTCACCTCTCTCCCTGTATCTCCACACTGGTAATCAGAAGGAGCCGGTCCGGGAGAGACCGGGAAAAGATGGACTTTCGTTTCCCTGCAGCCTCCCCGCTTGATCGCTCCCGACGGTCCGCGTGCGCAGAGGCGCGGTCATGTCGAGTGCGCGCATTTTGTGACACACCCATGACAGACAACCTTATATGCTAAGGGTGTCTGGCTAGATACTCTCCAGCACAGTGTTTCGGAATTGTGTGCGGTGCTCATGGGATGAAAAGCGCTAGCTGAGTGCTCGTTAACGTATGCATTGCAGTTTACACTGTCTACGCTGTGTGTCGCATGAGCGTATTGTTGGCTCGCACACTTTCGTCGGACCCCACATCACCTCGAGTAGTCATATTAGCAATGACAAGACGTTGTTACCTCGAGCAAGTGTGCATATCGCTACTGAAAGTTTTCATGTCATGGTTCCCTTTTCTTGCAGTGATTGATTTGTGGGGTTTAACGTCCCAAAACCAGCTCTGATTATGAGAGACGCCGTAGTGGAGGGCTCCGGAAATTTCGACCACCTGGGGTTCTTTAACGTGCACTGACATCGCACAGCACACGGGCCTCAACATTTCGCCTCCATCGAAATGCAGCCGCCGCGGCCGGGATTCGATCCCGCGACCCTCGGATCTGCAGCCGAGTACCATAGCCACTAGACCACCGTGGCGGGGCCCTTTTCTTGCAGTGCTGATTTATAAATATATATTATAACTTCGGTTCTATGAAAAAGAGCAGATATGTTGTAAATTAAAGTAATAAATGTAGCTATAAGTTTAGAATTTTCCGCACATCTCTGATGGATGAGTGGTCATTGACTCTCAATGTCCTAGCGATGGGCATGAAGGACGGGGTGACTAAGTATAATCTGAAGCTTTTTTTGGAATGCCAGGCTCCAAACAAGGCCAACTCACATGGTCGATGAGCTATGGACGAAAAGCGGTGCAGAAGAAATTGTGAGCGAGATAAACTTTGGGGCTTCATTATGGGAGTTTTGATTGAAGCGTGGCTTGGTGAAGAGAGGACAAAGACTACAAATAAAAGAAGACTTCTCTAATAAGAAACTTCGCAAGCCCTATTTTACCGAAAAGTATTATTCATCCTACAGGTGGCTAAAATAAATGGAGAATAAGACTGTTCTTCCTAGGTGGCGTTGAACAAATGGCATGTGCTAAGAAAAGAGGTGTGCCTCTTATAAGGGACATGTCCCTTATGAAAACATATTACCGCCCCTTGAAAAAAGGACACCGCTTCGCCGGAAGGGTGAAAGATCCTTCGACGCTGTTACCTTGCCACAGCTTTGTGTTACCGCAGGGAAAGCAGCATCTCACGGAAAGCAGCACGTTATTCTTCCGCGATTGAGCACAGCTAGTGTTTAGCTGGAGCTCTATATTTTAATCAAGGTAAAATTTTAGGCGAGACAACAAAATGCACAATTGCAAAGGTTGCGCGAAACACGGTCAGTTTTAAGGACATATAGTTTTCCACACCTGCCTTTTCATCATTTTGTGATTTTTAAATTGCCTTCACAAACAAAACTGTTTCTCGATAAAACTATTGAGGGAAAATTTTCTGCATCGAATGCTTATACGCATCGCATACTTTTGAGATAAATGAATTTTATTCGAGCGCCACAGTTCGGATACTTGGCGTGGAATGATCTATCTATCTATCTATCTATCTATCTATCTATCTATCTATCTATCTATCTATCTATCTATCTATCTATCTATCTATCTATCTATCTATCTATCTCCCCGCCACGGTGGTCTAGTGGCTATGGTACTCGGCTGCTGATGCGAGGGTCGCGGGATCGAATCCCCACCGCGGCGGCTGCATTTCGATGGAGGCGAAATGCTGAGGCCCGTGTGCTGTGCGATGTCAGTACACGTTAAAGAACCCCAGGTGGTAGAAATTTCCGGAGACCTCCACTGCGGCGTCTCTCATAATCAGAACTGGTTTTGGGATGTTAAATCCCACAAATCAATCAATCAATCTATCTAGCGGCAAGGTTTGCACGCATGCTAAATTCCTACGATGCTAGACAAGATTGGAATGTAGCGTTCGTTAGCTCTTTGAAATAATCATTTCTGCTCTTAAGATTACAAAAAAAATGCTGCATAAACCTGAAGCAGTATAGTTTTATTGATTCTGTTGCACGCGGTTATGCTTGACAGGGCAAGACCAAACCATATTCTGGAAGTGTTCCCTGTCTCTCGAAATCTTGCACACGGCTGTCTACAGCCCAGGGTATACCAACGGCGGCAGACCCCAGTGAAATGGTTGGTATGGAGCATACGCCATGCAAGCGATTTCCACTTGGTTAAAGTGCCGCGTGCTGTGGGTTAATTGGCCCTCTGAAGTCTATATTGATCAAATATATCCATATAGAGCACCAGCCTGTCCTACCCCAACAGGCGAAAGGAGTGTACGTCAACGGTGGAAAACGGTGGAAAAGTCGGCGTCCATAGGCCGACCTCAACGCAGTGTTTCACCGCGCCACCGCTGCCGCAGTGCGTGCCGGAACTTGTAGTACTCGCGGCGGTCGCGGTATACGCTCAAATGCATGGCTGGTGCATCGACGAGCGGCGTTAACGAGATTTATCGGCCTTATTTAGAAGAGTTTTGATGGTTGGATTTACGTACTATGTGCCAGTATGCTACAACCCAAAACAAAAGCGCTTCGGATTTTTCGCGTTCTCGAAGAATGTCAAGCTCCGGCAGGAACTGCATGGTGCGTCGGACAGACCGGCTCGTACGGCACACGGTTTGTTCAGCAGTGTTTGTGAATTCTGCGTTTTAAATGCGGAGCATTTCTTAGTCGCACGATGTCGCGCTTCGGCGTCGGCGGCGCCGTCCACACCCCCACTGCGCATGCTCGGCTCGTCTCGTGCCGGCCCACCGGGCGTTCAGCAAGCCGAGCAAGCGCAGTTGGGGTGCGGACCTCTCCCCCGTACTCCTCTCACTCGAACGCGGGCGGTGTGTATATAAGCGGCGGAGCGCGCGTTCTGAATTCAGTCAAGGGCGTATTTGCGGACCTCTCCCCCGTACTCGCCTCCCTCGAACGCGGGTGGTGTGTATATAAGCGGCGGAGCGCGCGTTCGGAACTCAGTCAAGGGCGTCTTTACTTGGCTTTCGCTTGACTTGACGCTTTGCTTGACTCGAGTAGATGCGATGGAAGCAACAGTACCTTCAACCAGTAATGGGTCACAACCCAACATCAGCGTCCCACCACTCGTTGAAGGCAACGTTACCCCACCCTCACCGTCGTTGGCGTCAACAACAGCAAGCAACGCAGACGTCCCAAACCATACCCAATTACGTAACATTCACGCGATACCCCCACCACTCTGCGACGCATTTACTCGAGTTCCCCCCGTGGGAAGATGCGGGCGGCATTTTTTATGCATGACACAGTGCCGTATAGCGTCATAATAGCTTAGGCACATCACGGACGGGCCGTGACCGCAACAATTCATAGCGTGTGCATAATCACCTCGCCGGGCGATCTCCGCCAGCGGCGTCGTAGTGGATACACCTTGTGTTCTGGACAAACTAGTGATCGCTAGAAAATGCCTAAATTGACCTCTTACGAGCGGTGGCGACTGTATTATTATTTTTATATATTTTTTTATGCCTCACAATAACAAATGTCAAGCGTCTAAGGTGAACGAAAGTCCTGATACAAGGCCAGCCTAAGCGCATACTTCACGCTGTGCAGGGCTATTGATACACCACGCCGGCATCGCAACCATCGGTGCCGCCGGTGTTTCGGTTTTCAATGGGCGATTTTATGGCGAGCACAAGTTAAAGAGTTAATACGAGTGACAAAACGTGTCATCTTATATATGCGCGAGCGGCTTGTCTAGAGTCATACGCCGACTGAGTTAATGTGGACGCCGTTTTGAAGCGGTAAGGCCTAGCGACACGACATCAGCGCCGAGCCTTCGGGTGTGAGGGCGGCAATGCACGTGGAGTGGGTTGTTGTCGCCTCACCCCCTCCTGAACGGAGAGTGCCCCTGAATCCTTGACAGTGACCTTTACACTGGGCAACACCTGGCATTAGTTATGGAATGCTGTCGCTGAAATACAGGCTTAAATACAGACAGAAAGCACAGCAGGAGCAGGTCACTATAGTAGCCCTAAAAATTCTAGAAATCAGTGACGAAATCTGACGAAATCAGTAGCGCATAGCAGAATCGTCGCGATGACGACTCACTAGTGCCTCATTGATGCTTGCTATCACATAATGACGTTCCGACGAGCGAAGGCTGTGTGCCAGTTCTTTTTTCAATTTTCTTTCAATTTATTTCAATTTATTCAACATCTGACAGATGTTTGGTGCACGGACAAAAAGCCTGAAAAGGCTTGACTAGATCCGTGCACCAGACTATGGCATACAGTGGTGTGAATACAACTATAGTGGTAGAAAGCAACACATAAAGCAGAAAAAAAAGAAAAGAAAAGCACAAACGAAGTACCTAAAGCATCAATAAAGGAAAAACAATGTATGCACATCATAACTACAAGAACTTTTCTAGATTACAATTCCTAGTAACTGACATATTAAATCTGTGCATATAAGAACTACTGGAAATTGGCTAAATTTCAAATCAAAGTAACAAACATATGTAGTACATTGAATAAAAAGAAATAATCACAGTTGCACATACATATTGCGTAAACCATTCAAAGCCATTACATTGAACAAGAAGAAACAATCATAGTTGCACATACATATCGCGTAACTCATTCAAAGCCATAGAAGCTACGTCCGTACCATTTCTGGCAAGTTCATTAAGTAATGTTGGTAATGTGCACCTGAGCATTTGCTTTCCGTAGGTCGTGCGGCATTTTTGAACTTTCCACATCTCAGGATGGCGTCTGTCGTATGCAGGGTCATTTTTTATCAATTTAGCCAATGTCTTTAGAAGGGAAATTTTCTTTTTTGTTTCCAACTTATGTTGCCGAAGTAACTTGAAATTGTAAATGTTTTGTACGCTTACAATTTTAAGCTTTTCGAACATGTCCTGTGTGACCTAGGTAAGGAGCGTTAAAAACGGCATCGTAGACAGTCGACGTTGACAGCGCATATGACAGCATCGCACGTTCGTCCCCCGACTAATCGAACGCGTCTGGATGACGTCGGTGCGACGCCACCTCGCGTCGACTAGAGAAAGGTATGGAACACGCACGCACGCACGCACGCACGCACGCACGCACACACACACACACACACACACACACACACACACACACACACACACACACACACACACACACACACACACACACACACACACATTTCTATTACCTCTATCGTGTTGAATGTACCAAAGACTCCACGTGGATTACATTCAGCGTGTAAAAAAGCACCTGCTTGTAGGCAGACGATCACCATCCCGGTGAGACGTGCGAGATCCCGATCATCTCAGCCACCATCTTGTTTGGACAGCAAAGTTAGCAGCGTAGCGTCCAGTTGTCCTAAAGAAACTGTCTCTTTCGCCCTCGACGTGAGTATTGCATGAATGGGACATGTGATGGCTGCTGTCCACGTAGCTGTTTATTCGTCTACGGTGAGTATTGAAGTACGCCATATTTAGCCTCATTGGCTGTTATATTCACTGGAATGTCACCATGATGCATACGTAACTTGATTATCGCTGCATGTTACACCAGTGGAAGCCATTTTTTCATGGACGGCTCGGGAAGGAGATACGACTTCTCTCCAGGTTTCGGCATCAAATAAAATGTGTAGCGAAAGGACGGAAGTAGCTCTCGCCCGCTACTTAAAATGATGGAGCAGCTCCGTACGAAATGTGGCTTCCCCAGCACCGCCATTGCTAAAGCTCCTACGCTTGATGCCCTGCTAGCGTTTATTTTATATACGCGCATGCTTGTTTTTGGCGCGAAGTACATCTGCTAGCAGCATAGGGAACCCCTTTAAGCGCGCTCCACCGGCACCTTGAGCTCATCATGGCGAAGCACGGCGGAGCTCATAGAGCTCGACCGCGTTTTCTTTCTTTTCGTTTTGAAAGTCCGTTCGTGCACCTTGGCCATGTGGTTGAGCGGTATACGAGAGCTGTTAAATATTTCAGAGCAGTGTCAGCCGGCTTCTTTAATTCCGAGCATCTCGTCGAGTAAGAGACCGGAACACCAGCGCCCGTGCCTTCCCCCCTCCGAGTTCTCACCTTACGCCTTTTCATTTTCTCGCTCAATTGAGGAAGATACGGTGCATTGTCTCAGAGTTGAGCGCTCGCTCTGTGGTGTTGAGGTAGTCGCCATTGTTCCTACTACGCGCAACATTTGCCGCGCTTTCATGAGCACGAAGTCATTCAGGCGACGGTAAGCGTTTCCACGTGCCGCAGAAAGTATCTCGGAAGTAGTATTTGTGCAGTATGTGCTATGTTGTGCACATTCTCCTGCCCTGATTAATGAAGCCGCGGTGAATCTATTAGAGCATATAAGACTGGGCGAGTTGGTTAATATTTATGGCAGACGGCAGCGCAGCGGTGGCCGAACAAAAGGACAGGTCTGCGCCGCTCCTGTGTACTTTTCTATACCGCGTGCTTCCGTCCCATGACGCGCTGTTGTTTACCATGGATGAATCCATGTTCATCTTTACTCAGTCTGTTCCCTGTGTGTATGTAAGTGTGTATGCATTTTAACGCAATTCAAGATGGTTAGTATATTTGCACTTCATCTTCTCTGTTTTCTTCACCATGCACTTCTACGTTGTATGTTAGTCCACGGGCGAGCCCATTGCTAATGGCAAACGGTTCACAACTACTCTACCGAGCTCGCCATCGCTGCTACAGATGGAGGCTTTTTGAGCAGAACTGACGAGAATGAATCGAACGTTTAGTATGCTTGGAATGATTTTCGAGAAGGGAGCATGTTTCGATACGTATACTCGACGAGTGGTTCGTCTTGTTGTGCGAATACATACAGCTGGAGAAGAAAAATGTAACCATCGCACCGCTGTCGGGCATGACTAATCGCCGCTCTGCGCATCGTAATTTCTGCACGCACGTGTGACAATGAGTCACTTTCTTTTGTGCATTTTTATACTCCCCTTCCTTCCGCGCTCGTTCGAGGCATCCTAGTAGAGTCCTTCCGTGCGAGTTGGCGACAGGCGCATAACTAAAGGAACCGTGCATCACTTCGGTAATAAAGCGTGCGGTCAAGAAAGTGTCCATTAATTTCCATTCTGCCAGTGGCAGTCGTGCCTCGAATAGCTCGCGTATTATGAGCGGAAGCGACACCACGGCTACGTGAAACTGTCAGCCAATTTCCCCTTTGCAGTGTCTGACTTTCCTCTCTCTGTTCTTTTTTTTCTTTTCCGTTCTGCAGCGCTTTTCTCAGGCAGAAGCGGCAGCAATAGTTCCTACGGTGAGAGCTTCCTTGTAGCAGGAACCAATAAGCGTGAGCTGGAGGACGTCGTTGTTTCGATAAATTCATTTCCGGCGTCACCGAAGCGGCTGACATTTCGTCCATGACCTAGATTCCTTGTTCTGATTCGGGAAGACGCACTTATTCCTTGTATTGGGCGGGCACCTTGTAGACGACAGAATTTCTACACCAAGTGCACAAAGAGCCAGCGCTCATAGGTACAGTGACGATCGATGTTTCGCTAAAATGTAGCGCCAGGTAGTTGGTGCCATGCCGTCTTTATTTATTTTCATTTTTCGTCTCCACAGCGCTCTTAGTACACTACAGAATCCATTTGTCGTGATATTTATAAAGGCCATTGTATGGACGTCGCGGACGGACTATACGCGACGCGCAGCGCCTATAGGGGCGCCACTGAAAGCCGCGTAGCGGCGGCCGTTGGAACCGCTGATGGGTCGCGTAGCAGACGCCTCATTTCACTGCAAGCATGACGGAAGTGCGCGCGTGCGATTTGCCGCTTGTGCGCGTCCCAGATAGTTACTTTTGCGGCGATAGTGTGCGCAAAGGAGCCGCACTTCATAATAGTGGATATGTGTCCGATGTCACAGCTGTGTAGGACGACGATGTCACCATACACGCCAAGTGTTTGCCACAGACAAGCGTCCCTACGAAGTGGAGCTCATCGCACCGGTTTCTTTATAACGTCCCGATCATGCCTGCATGCGTTGACGCGTGCACCAACGTTTTTTCTCGACACAGTAGCTTCGTTTACGTGCCATGTGTTTATATAGTAGATTTTGAGGGATCGCTGTCGCACCGGCGTATGGATTTCACGGGTGCGGCCACCCGAAGGGTCAGCGTTGGTAAAACTTTGAAAACAGCACAATAAGCTTGTGAAAATATATCTCGGCAGCTTGCGCTAGTGGCGCGAGACTGAGTCACTGCGGAGCTGGTGGTCACCTAGCTTGTCATAGCAGCGTGGCTGCTTATTTGCTAGGTTTTTTGCAAGCTATTACCAAGTGTTGCAAAATGGCGTTAGTTTCTACGGAATCGTCAAAGCCTTCAAAGCGCACAGGTGCTATGTTTTCCAGCCAATATGCATGTAGTTGAGGCGAGCGCACAGCGAACATTCTGCACCGCTGATCGCATTCCAGTGCCATCAAAAGGTACAATGCAGCCGATTTCGTGCAGCACACGTGTGATTCCACGGCGCCTTTGTAAAGGAGCCGTCACCTGCCCCACATTATCTGGCATTGCGCTTCGCGCCATTCGTTTTTCAAGAGAGCCTAGGCATCGCGTCTTATCAGTACTAACAACCTCATGTGCATTGTAGCTTCTACAATGCAGGCGAGGCGACCAAGTGTAAACGTAGTAGCGTTCGCTGAAGACGTAGCGACATAAATGGAGAAATAAAAACACGGTAATCGTTCTAACACCGCCGTTAACAAGAAAAAAAAAATAGCGGGCGCGAAAGAAGACGAAGTAGGATCGGGAGCGCATGGCACGTGATGGTCTGGGTTTTTCTCTTTAGAAAAAACTGCATCGTAGGGTCTCGCTGCTCGGCGCTCTTCAGACGTATTGTCTTCCGTCGCACTTCGAAGCCTGGTTTATTATTCATCGAAGTCCTCGGACTTTACATTGCTGTAAACAAAGCGCGATTGCTTACCTTCTGCGACGTACAGCCGCAAATCAGCGCCGCCGTCGCTCTCGCTCATGAAATAGCACCAGAAACCTGTATAAGTGCGTTCTTGGCGATTTTTTGTGTGTGTTTGAGCAGCCGACAACGCATCAGCTATTCTTCGACATCTCTGAAGCCCTACAGAGTCGTTAAATCACGAAGAAAACAGGCCCATCCGTGCACTCGCGTACACGCTCGCGGGAACACTGCTCGCCCGGACCCACCAACGCTTCCAAGCCGCGGCGGCAGATGGCGTCGTCTGCACTTAGCGCATCGCCTATAGCGTGTGTTGTAGCACGTTGCAATGGGACGAGGTTCGAGTGCATGTTTCTCGACTTGCGTACGTGCTCGCAAGCAGTAAAGAAAGATATCAGCGCATGATCATATCAGTGCAGAGGCAGATTCTGGGGTGAAGTTGGGCAAAGAGAGAGTTTGCATGGCTCCGGATTAAGACGACAGGTGTTGATAAGGAAAAACGCTGTGAACAGTAAAATACCCAGAATAGTGATCACTGGGCACAAAAGCACCGGCGTAACGTAGTTATAAAGCCTACGCGAAGTCTTCTGTCAATGATCCCGCAAAAACCTACACATACTTTTCTTATCATAGAATTGCCTGCATGCAGGCGTTGCGTTAAGTGAACGTTAGGAGGATGTGCAGCAGAAGCTCTGTTGCACCTCTCCCATTACTCACTTCACTTTTTTGTAGACTCCCTATAAATAGGAAGCTTTTATCGTTGCTCGCTGTCGCAAGTCTTACGCTAACTATAAAACTTCGTATGTGCGACTGCCCTTTATTTAGCACAACTGTAAAAGGTTGATGGCGAAAGGAAAAAACGGAGCGCTAAACAACGACAAAGAAAGAGGCTACGCACAGTGTGTAGCTTCCTTCTTTGTCGTTTTTTAGCGCTCTGTTTTTTCCGTTTGAAGCATGAACCAACTCGCCCAACGCACGATACAAGCACTGAGATATGCAAAAAGGCGTCGGAGCTCAGCGAAAAATAAAGTTGTGGCCTAGCTTCTGGACTAAATGTTTCAATTCAGTGTATTTGAATATGCCTTCACTAGACTTTTTAAAGGTGCCGTTTCACTAGATAATTAATCTTCCGTCGATCAGGAGAATGTCAAGTTGGCCGGAGGGGGGGGGGGGGGGGTGCTGCTCTATTGAAGTGGTCCGAGTATGACGCAGGCTTTTTTGTTGTTTAGTATCTGCGGAACGTCGTATTGGGACTCTGAATGCAACTTGCACTATAGGAAGACCTGCCAGGCAACCACAGGCGATGGAGCTTTCGCCCTAAGACTTATGCAAGCGCTCAAATGGCTGCACCACAGCATGCAGGTGAAACGTTCTGTACTTGCCTTGTTCCTGAATCGTGCGCGCATGTTTTTTCCGAGTTTTCGTCGAAGCATTTTTTGTTTTCTTTGAGGTCATCCACGTGCAAGTTACTTTCTGTGTGGCAATACACCTTAGCGACTGTCCTCGCTTTCTGTTAAAAGCGGTGTCCTGTCTGGCCTATGCCGTACTTATCGCAAAATAGCGGAACTGGCTGGTGAGGGCTCTAGTGTTGTCATATGTTGGCTCATTGGCAATGAGTGAATGCGAAACATAGGCTAATGTTGGCTATTTGTTGTTACCACAGTGTCGTCTGAATCTAATGTTTGACTTGTTGCTCTCACATGGATACAACAGTTAGAGTCGGTTGTGTATCAATGTTCTTTTTCGCGAAACTTAGATGATCCGCAAAACGGCCCACTTCTGACAACTATTATAATATCTTATATGAATACAACCCGAACAGTGAGCGTATCATAATGGAATTACAGTGTCGTTGCTCTAATAGAGGCGAAAAAATATATATGTGGTACCAGATATGTAAGAGTTAGTTTAAAGTTTGCTTAGGACAAACTGACCTTTATTGCACCCTTTCGAAGTTTGAAGTTTCGGAATAATGCGCCAAGCACTTAACACAGGCAGTGAAGGAGCATACCGGGCCGTCGGACAGAGTACTTATGGAACAGTCTTCGGCTATTATTTGAATTTGTTCTGCGGAAAGGTGGAGGTGCAGTGCACTTCAGAACTGCTGTGATGATGCGACGTTCATCTGCAGTGGCCAGACTTCATGGTACGAACACAGGGAATGTTCGCACGTCGCCATGAGAAAGACTACGCACTTCGGAACAGCAAACGGAAAAAAAATTAAGGCGAGTTTTATGTTCAATTGAGGTGTCTTTAATGGCGCCGGCCCTGTAGCGTTTGGTTCACCTGTGCGGACATTAGGTTCACTAAGTGAACTTCCCTTACACTTAGTGACACAGCAAAGCGTGCATTTTTTATGACCTTTAATTTTATCACTCTTTTCCTAATTACCCCGCTTTAACGTAACACAATTCACTAGGGCATTTCCAAGATTACGGTGGCTATGGCACTTAGCTGCTGATCCGAAGGTCGCGGGATCGAACACCGGCCACGGCTGCTGCATTTCGATGGAGGCGAAATGTTGAGGCCCGTGTGCTGTGCTATGTCCGCGCACGTTAAAGAACCCCAGTTGGTCGAAATTTCCGGAGACCTCCACTACGGCGTCTCTCGTAATCATATATCGTGGTTTCGGTACGTAAAATCCCATAAATTATTATCTTTCCTTCTTTTGTTTTCACGTGTGGCTCATAGCTGCATATCACATGATTTATTATCCTTAGTCGTGAGCTGATTGGCAAGCATGCCCTGTTATGGATCTTCATGTTAGTCCTACATTTATATATTACAAGTGAACGAGACGCGAGTTTTTAAATGCAGAGCATGCATTCCATAGCGACCCTCGGCAACTTTGACCATATCTGTCTATCTATCTAGATATCTATCTGTCCGCCTACATCTCGGTGCCCTCGTATCGATTACTTGGCATACAACAAAATTCGCATGGTAGCGTATGAACGTATGACTGACATGAATGATTGACCTTGACATCCCTAGTACGATACACTTGTCACAAAGCCCCGCCATGGTGCTGTGCGTTAACCGCTCTTATAGCAATGTGATAAGCAACACATATGCATTACTGTCACTCAGCAAGCTATCTTACAGCTTTGCACGGCCACGTAGGAACACTCTAACGAACGACGCTTATGATATACACATCAGCGCACCGCATTTATATACGTCAAAACGGACGTCTGTGCATGTTGCAGCGCACCACTGTGCAACACAGTGCTGCCGATGAGCCCGATGAGCCCACGTTATGCACACAACTACTAATTTCCGGCAAAGACCTTCATCCTACTTGTAACACTTGGCTAAAATCCTAACAATTCGGTACAGGCAATTTCCTGCCTGCTTCGCATGACATCAATTCCCAAAATGCGCGGGATCTGTCAGATTAGTGGCAGTATTTCATAGATTTTTATTTGATTACACTGTTATGCAGAAAAAACGGACATAAACATGCGTATCTGTTAAGGTACTTTCGAAAAATTTTTTGGCGGGGTTTTGCAACAACTTTAACTTCTAGTCGGCTGGGGCGAATGCCGATGTGGTCTTTCAGAAACATAATGTGGCTAGGCAATAACGCCATAACAACAGCATATAAATCAACTACCAACAGTGCCAGCATAATATGTACACTGACATCGCGGTGTTCAGTACTCGAGAAAAGCTGCATGTTCTCTAAGTGGGCAGTCATATACAGGGCATTCTTTAACGAACGCCAAATGCGTGCATGAAATGGGCGCAAGAAATAATAAGCGCGCGGTATAATAAGGCTCAGTGAAGGCGGTCTCTTGTCCGCTGTCTTCGAAGGTATCTTTCGCTCATACTGGCGCCACTCGCAGCGATGCGAAGATAATCACAGACGAAAAAAAAAAACTGCATGTTTCGCTATGTTGACATAGCTTGACACCGCTCAACGACGACTTGCGTTGTATTACAAGCGAAATTGTAAAATAACAGTACATTTATAAGAAATAAAAACGGGTATGCACTTAAAGGATATATCAACCATGCATATAAATGCAAAATATGCGTGAATGCGGAGAAATAAAGAGAAGAAATTCCAGTTACAGACGAATACATGCGAAATTTCTATAAAGCACCTGATATATAATAATAGCCATCAGTGTAGCCCTTATATCGTATCTACGAATAGCTTTCAGATGTAGTATGTTAGTGCCAAAAGCGGCACCGAGTGCATGCTTCACACTCATCGCTCTGTAGTAAGGCTATAATATACAGGCAACAGAGAGTGAAACCTATAGCACAGGCTACACCGGAAGAGAGTGATCTCAAAACTAAGTTCAAATGAATAATAGTGGGAATTTTGTATTCGCATGGTGACTTAATACATCCTGCTTCCAATTCAGAAGACGTTTTACTCCCACTGTGGTGGCTTTGGGCATAAAGTTTTGCGCTACTGAGCTCGGGGATGCGATTACCGGCCAGAGCGGCCGCATTTAGATGGATGCGAATTGCAGTAACACCCGTTTACTTGTATACGTTAAAATGGCCCTGAAACCATATATTACTCGCTGAGTTTTTCATCGAAACTGGTTCTTTGTATTGTTCTGAGATAAATATAAAAAGAATTTTCGAGATCGATGCAGGCAAACGCAAGTTCTTCAATTTACAAATTCAAAATAAAAGCAGACGACAGATCTCGGCATCCCGAGACGTGCACACTGCTTCCAATCAAAACACGGCTTATATCTTGCAGAAGCGGAACCGTGCTGCCCTCTGTGGCCTTCCTACTGCAACAACCACATGGGCCGCACATCGCTTCTTGTGTCAGATGCAAGCAAAATGAAATTTTAATGCACAAATTTGTACCTTTCAGTAGATTTAGCAAGAAAGCATGTTTACATTTTAAAACTGTTTACAGTCAGTACATTGTGAGCATGTGTGAGGCATATTTTTATTGCTACTGTTCCCGGCCAGTCAGAACCTGCAACAAAGCCGGTGATGTCATATCCGATCGGAGAAACTGTTGATGTATGACGCTGCAGTCAGCGTGGAAGCCGATTTCAGGAACAAATTAAAATATAATACAGTTCGATTTCGCCGCGCCCACTTGTGTTTCCGTCATCATCAAGTCCCACACAAAGCAAAAATACAATAAAATCAATGTGCGCAAAATGCGCCTCAGCCCCCCCCCCCCCCCCCTGAAACTTTTTTTTGACATCGTGTCACTGATAGGCAACACAATTTTGAAATCATTCACAGCATAAATAAAGCGAAGCACCTTGCTCTAAGGTAGCTATGGGCTTATTTCTGTCGCCTTCCTCCTTATCATTACTGTTCCTTCTCAACTCAATCAGCTGTGGAGTACGCGTTAGCGACGACTGCGCCTCCCACGTCAGCCGCTGTGCCGAACCCTCCGTAGCGACATAGCGCCGCGATATCTCTACTGATGGCGCCGACCTCGGCAGTGCTAGCCTGTGTAATAGTGCGCCGGTGACTCGTGTGTATGCCGCCAGACGACGCGACGATACCGTTGGCTGGCCCTTCGGTGCTCGTGACGTCCTGTGGCTTGCGCTTCGTGACACCCATCGCATGTCCCGGGGGAGGGGCGGTTGAAAACTCTTTGAGTCGAGTCGCGTCGATCTTTCGCGATGTGCGTACTTAAAGGAGTACTGACACAAATTTTTGACATTCTCGTATTGTTGCTGTAAGTGAAAGCACTGGCGGGGAGAACCCCAAAAAGAGTGTCATGGTGCCTCGCAACGCAATGAATATATTTTTAATACGACTCCCTTAAAAGCACACTTTCGGTTTCGATTTCGAGGGGGCGGTTTCCTAGTGACGTGTCAAGAGAGTCGGACGTGCGTCTAAGCCACGTAGCGACAGCAATTCGTGATAGCGTCGCTGCAACTCTGTGTCTGTGGTCGGTTACACGTGTGGCACGCAAACAACGACAATTTCACGGTCGTCCAGCGACTCTGACGGCGATTTCAGCGAATTTTAAGAGACCGTGCTCATACGTCATCGCAGTGTCCATTGCGCTGGGGCTGGGTTGCAGTGCTGTTTGACGAAAACTTTAAAACCAAACTGAAATATTTTGCACGCGTTTCCTGGTTTCCGCGTGCGGAGGGCGTTAACAATACATGACTGGAAAACGAAATATGTATATTTCGCGCCGCCGCAAAATCGTGTCAGTACTCCTTTAACACTTTGTATTAAATTACACGCTTAACACAGAGTGCTGATATTGTTTTGCCAGTGATCAGAAGGACCCGAGCTATCGCTGCAACGCATTTGTACAAAATCACCAAAATCGTTTCAGGGTTCCTTTAAGGAACCGTCGGTGGTCGAAATTCGTCCTGGGTCTTCCACTACGGCGTGTTCTGTCGCGCATGCGGTGAAACGAAGCCCCTCGTATCCGGTGCAGCATCACATTGCGAGAATTAGAACCCGACACGCCGCTGACGTTTTCTTTGTGCTCGCAATCGCGTCTGCCGTCGGGAGGAGAGCGTGCGACGAACTGACGTGCTTGCTGCCTCGCTGTCTCATTTCCGCGCAAGCACGGTCCTTCATATCCACCCTTTCAAGCGGCTCAGCCGAGACGATAGAAACGTGCCAGTCCGAAGGGAACAATGCATCGAGTGCGGGATCTTGCCGCGTGGTGCCACGCCCCACGGCCCAACCCTTCGATGAACGGCGCGCCGCGACATTTTCTTGTCGGTCGCGAGGTGTTCGTAGCACGCAAATCTCGGCCCACCCTCGAGATTTACCACAGTGTGGCCGTGAAATGCTTCCAGTCACCCGTTTGAGGCAGCGTCGCAGTTTGAAAGAATGTTGTCCGTGTTTCTATTCTTATGTTCTTTGCATTCTAAAGGCGGCGGAATTTTGAATGCAGTATCGTATTTAGTTTTTCTTCTTTATTCGTACGTTACGTTTGTAATCGGGTTCGTGCATTTATTATTACTCTCTTTCCATCCTCCAGACGAGCTTCTCAAGGTAGCTAGAATTTTAAAAAATTCCACATACGAGCGATGAAAGTGTTACGTACTGCCACCGCGCTATTGTATTACACAAGGGCACGTGGTGACGTGCAAGGACGTATGGTCTTAACCATGCGTTTCCTCATAGAACCGAGCAGGCAGCTGTTTGCTTCACAAAGAAAGAGCGAGGGCAAAATGATTTGTCGAGAGGCTCCCATTGTATTCGGTTGCCGTTTCCTTCTTTGCAACACTTTTCGAATATGAACAATGGCAGGTGTCAATAGAGCACGGAGGACACGCCGTGCGTCAGCTTTTCCGGACAGCTTCGGCTTATCGCCGCATGAACGGCGAACAACGCAGAACTCTTGTTTACACCAGTCGACACTTCTTGGGCGTCCGCCATTTTCGTGGGAAAGCGGTTCGCAAGCGCAGAGAAGGAAGTTTCGAATAACGTCATTTGCTTTCTTAGGTCTTCGCAATTTCGTGCCATAATGGTATACTTCCTTTTTGTTTTTGTGCACGGATGCCTGTAGGTCCAACCGGATATACGACGGGAGCTGCTGTCATTTGTTCATGCGCATAAGTCGCAGTGGAAGAGTTCATCCTCTGCAGGCGTACATCACATCCAGGTAGCTTGTTATGACAGCCCGCTTAAAAGGAGGCCGTAGAGGCCTCGCGGTGTTTTGTCGGGGGCAAATAGCCTTCTGATAAAAGTGTAAAAGTGTACATACATGCGAAACATTTCAAACTTGGTTCACGGTTGTTGGAGTTGCCTATGGCTTTTAAAACGTACGAAGGAGCCTCTGCAGCGTTCATTACTGCTCTTAGTTTTTGTTAGTGTTGTTGTTGAGTGAAGGCGAAAGAAGGTTAGAAGGAAATTATTTTTGTTGTTTGTCGAGATAAGACGTTGGAGGAATCTGAAGGAGCGAGGAGCTTGGGGCCGGGTCCTTCGTTTTGTTCCCGGGATAAGGAAGAAGAGCTCTTACGAACGTATAATCAATCTGTCAGTACGTTGTAATGAGCGGTCGGACAGTGTTAAGACGTCCATAGTACCTTTCGCTATCCGTGTTACAGCTTCTTCAAATGTATTTAAACCTTGTCTCACTTCTATATTATTTAGTATGAAATGTATTTTATGAAAACATGAGAAACATAGAAAGAAAAGATGATCATCTAGATTGCATATTGCGCACTTCATTGCAGTGGGGGAGCAAAGAGCGCGAATGAAGAAAAAGGAAATGATAAATTACAGAGAGGGTTAAAAGGAGCTCAGTGTGCACAGACATTCCACTGTCGTAGCATCGTTGCCGCATCGTCGCCCTTATTCCTTCTCACAGGTTCCGCTACTCAGAGCTTAATAACCCACCGGCGTCCCGTCGTTGATAATGCATCAGTCATCCGCTGGAAGGGGTAATACCAAGCTCGCGCACACTTATATGCGTCGGCGCCTCCCACCTCCTTTTTTTTTCTTATAACAAACACCTAAATACTGTAGTACCATTCCCCATCAAGTCGATGTCATTACCTTGTTTCCTCGATATGTAACAGCTTCTTCATTTTATTGAAAAATGTAGCAACACTTTTTCATGTATTATGTCATCATCATCATCATGTCTGCGCCCAACGCTGGGCAAAGACATCTCCCAGAGATCTCCAGTTATCTCGGTCCTGTGCTAATCCCCACACCTTACGTAATGCCTTTGACGGTGCCATTAGGGAAGCAAAGTTACGTGTAGGGATGCGCGAACAGAAAAATTTGAGTACGAATCAAATCAAATATTGTTTAAAATATATTAAGAATGCTTTCAACTTGAATCATTGGAGAAATGTAGCGCAATACCGCATTATTATTCATTATGTCTGTTTATTATTGATTGTTACCGTATTACGAGCCCAGTTACGTGAACCCATCCTCCCACTTCATCAGCTGCCTTTAAAGGGACACTGAACAGGTTTTGAATTCGCGAATTTATTGCGAATTCGGTATCCACGACCTCTTACAACATGCCTACGGAGGTTTTTTTCGCGATGTTCGATTAGCGAGCAAACTTTGACCGAGGGAACGCCCCCCTCGGCGCGCGCGCGCGCAGGGGCGGAGCTTGGGAGAGATAGACACGTGGGGAGGTGACGTCATCGTCAGCGTCGAGCCGCCGGGCCGCCTGCGTCGCTCAGTCAGCTCAGCTTGTTTCTGCTGCGATCTGCTGCCTAGCGAAGCATCAGTTCTGCCAGTTCGTAGCGATTTCTTGCCATTGCACCGTTCTCTTCTGATTGAAGATTTTCGCCATCCGACATTCACTACTTGTGTTTGTGCAAGGTTGAAGTGGACTCGCGATGCCGAGTTACTGCGCGGCATATGGCTGCCGCAGCACTTACAGTCGCGATGAGGTCGCTTTTCACAAGTTTCCTCGGGATCAGAAGATGGCTGCAAAATGGTCCGCTGCAGTTAAAAGAAAAGACTTCAAACCTACGAGATCAAGCGTGCTGTGCTCCAAGCACTTTCGTGACAGCGACTACGTACGAAACCCGGCTCTCATGCAGTCGCTGGGATTGACGATCAAGAGTGTGCGACTGAACAGCGACGCGGTTCCTTCTGTGTTTCCGCACCTGAAGGGGCCCTCGCCGCCACCACGACTTGCCTTCGTGAATTTTAAATTTCTTAAATTTTTTTTGTTGTCGTGATGCACCTCGGATGTTTCTGGCGGTCGCGAATCTGCCGAATTTCGAGGCAGCAGCAGCAGTCCTCTTCTTTCCCCATTTGCACGCAGTGCACGCGTGAGCACCTATGGCGAAAACACGTGTACACAGATATCAGCACGCAGCATCGAAATCGGCTACTCTACACGACAGTCGCATGCTTCCATCACTGTAGCACTGGGCAGAATTTAGAAAAAGCGACGGTATTGTAAAAAACAGAACTGCAATATATGAGCCAAACTATCCTTGCGCAATTTTTCAGCGCAGTTCAGAGCACATGTCACCACTGCGGCGAGAGCGGCACTCGTTTGGCTTTTCTTTTTTTTTTTTTCCTCGAAGTAGCATACTGACTCATCGCGTGCGCCTTGCCCGCTGCGAAGTATGATACTGACTGCATTAACAACGCTGCACTCTGAGCTGTGAAATCCACGAACAGCTGATGTTTCTGCACGATGCCCGCGCGTAGCGCGGACCGTGCCAATACGCGGCTAAAAGCGAGTGCCGATGCTGCTGTTTCTTATCAAATTTGATATCCACGGATGAACGTATCATTTGTAACAGTTTACTACAGTGAAATTAAGCACTGACATGCATCTTATATACGTACCAGCCTATGTTTCCGACGCGGGTGAAGGTGGCTGGTTGTTGTTATGTGGGGTTTAACGTCCCAAAACCAGCTCTGATTATGAGAGACGCCGTAGTGGAGGGCTCCGGAAATTTCGACCACCTGGGGTTCTTTAACGTGCACTGACATCGCACAGCACACGGGCCTCAACATTTCGCCTCCATCGAAATGCAGCCGCCGCAGCCGGGATTCGATCCCGCAACCCTCGGATCAGCAGCCGACTACTAGACCACCGTGGCGGGGCAAGGTGTCTGGTTGGGACTCGCTTTCCTGTGCCGCTTCAGTCGTCGCCTTTACAGTGGCGACCGGCTCGAACATGTACGGATGTACAGAGAACTCGTTCCGACTTTCACAGTTCGCCATACTAACAGCAACTACCCGATTTCAACAGATAAACACGGCATTGCCTGCCGGCGAGCGCAGTCTGCTGTCCTCACCTTCCTGACAATGATGTCATGGAGCTTCGACCAATCACAGCGGCGGCGAGACTCGCGATGGCGGCCGCGGCGCCTGCTGCTTGTTTTCGGCAAAATAAAGTTATTTGCGTTGGTTTATGCAAATTGCCGACTTGATTTTCGAGTTCGCCGCACGAAATTACGTATCATGACACTATAATCTCGTTTTTTTTAAAAAGTGGTTCAGTGTCCCTTTAAACTATGTCTGGGAGGCCACTGTCGTATTTCCTTTTTATTTAAAGCTTCACGTGTTTCTTTTGTCACGATTAATATGACAGTTGTTAAGCGAGGAAATTGTCACGAAAATGTGCGACCGAGTAGTACCTAGCAGCTTCGCTGTAATGGAACCATATTCCTTTATGCCAGTAAACCACTAGCTCACCTGAGTATACCTGGAATGTTCAGTTCAACTGGTCACCATAGAGATGCACGCGCTTCTGCCACATCGCTGCCGGGACACAACTGGCGTCGCCACACTCCTTCGCTATTGGTGACATGGCCTCGAGGGAGACTGCACGTGTGAATGCAATGAAACTTGGATTCCTCGCTAACAAACTCTGTCGATTTGTACAAAAAGCTTGCTTTGCGACCTTCAGATTTACTCTGTGGATATGCTATCTGGAGAATACTTTCGACTACAGCCAGATTGGTCCTCCAAGACCTGCATTCTCAGGGACCGCCATATGCACCATTACGCCAAGATATATGTAAGCATAATAAAAAAAAAAGCTCATGGAAAATTACTTTCATCTGGGGCAAGTGACCATAAGCGCAAATATTTCTTCAGCGACCCTTATTGGGTTTAAATTGTCGGTTTACCCTAACAGCAGATGGACACCTCGTTACGAGAAAACGCGTTGTAATGTCAGAGAAATATGCAGAGCACGTGTACGCAGGACCGACAACGACGGTGTCGAGTAAGGAACTGATTCTTCTGGGCACTGTCGCGTGTCCGAGAAGGTGCCGTGGAGCGTCACGAGACAGAGGAAGGATAAGGAGGAAGGAAGGAAACAGAAAGGCAGGGAGTTTAACCGGAGAGCGTCCGGCTGTCTACCGTGCGTGAGAGGCAAGGGAATGGGGACTAGAATAGGAAACAAAGAAGAGGGAAAGAAAAAGGTGGTCGATAATGGCAGATAACACGCTGACGTGTATGGCATCGCACTAGTACACAGTTAAAGGCGTTCGCAGAAGCCCGTCGCCCTCAAGAGGGAAAACACTACTTTCACTGCCTAGTGGGCCGACGAGCAATGTGGACGGAGTTCCAGTAGCATCTGTACTGAAAGCGGCTGAATGTCCAGTCCTTGGAATGTACTAGTTAGTCTTTGACGCTCTACCTCAAATCGAGGGCAGTGACATAGTAGGTGGTCAGTGGTTTCGTCGGTCCCGCAGACGTCGCATGCGTCACTGGCACGAGTTCAAGAAAACCACTCGCGAGATCATCGATACTGTTGCAATCGCCAGGTCAGGGCCTTCATGCATAAGCACCCCTCCTACCGATTTTGTCAGCAAAAGAACTAGAATTTGGGAAGAAAACTCAAATGCGAGGCACTACGTGGAACAATGCTCTTGGGATTTTGACGTGGCCGTACCGTCTTCGTGGGCTTCCGCGGCTCCCGGTCGACGGTTGCAAATCCCGACTCGAAGGAAGCGCTGCTATTATACGGAGCGGCCTCCGAGACCGATGGAGTTTAAAGAAGAAAGAGATGTTTATTTACATGGTGATCGGTTACGCAAGCTGCTTGAGCGCATTTGCGCTCGTATTTTAAACACTGTACAATAGGGCCCAATCACACTTCTGGTGTGGTCTCCGCCCTCGAAGGGAGGAGGTTACACCCCGCCTCGGCTGCTTCTCTGCTGGAAAGGGTGACGGGGTGACGGGACCCGGTTTGCAGCAAGGAATTCCCCAGACGGTATGAAAATACGGCGGAGAGGATCACTAAAAATATCTCCCCATCTCCCCATAAAGCGAACCCTGAGCAGTATGCGAAGCAGCCATGAGTCGACTTAAAGTTCTGTAAATCTTTTATTTTCTTCATCACTGTTCACAGTCCTTCCATTCGAGATTCCCCTGGTGTTCCTCCACTGGGTTGGGCTCGGGCAGGTGCTTCGGTTTCGGCGGGTAGGGGTAGCCGTTCGTCACGCTCATCGCGGGGAGTTTGCCAGCCACAAACGAATCATTGCACGTAGAGCAAACGGCGTACTCACTGTGATCGTCGTAGGCGGCAAACTCCCGCTGCAGAATGGCGATGGCATTGGCACAGAACTGCTAGTTCTTGATGGTCGAGATCTTGGTCAGACTTATCGAACCACAAGCGGTTGCGTACCTTACAGCTGTGCCCGAACGTGTGGTCGAGAAAGTCACGCTTAAAGCACGCATCGGCGCCACCAACCTCAGGGAGCGACCGCTTCGGGCGCTTGGCAGCCGCTTGGCAGCGCTTTGCGAGCCCGCGCCACCGCGATGCGATCTTCGTTCGTCGAAGCGCACTCCATGACAGCTGCTGTAGAAGAGAGCGCGCCGGGGGAGAGCGAGTGCCTTTGTTATCTCTTGAACTACAGCACCACTAGCGGTCTCCGCTCAAACTAGAGCACGCTCCGGAGTGCACGTGCTCCGAATACTAACGGGGGCAGGCTACGCCGACGCCGGAGGGAGGGGCAGGCCTCGTTCATAAGCTGCTTCGCATCTAAAATGATCACAGCACAAATAAATGCACTCTTCCCGGTATACCCAGTCCCATCTTTTTCGCGACGGCGCGCTGGCGCCTCTCATGCTCGCGCAGCCGTTGATCCACGTGCGCGTATGCTGGCAGCAGGTCTCAGTGTCCTGTGCACTGCTTCGCCACTCCCGCTTCGTCTGCGCGGCCGAGAAGTTCTTGTCACAAAAGAAGCAGCACACACACACACACACACACACACACACACACACACACACACACACACACACACACACACACACACACACACACACACACACACACACACACACACACACACACATCGCACGACACACTGACGATCCACAGGTTCCTGTCGAGCTTCCCGTGCATCACTGCACCAGTGTTCGATTCCGGCTGACTTCAAGCTCCAAGAAAAACACCGGACCTAGTCGTCACGGCAGCATCGAAGACAATGCCACTGTCCTTTCCGAGATGACTGCAGCGATTTCCGTGCGTGGGAGGGTGGGCAGTACGCACTCCCCACGGTTTTTTTCCCCGAAAAGTGGCGCCGTCAGCTAGTGCACGTAGCCTCCCTCCACAACATTTAGTGGGGGCTTATACCGATCGTAACAGCTCTTCCAGGGCCAGGAAACTCTCGAATGGCCAGGAGCGCAATTGCTGACCATGAGAGAGATATCATCATCATCATGAAACAGCGCGCACACGCAAAGACGGAGAGGAAGGAAAAGACGACACGAACGATGATACGAGTCATCGTCGACCCCGAGACGACACGAGATCTCGGGATCGATGACAACTGTACACATGCGGCTCGAACATCCCGCAAGGACGAACCGCAGACAGAACGATCCAGGCGCCACAACACTACACCGCGCAAAGCATTCGGAATCTGCTTTGGATTCACCAGGTTTATCAAAAACCTTATTAATCGACCTCATAAATTTCGGACTCTTTTTAAGCGAGTGACCATCTTCCATCCTGATGTTTTGATCAAGGCAGAAATGCATGACTGTTATGAAAGAGGCCCCCCTCCAGAACTACCTAAGCACTGGTTGCACAAAATTTATGAAGCAAAAGGTTAACAATGATGGCAGGCACCTTAGGATTAAAACTAGCCTACTGTGTCCACCGGCATTTCGGTTCGTGGTGCCTTCCTTATAATGAAAGGAAAAGTTGTACTCCTGGAGGATCACACTCCATCGGAGCAAGCGTCCATTTCTTTTATACATCTGACGCAACCAGGTAAGTGGACAGTGGTGAGTCCCGAAAGTAAACTCCGCTCTCTGACAAAGGCACTTGCCAGTACCCCTTCATAAGGTCAAAAGCCGTTATGTAATTAGCACCACTCACCCTCTCGATTCGTTCCTCAATGTTTGGTATTGGGTAAAGCTGATCCCTGATGATTGCGTTCAGCTTTCGATAATCGACACATGGACGCGGATCTTTACCAGGCACTTCCACTAGAATCATGGGCGACGTATAATCGCTCTCAGTGGGCTCAATTACCCCAAGCTCTAGCATACGCTTTATCTCAATTTCAATAATCTGATGCTGTCCGGAGAATACTCTGTAAGCCTTCGATCTCATCGACTTGGACACTGTCAGCTCAATACCACGAGCTATCGTATGTGTTTTTCCCGGTCATCAGCTAAACCTGTCACGAAATTCGCCCAGATGTGCCCTCAGGTCCTTTACCTGCTGCTCCTCGAGAACAACACTGTTCGCAGACAGAGCCCAAATTTCGTCCACACTGCGCTCTGTGCACATATTCGTGCCTAATGCTGGGAGATAGCCCCGCCGTTTCTTCGGGTGTATTTAGCATCATGCTAACAAGTTCTCTTCTTACGACATAAGGTTTCATTAGGTTGCAATGGTAAATTTTAATTTTATTACTTCGACCACACACCCTCAGCGCATAGTTAGTGTCTGATAGCTTATGCGCCGCCTCTACTGCCCTCCCCCTCCCCCATTGAAACTTGCAGTCTGTTTCTCTGCGAAGGTCGCAAGATCATGACTTTGTCACCCTGAATAAATGTTCGACTCCTGCATTCCTGTCGTAATACGCCTTCGCGCCTTCTGAGCTGTCTTCATATTTTTCTCAACCAGTTTGCGCATGGCCCTCCAGAAGCTCCCGTACATAACTCACGACAGTTTGGCTTTCTCCTGTTCCCTCCCAAAACTCTCGTAACATAAGCAAAGTGGATCGGAGAGTCCACCCGTAAACTAGTTCCGCCTGCCCGAACCCGGTCATCTCATGAGGAACAATTCCTAAAGCAAAGAGGGTCGAGGGTAAACAGCTTTTCCAGTCTTCCTTTCGCTCATAGCACAACGCGCGCAATAGTCTTTTCAGCGCCGAATGCCGCTTTTCTACACTGTTGGATTGTGGGTGATAAAGCGAACTATGAATTAACTTTACGCCACATTTTCTGAGAAACGTGGTTGTCAGCCCACTGCTAAACACTGTTCCCTGGTTCTCCTGAATTTTATTGGGAAAGTCGATACACGAAAAGGAAGTTAACAATGTGTCCACTATCTCTGAGGAGCTCAGCTACCTCAATGGAGCCGCTTCCGGAAGCTTTGTTGCCGGACATAGCATTGTCAGGAGGTATTTGCACCCTGACTTCGATTTTGGGCAAAGGTCCCAAAATATCAATCATAAGACGCCCGAAATGTTCCGTTATGAGCGGATAGATCTAAGAGCGGAGCTTTGCATTTGTTGCCCGGCTTTCCCACACACTGACACGCATCGCATACTGCACTAACAGCTCTACATCTTTAAAGCACCCCGGCCAATAATACTCCATAAGAAGCCTTTCTTTTGTTTTGTTCACTCCCAGATGTCCCGATCATCCATTTTCGTGGCACGGATCAAGAGTGTCCTTTCGGCACTTCTCGCGAACTACGAACTGGTCAAGAGCTTTGCCCTTTCGGTCCCTGTAAGGCTTAAACAGCAGTCGCTCTTTTTCGCGCATAGTGACATTACGCCTGGCAATTCCTTCCTTGGCTGTGAGATGCAAACGCGCCAGGCTGGGGTCTTTCTTTCGCTCGGCATTCAGTGAATCTCCATACAATCTCAAAAGCTAGGCGAGCTCGGAGCCGGCAATAGTCCCCTCTCGTCTCCTCCCTATTCTGGTTCTTGAGTTTCGGCATCTGCACATACTCTACCTTCGACGATTTCCTCCTCGGGTTCTACCGCAGCTAATCGCGTTACTTCTACTGTCGTTTCTGCTGATTTAGGAACTCTCCCAAATTTTGCGATAACTGGGCAGCAAGCTGGCGTGTTTTAGACCGAGTTAACGCCTGTACTTTTCCCTCTCCAAATTTCTGACCACGTTCGCGCAACAGACCAATTAGAGAACAAATAGGCATACACTACTGGCACCATTTTCGAGACAGCAGATTCTGTCATGAGTTCTCCGAATAGGCCGAAAATCATTACTTTTGCCATAGGCAAACAAACGCCATGTTCCTCCAGCACCTGCTTTATCCACGTTACTTCTCCTGTGAAGTCCTCAGCGGCAACATAGGACAGATGCACGACGTCCTTGGTAGCGGTGCTATCTCTAAAAACTCTACAGGGCTTTCCGTTTACTTTGGCATCATGCAGGTACGGTCGGAGAAGCTCCTAATTCTCGTCCCTACTATCCACGTATGAAAACAACGACACGTGGCTTCTTACAAATTGCACAGACATGCCCTAGCACCTCACAGTTGTAGCACCGCAAAGGTGGCCTTGCTTCGAATTGCCTTTTGTCTGCCTTCTGCGCCACCCCCGAACTTGCGCCACTCTTGTTCGAGTTCTTATTTTTTTCTGGGGCCCTTCTCGCGGTTTCTGCCTGTTCTAGATTCCTGGGGCCGGATTCACAAAACTCACTTACGAGAAAATTTTCGCGTAAGAGAAATTTTTCTGCGTAAGTGGATTCACGAAGCGAAGAAAACGTCGTAAGAGCACGTGGTTCCCACATCGGCCGCTGCTATAGCGAGCGCTGGGGTTGCCGATTAATATATCAGCGATAGTGATGCATTTGCGACGTAGGCGAAAAAGGCTCGTAAGTGGATTCACGAAGCAAAAATGGTCGCCAAAACAGCGTAGCTAAGCGGAAATCCTAAGAGTGGTCCGGAGCACTCTTACGAGCAACATGGTGGCATTGGAACGGGCAACCGCGGCGGGTATTTGGGTGCCGTAGGTGATACTAAAAAAAGAAATTATGGCCATATAAGCTGGCTGATGATTTTCGCGTATGTACAAGGCTCACAGCCTTGAGGTTGCTGTTGCAATTCTCTTTTACGCATTGGACAATCTTGCCACTAGCACTTGTCCAGTAAGCTTGTTGTTGGAGTTATTAGAGGTGCCTATTGGGTATTTGCAGCAAAATAACTTATGCATGCAAATGCTTGCGATTGGATGAAGAATGAAGAGTTGCGTGAATGGTGCTTGATGCCAAAATCGGTGCGGTGTATGGTCAGTATTTTTTAGCTTGTTTTTTTTTTTGCGTCTCCCAATAAGGCGTACAAGCTGTGTTGCCGTTGCAGCATTGGTCGCACATGTACCACCATAAGGGAACGGACAAAATTCTGTCGCACACTATTGGAATGGAAGTTGAACAGTAGGCTCCAGTCAGCCATTCACGAACTCCTTATGTCGTTTACAGCTTCTCTAGCTGCAGTGGTCTTTATTATTTCCCAATAGGAACGCTCACCCAAATGCAGCTTCCGCTGTACATTATAGGCTGATTTACTGAAAACATATTGCTTCAACATATCCGCACATACAAGATATGTGTGATTTTTCACATAAACTAAGAAATAAATTGAGTTTAATAGACATTCACTGTCCGTAAAATAAAATGAAAAGGTTTCGCTATGGCAAATACTTAGGACGGAATGCAAGCGCCTAAAATGCACGCGGAAGCCTGTGCTAATGCAGTGCAATGTCACCTCGACTGCACTCGCGCATTTGACAATTAGTTTCTTTTTAATTGGACGTCAGAGTCTCAGCAAAAGGCCGCTTCGTCCCTTGAGGTGCGTATTGTGGCTGGAATGTTAACCTAACCGAAGTTATCGCGTAGTGATATGCCGTGCATCACACCCAAGCCTACGCCAGGCATCATAAATATCGTAGCAGACGACGACAGCAGACGACGGTTTGAGCGAGAGGCCAAGCATGTGATTGGTTAGAACGAGGCAACTCTCTACAGCAGGCCATTTTATGACGTCACTAAAATGATGTCACTCACTTCTTTCACCGCGCACTTCTGTGGTGGTCGTCACATTATCCCCGTCGCACATAAGAGAATTTTTCATATCACCGCAAAGAACACGGAAGTATTTTTTTAAGAGCTCTCTTAAGGCGAAAAGAGCATCATGGCGACGTAAACACAGTATGTGGGTGTTGTTTCGTGGTAACGTTTCTTGCTTGAGCTCCTCTACGATTCCATGGGATGTGTTGTTAATGCCGTCGCTTTTCCGGTGCGTGAAAGTTTTGTGAAAACCATCGCCAGTGTCTCTATTTGAGCGGTGAACACTGTTGAAGCCTCTGCCTTTGTGCTCGTGAACAGGGAACCGCGGTCAGTGTGCCGCCGTGGACTCACATTTAGGAAGCCTGCATTGTGTGTTTGAAGACCGGTCAGTTCGTTTGCCTTGCTTTGTGGTCGTTTGTTTTTGTGGCCTTCGCCGTTTCGCATCGACTGTGTTTGGGCGCGTTACTTCAAGGATAACTCCGTGTTTAGAAAGATACGACCTAGGCGTGTGCGTAGGTGCTGTGTTGACACTTCGAAGTCTTTTGAAGAGGCAGAGACCATGTGGAAGCAGTGCAACAGGTAACATAATTGTCGACTGCGCTACGCTTTGCCTTTGTGCCCTTCCACACCGTCACTTTGCTTGCGTTAGCGGCTAATATGCGGAACCTGAAATAACACACGGATACGTTCTCTTGTGCATTTTTTATTTTATTTATTTTATTTATTGACACTCTATGGCGTACAGGCCAAAACAGGAGTTTCAATATTAGGCACAAATGCAGTTGTTAATAAAAAATGCAAATATATTGTAGTTTCTTTCACGGAACTTAAAAAAACCATAAAAATTCAGAAAGAAACGTAATGAGATAAGTGCACGAGGTGCTATTTAACGACACACATATCAACCTTTTCAGCAGAACACTCAACAAGACAATGCTTTCGAATATATAAATTGCTATTCCGACACTATTAAACGACATTAAGTACAATCGGTAAAATCGCTCAGCAAAGCCCTTTCAAGGATTTTAACCTCATTGAACGTTGCAACATCGTGCGGTAACCTGCTGCACGCATCGATAGCCTACACAATAAAGAAGTTTTTAAAAGAATGTGTGTTGTGTCTCAAAGGCTGTACGTAATGTCTGGGGCCACTGCGTGAAAGTGATGTGTCAATAATTAATGTTTTGGCTATTTCGGTTTCATATTTCCCATAAGATATCTGGAAAGGAAACATTCAGGCTGTTGAAGCGCATTCTTTCCTGCACATTAGGAATCGATGCTTGCGCAGCTCTTTCAACGCCGTTACCGACTGCGTTCGTTTGAATGAGTTAAAAACAAATTGTAAAGCCCTATTTTGAACGCGTTCACATTTAGCAATGTTTCTGCGTGCGTGTTGTTTCCATATCGGACATGCGTATTCCAGCAATGGCAATATTCTAGTCTTATATGCTACAAGGTTTACCTCAGTTGTCGCATGACTTGGGTACGACGAAGCATCCACGGTTTATTTTGTGCCACTGTCAAAAGCGCAAAGATTTCGGTGGCGGAAAAATTCGGCTTCAGCGCTTTCGGCATGGCGATGCCTAAACAGCAATCGGGTATGTCAGAGGCGTCTGAAGTTCGCGCACACACGGAGAGAGAGAGAGAGAAATAAGGAAGGGAAGGCAGGGATGTTAACCAGTCATGAGTCCGGTTTGCTACCCTACACTGGGGGATGGGAAAAGGGGAATAAAAGTAAAGAGAAGGAGAGAGGGGGAATGCCTACAGGGCAGTCCTATACAATATCATAGGCGCTCGGGCGCACACACGGAAAATTTCGTTTCGGCTATTGAGAAGCTTACAATAGCAGTTGGCCAATGCTCTCACGTCGCTGGCGATAAACGCTCCCTCCCTCTTAAGGCGCTTAGCACTCAATGTCCGGCATAACGTAATAAAAAAGAAGTAAATTAACTTGTGCAACGAAAGGAAGCTATGGAAGGCTCTTTCTGAGCGTGCGCACAAAAGAAAAGGGGGGGGGGGGGGAGGTGACGTCTCGCTTTTCATGATTTCTGGGGCTTAACCTCCGAAAACCACTCAAGGATTATGATAGACGCCGTAGTGGAGGTCTCCGGAAATTTTGACCACCTGGGGTTCTTTAACGTGCTCTGACATCGCACCGCACACGGGCCTCAACATTTCGCCTCCATCGAAATTCAGCAGCCGCGGACGGGATTCGATCCCGCGACCCTCGGATCAGCAGCCGAATACCATATCCACTAGACCACCGTGGCGGGGCCTTGGACTCCTTTTTGTTACTTCTTAACTGCATACGCCGTCATTTACAAAAGCAGCACTTACTAACGTATTAAAGATACAAACACTACCTAAATTACCGAATTTTCTCAGTGAGTCATGAAATAGCTGTAGTATTCAAAAATCTGATAACTAATTTATTCAAAGTGGGCCTATTTATAAGCATATGTATCTTTCGGTATGTCGGATTTATTGAAATCCATCCATGGCTTCAATTTCACACATCACGTGGAGGATGCATTTTTGGAACTTGTTTGTCAAGCCGAACAGCTTTTATACGGCCTCAAAAGCTGCATCGATGTTTGTTCTAAGATTTTTTAGCGAAACAACAATTTACATCGAGCTACAAGACATTATCATGTAAATAAGAGTACTGCGTACGAACGACCCGAGGCAGTGCATATTCATCAAAATGCATCTGAAATGGCAGTGAAAGGAGCAAACCTTGAGTGACATCTGCCCACCTTTAATATTTTACCTTAATTGCGGCTTCATGATTCCGGTCGTGTTGTTCGGCGGCACCTGCCGGTGTCACCAAGGGCGTCATTCTTTTTTTTTTTCTTCTTCGAGCTATCGTCGTTGATAAAGCGCTAGCGCACGGGTTCACGCTGAGCACGCGGGCGTCCGCTGCAGCGCGATGTGCATAGGCACTGTAGCAGACGCCCGGAACAGGAAGATGAGGTGCAGCGAGGATCGATTCGCGATTATAACATAAACTCGACACCAGACACTTTGAGTGCTGCGAGGCTATCATGTGACCACACATCTTTCTTTTGTTGTCGTTCCGTCTGCTTTCACGTTTCCTCCTTGCCCTCAATAGTGTCGAATATGTTAAATGCGCACCCTTCCTATCGCATGCCTTGTCGCTAAGAGATTTTGTAGCTAAGAATATCGCCCGTAAGAGAAAGCTTTGTGAATCCGGCCCCTGATTTGTGAAGGTTTCTTAGTGGGAAAATCTATCCGCGATGTATTTCCCCGCTCGACCTGACCTTCTTCCGCATTCAATTTCCTGCACCTCGCATACTCGTCCGCCAGCTCAGCAGCCTTTTCGACTGTGTCGACACCATCCTGATCCTGTACCCACAGTTTAAAGGATTGGGAAAGGCGCTGGTAAAACTGTTCTAGGAAAATGCACTCAACGATCTTATCTCGGCTCTCGCATACCTCCTCGCTTGTGAACCCCTCTGTGAAGTTGGTTTTAAGCCCATATGCAAATTCAGCATAGTTCTCATCCAACTTCTTCGAACAGTCCCTAAACTTCTAACGGAAGGCTTCCGCAAAAAGCCGGTGCTTTTTAAGGAGGGTCGACCTGATTTTCTCGTAATCGCCTTACGCCAAGTCTCGTCACAACGTTAGCAGCTTCACAGGGCAGCAACGTCAACAGTCTCTGTGACCACGTACTCGGATTGATTTGTGGGGTTTAACGTCCCAAAACCAGCTCTGATTATGAGAGACGCCGTAGTGGAGGTCTCCGGAAATTTCGACCACCTGGGGTTCTTTAACGTGCACTGACATCGCACAGCACACGGGCCTCAACATTTCGCCTCCATCGAAATGCAGCCGCCGCAGCCGGGATTCGATCCCGCGACCCTCGGATCAGCAGCCGAGTACCATAGCCACTAGACCACCTTGGCGGGGTGATATGGCACTTACACAAGAAGCAAGTAAAATCTAGGGGTTAAATAAAACGGTGTAGGCGACGGAGGTCGGGTCGAGTTCATTTCTATCTCGATGGTGTATGGCCGCCTGCGGCTCCGGGCTCCTTCTACTTGCGTATAGATATGCGGTCGACATCTGCATCTCGTCGTCGCGCGCCTCGCAATCATGCTCTTCGTCTATGATGCGGTGTTGGGGTGGGAGGGGTGGGGTGGTGGGGTGCCGTAATCGATTAATCGAAGAGCTTTAATTAATTCGATTAATTGAAATGGAGAAATCGGTTATCATTAATCGATTAACGGTGTACATTTAATCAATTAATCGATCAATCGTTCATCGATTTTACTATCCATAGTGGCTAGAAGGGGCAGTGTGACGGACGCCATATGCGCGCCATTGGAGAGGAGTGCACCAAAAGTGATGACAACTTTGAGTGCCGCTAGAGGCGCTGTCATCGTCAGGCGAGGGCGATCGCCGTCCACTGACCCATGCGGCAGACTGTGCGGCCTGTTGACAGGATACGTCGCCGGACACCGTTTTCAGTATCCGCAATACATTTGTGAGCACTGGTTTCGCGACCCTGGACGGGTGTGCACGCATTGAAGACATAGAGGCAGAATGGGCTAAAGAACATAGTTCTATGACTCTCAAGGCAATGCAACAGGTAACAAAAGCACAAATCGGCCCTAACTTATTTGAAAAAGAAAGTAAATTTACTTGCCATGCTTTTCAGTAAAGCCATGCTCTTCATTTGTGTAACGATAAAAATAGAAGCACGGAGTTGCGGAGGTGCCAATAGACTCATGCTGTGGGTACTTTCACCAAGCTTTTCCTGTTGTCCATGACATATTTCTGTTAACAATAAATTGTCGAAGCGCTCGTTTTCGTACTGTGTTCCTTAATAATAATAATAATAATAATAATAATAATAATAATAATAATAATAATAATAATAATAATAATAATAATAATCTTTATTGCACTGGGAAAAGCGGAGGGAACGGGTGTGGAGAACTACATAAAGAGGAACCACCCTGGGTGACGTGCTAGGCGTGGTAGATAGGTGCAAACCGGTACGTGTAGCGCCTGCCGCCCATCCACCCGCTTTAGGTCTACAGCCTTGCAATATGAACTTCAATCGACAGTAGGAAAACTGTGTTGAAAGCTAATTTCCATGATATGTAATTCAAACGGGGGGTCGCCTCAACTTTGACACGTTTTTAGGACTTTGCGGTGCATATGCAGAGAGCTGGCGAAAAGAAAAATGCTTCTGTCCAGGTGGTTAGGCTGTCGTCGACCCAAGCGGGCCGGCGGATCCTGGACGAAGTTGGCATGGCTCCTAGGATAATGGAGGAACGGAGGATACCACTGACACGGGAAACGAGGGCAACCTACATGGTGGGGCCCTTCCCGCCAAACGTACATCCACAGCATAACGAGGGTAGACGTAAAGCCCGTGCACGAGCCATCTTGAAGAGAGTTAGGGATGACATAGACTCCCCGGTCTTCGTAGATGCGGCGCAGTACGGGAACAGTAGAACATTCGCGTTGTCGGTGGTAGACGGGCGCGGAGTGCTTCGCTCATCAGCCTCGGTAAGGGCGGCCACCCCTGGTATAGCCGAGCAAATCGCGGTAGCGCTGGCCCTGTGTGACCCAGAGCGTTTCTACGTTTACACCGATTCGCGAGACGCAATTAGGGCTTTCGAAATGGGTAACCTCGCTCGAGGGGCGGCCTCCATTCTAGAGAAGAGGGCTTGCCCCGGTTCTCATTATATTACGTGGTTCCCCGCACACATGGGGACGAACGTTCTTGAGGGCTTCCCAAACCTCAATGAGCTGGCTCACGACCGTGCGCGAGAACTCACGCGCCGCGGCGGTCTGGCGGCTCCGGAGGGGCAGGAAGAAGCTCAGCAGAACGACCCACTTCTCACATTCAATGAAATTACTAAACATTACCAAGTTGGCCGGAGAGTCTACCCTCTTCCTCATCCGAAGCTCAGCAGAGGTCAATCAGTTACTCTTCGAATGTTGCAGACGGGTTCTTTCCTGTCCCGGGGCTTCCTCAGTAAGTTATACTCGGACGTGGACCCTGGCTGTCCCGATTGCAGTGAAACTTTTTGTTCTATGGCTCACATGCTCTGGCGATGTCCCGCGTTGCCTAACGACGTTCTCTCCAGCGAAGCTGAATGGGAGGAGGCCATCACAAGCACGATGCTCCGAAAGCAAGCCCAGGCTATCCATTGCTTGCTTTGCTTTGTGGGGTTTAACGTCCCAAAACCAGTTCTGATTATGAGAGACGCCGTAGTGGAGGGCTCCGGAAATTTCGACCACCTGGGGTTCTTTAACGTGCACTGACATCGCACAGCACACGGGCCTCAACATTTCGCCTCCATCGAAATGCAGCCGCCACAGCCGGGATTCGATCCCGCGACCCTCGGATCAGCAGCCGAGTACCATAGCCACTAGACCACCGTGGCGGGGCGCCCAGGCTATCCAGAGGGCCCACGAAAGGGCGGAGCGTCATGGCGTTCTTTCCTCCACGTGGGCACGGCCAGCGGTTACAACGGCTCTCCCGCTAGGGAGTCCTTACGTAGCTCCTCAGGATTAATTAAAGTTCATTGTCTGTCTGTCCGTCTGTCTGCGGGACCAGCTGCTTTAACTGAAGAACAGAAGAAAAAGCTGCGATTACAAAACCTGACGGGTAAACCACTATCGTCTGGTCGCATCTTCATCGCACCACTCGCAAGGCTTGTGATATATGCAAGTAAATCAAAGGGTGCGAGGAATGATAAAAGCGTGCCTCTAAGTGAAAAAAGGAAAAAAAAACGAAAATGTTGGCCGGCAGCTTCGCTGTAGCTGCACTGTCCGACGCCGCTGAACGCACCCCCGACGCGCGCCGCGCCATCTAAGCCGGCCGCCACAGTTCATTGCAAATTTGTGCGCTTCCTGGCCTCCGCCCGTCACACTGCGCCTTCTAGCCACCATACCTCTACTCTACGGAGCGGCGCGCACGACAGGAGGTGCGACAGTTGCATACTCCGTTGGGGGCGCCGCGGTAGTTCCGCGGTATGAAAATGACGGAGCGCGCGCGCCTCATTCTCTCTCCTGTGCAGCGTATAGTCCATATCCCGCTCAAGACAACCATCTCCCCGCTGCTTCGTATCCCCACATGGTTCCCCTTAGCGGGAGATGGTGTAATTTTTATTTCGTTTTAGCATGGTGACATGAGCTAGGGTACCTCGGGTGACCTCTACCCTACCATGCAGCCCGAAAAGCGTTGGGGGCTGTGACTTGAGCTATGCTACTTCAGGTGACTCCTGCCCTATTATGCGGCCCTAAAGGTATTGGGAGTGGTGACTGGAGCTATTGTACTTCTGGCAATCTTCAGTTGTTATTCACGCGCGTCAAACAGTTTATTAACCTTTATGTATTATAAAAATTTAAACTATAAACCTCAGGTGCCCTGAGTCATATTTTAACTGTCTACTGAAATAATCAGTAGTCAATTGTTGCGCGTTACCGTGATAACCGTGATAATTTTTGAAAAATCTCAGCACTATTTTTTGTAAGATATGATGAGTTTCTTATAATTCTGGGTATCCGTAGTGCCCCATATTTTTAAGCAATACGAAAGGCTAGAGTAAAATATGTAGGACTTTTGTTATCCACATGTGTACATTGTGGCGTACGTTGAAGAAGCAACCTTGGGATTAAACTTACGGCTGATCTGGAAGCAACCAGATCAGCCGTAAGTTTAACAATATCACTATTCCATGACAAAACCCTCTTTAGATCATATACCCCTAAAAACATGTGTGTTTGCACCTGTCCTATTCCCGTCCCACCATACTTCAACATAATTTTATACCTTTGAGGTATATTAATGGCGCAAATAATGTGTACCTAGCTTTATTGATTTTTAACAGTAGCTTATTTATATGCAACCAATGTGATAGTCGGTCTAAATACGCATTAGCTGAAATTTGCAACACGGTCACTGATCCGTGTGCTAAAAATATATTAGTCTAATTGGCATAGACTATTAAAATTTTGGGAAATGGATCGAATGACGGCAAGACCATTAATATCAATGTTAAACAGTGGAGGACATATATGGACCATAGGGCAGGGTATCGAACTGAACCCGAACCCAAAACTTTATCGCAACCGGAATTTTTTCTGCAAGGGAACCCGAACCGATATTCCTGGAACGTGCTTGAACCCACATCGAACTTCAACCTAAAAAAATTCACAGCATATCCACGGAGTAAATGATGATGAGTGGGCGAAGCTCCGGAGGTTCATCGTAGATCGTGCCGAGTTCCGGATTAATTTAGTTAACGCGCACGCTACGAATCTTTATGGTTCAACTACGCACAAGTAAAATCTCCCACCGGCACTTCATTGCAAGTTAAGATCCAGTGCGTATATATATATATATATATATATATATATATATATATATATATATATATATATATATATATATATATATATATATATATACATGGGTGGCCGGTGAACGGTTCTCCAGCGCGAGCAGTCGGTATTTTTCAATCAAGGAACTCGCTAGAAGACGCTGCCTGCGTCAAGCTTGTCTCTCGCGGGTGAGGGCGCGTTCTCCTTCTTTGCGAGTTGGTAGCGCGTTCATCGAAGAAAGAGCGTTTCCATAGTCAACGCGCTCCTTTCGCTCTCTCTGTCTCTCTCTCTCTCTCACAAGACAGCAGATGGAAGAGTGAGAGAACTCGCGCGCCGGGAGGCACGCGCCGAGGGCGCGCCTCCCACACGTAGCATCATTCATTTCTTTGAAGGTAACGCGCTACTAGGAACAACGGCCGGACAGACCCAAACCTTACGGAGCTTCGCCCCTAAAATATTAACGGTTATTGTTTGGGAACAAAGCGGTTGAAATAGCTACGGTGCCGCGATCTGTCAGCAGCGTGATGGCGCTGCGATTGATTGCAGCCTTTCCCACTTTTGGCCAATATCGGTTTATCTGACTCATTTTCTTCCTGCGAAAAGTGCCTGCCGTGATAGTGTTACGGTGGTGTAGTGGTGCTTGAATTCGGAATTGAAAAACATGAGTACAAAGACAGCCGCGCGGCCGCATTTCGTCGGAGGCGATATCCCAAGGCCAGTGCACTCTGCAATGCAAGCGTACACTAAATCACCCCTGATTGGTGGGAACTTCGGATCCCTCAGTACGGCAAGCCTCGCCTTGGCACTCTGCTGTTGGGATTCCCCCCACAACTCTGCACCGCGATGCCTACAAGGGCGACAGAAAGCAGCGTACTTTCCTTAAGCTATATAATCAAAACAATTTACCCTTTCTCCTTTTAATCGCCTGTGAAAGTTTGACGGAACTCGGCGCGCTAAAGTAGAGTACTAAAAATTCATTGTTTTCACCACAAACTGAAATTTCTGCATAGCTAAGAAAACCATTGTCTAGTGAACTTGCGAAAATATACTTAGTGCTAACTGCGATGTTTACACCGGCAAGCGCTGAATTTATATGCACTAGCGAACAAAGCCAAACGACAGTCTGAGGTCTGTGTTGGTTTTCCTATATATTTCTCCGTGATATGGTGAGCGCAGCGTTTAAAGGAGTGCTGCCACGAAAATTTTCAGTTGGCGTTTTTTTGCATGAAATGAAAGGCCAAGCCCTCTAGAGCCCAGAAAACGTACTGGTAAGCGTGAGCGCGCCGTGAAAGTTTATTTACAGCATGCTTTTAAAAGATGGTTTCTGTTCCTACTGTAGCCCGACGTCACGACACAGTATGCGCATGGCAATGAGCCCCTCGTGACGTGCTCCCGCAAAAAATCGTGAAGTTTTCGCCCAGTGGTCTTTCGCGCACAGCGCCTGTAGCAAGTGCGGGGTCAACGATGTACAAACTTTTGTATAGCGACTCCGCGACTACAGCAAATACTTCGGCAAAGTGCAAGATGCAACGTACGGCACGCACGGTGGGTGTCGGTGTGGCTCCGGAGCCTGCGATAAGCTAAGGTGGCCTCCGAGCCTCCGAGACCTCCGCGGCATTTCAGGGGCAAAATGTCGGCACCATAGCGGCCTTGCCTTCCGATTATAAGCGGGCACACACGACAGTAGAGGGTAATTCGACTTCGCTCGCTCGCTTCACGGGCACTGTCAACTACGGCGACTGAACGGCGAGAGCAGACGACTGAGAGTGACGCCCGAGCCGCCATTTTGCATGTTTTTGTACCCGACGTCATCACAACTTGCCCTACTGCTGCGTGAAGTCACCAAAATTTGTACTGTAGCCTGACGTCACAGTAGTGTCGATGTCAGTAGGTACGCCATGTGAAAATTGACTTTCATGTCAAATTAAAATATCTTAGCATTTCCTGAGCTTAACATTTGCTCAGTGCTGTCTACGTATATCGGAGAGTTGTATGGTGGAGTATAAACTCAGCTTCGAAAATTGGTGTCAGTACTCCTTGAAGAAACTTGGGAGCAAGCAAGACCCCACATTGCAACAGATCAATTCTCTGCTTCAATCTAGACAAAACTATTGATTTTGCTTCCATTCTCTGCACGTTTGTATTCATTCATAATTGCGAGTCTGCTCAACGAGATGTACTCCACAGTGGACGTAGTTACGTAGTTATGAGGTGTAAGAGCCCCCCCCCCCCCCCCTTTTTTTTTCATGACTAATTTCAAAGTGAATCTCCGGATGCAATCCTGTTGTGGTGCAGATGTACCATCTTATGTCAGGCGTTTGTTTTGTGTCCAGCAGACTCTACGAAAAATTTTATTTGATTTCATTTTATGCGCTATCGAATGATTATTTCTTTTCAGATACTGTTATCTGACGCTGCTCAAAAAATTAGGTCTTCGAACATTCATTTAAAGTTCCACTGTTTGACTGGACACCCTTATAACTAGTAATAGGAAAAAAAAAGATGTGCAAGAGAGACCTCAAGGATGGACGTGTCGGAGGGTCGCAAAGGCTGGCCATGTAACGCAGTGCTCATAACATGACAGTGTTTCTCACTATGGCTGCTCTAGGTATTTTCACTAAATTTCGCTGATTTTTGTGAAAACATTGTCAGTTGTTTCTGATGTGCTAGCAGGCCGTTCCACAGTTTTACTCGCGTATGTGCCATGTGTGTGGCGCAGCATAGGATTGGGAACGAAGATGAAATTAAGTGGAAAATTAGAGTGTGTAAGTTCTACAGGGCCAGGTCCTAAAGGCTTCAAGGACGTGGGTGGTCCTTGCTGTTGTCCGGCTAACTTAAATTTCTAGTTTTATAGGACAATTTCAGTGGAACATTTTTTTGCATATTGTGTAAGTACTTCGTCCTGGTGAACTTCCGAGGGCGGTCATTTGAGCATTGTTGCAAGGAACGCTTCAGGCTAGCATAAACAGCGTTGTCAAAGTTAAATGTTAAGTTTACAGCGACTGACAGGTTCGCGAACCATTTTAAGGCTTTATTTTTCTGAATCGGTACTGAACCGGAGCGAAATGACGTGCGTTGATCCCGAACCCTAACCCGACACCCTGCCCTTGGGGGACACAATTTACACTTTTGAATTGCCATGACTTAACATGGTTGACTGAAAAATGTTGGTGTCTATTTGCTAGGTAGCTGTGCGGTAACTTAAGTACAATACCGCGTATACGATACTAATGTAGCTTGTCTAAAGGCAAATCATGGTTTACGGAGTCAAAATCTCTTTCTTAGTCTATGAATATAGCTATAATATATACTCTTTGTGCAAAATTTCTCTAATTTCATGTTTTGCTTTCAGTAATGCTTTCTAATAAGATCTTCCTTTCCAAACTCCGTGCTGCCCATCCCACAGAAAAACGTATTTTGTCATGAGGCACTCGACGCGGGTATCAATGACAGCTTAAGGAAGTCGAGATACAGGTAGCACTGAGATCGGTCGATAATTATTGGTGCTGTAATGTTTTCCTCCTCTACGAGGTGGGCATACGCGAGTTATTTGAAGGAAGAAAGAGAGAAATAAAGAAGGCAGGAATGTTATAACCAGTTATGAGACCTGTTAACTACCCAATGCTGGGAAATGGGAGAAGGGGAAGAAAAGGAGAGAAGGAATGAGGGGGAATGTGAAAACCTACACGACAGTCCTACAGTGTCAAAGGCGCTCGGTAAAGGCAGATGTTTTCAGAAAGCGCAAAAGCGATTTTATTGCCTTCTGCACCGTTGGTCGGAGAGGTCGGTATTCCAAGATTATCTCTTCACTTAGAGGACGATCGTCGAACTTGAACGACTCCGCCATAGTCTGTGTTCCTGAAATTGTGGACAGATCGAGGCACAACAAGTGGTTTGAAGCGCATAAGGAAAAGGAAGACGCCCAAACATTGATTTCAGCAATGTGGACGATGGAATTAGAAATTGTGTCCCCGAAGTATTCAGCTGCAGCTGATGATATATTGTCAATACCAGAAGCGCAATCATTTTTCACTTCTCCATTTATTTTTTCCGCTGCGTACGCTGTTGTAGGTGCAAAATTCAGTGAGCTTTGAAGACTCGTCCTTTCCAAGTTCTGAGTATACAACCCAACTGCTAACCCATACTCTCCACTGCTTATAAACTGATTATTTAGTGCTGCAGCAGCTTTTCGTCACTTAGGGTGACATCAGCTGATATTACGTGTATGGTGCTACGTGTACTGTTTGTGTCAGTTATGTAATTTACAGCCTGCAAAACTTTCCTTAAAGGGACCCTGAAACAGTTTTGACGATTTTGTGCAAACATGGTGATCCGGTAGAGCGGGTCATTAGGACCACTACAGGGCAGATTTCAGCGCTGTGCGTAAAGTGTGCAATTTACAATAAGGTTTTGAACACGCGTATCGCAAAAGGTCGCAGCGCTCGCCAAAATGCGTTTTCAAACGCCCCCGCCAATCGAACTACGATTGGGAGGTCGCTGATTGGCCCCGAACCAGTCTTGTGCACGTAATTTTCAAAACCTAGTTGCGAACAACGTGATTCTACAACGTACTCCTTCGCTTCAGCCAACGGTATCGCCGCGGCATCTGGCGGCGTACACACGAGTCGCCGGCGCTCTATTACAGAGGCTAGCACTGCCGAGGCGGGCGATCTCAGTGAGGATATCGGGACGCTATGTCGCTACGGAAGGCTCGGCAGAGCGGCTGACGCGGGAGGCGCTGTCGTCGCTAGCGCGCACTCCACAGCAGATCGAGTTGAGGAGGAACAGCAGTGGTAAGGAGGAAGGCGACAGAAATAAGCCCATAGCTGCCTTAGCGCATGGTGCTTCGCTTTATTTATGGTGTGAATGATTTCACAATTGTGTTGCCTAAGCAGTGACGCAATGTCAAAAAAGCGTTTCAGGGACCCTTTAACTTGTCTGAAATCCGGGAAAACAAATTTTCATAGTACGGCAGGTTCGAACATTTACATCAGTATTAAGCTTATTTCGATAATCTCGAAACTCGGTAAGTTAGGCAGATCGCGCCTTCTTACGAAAGAGTCGTGCAATTTGGTTTTGTCCTACTAAAAAGGCCAGCAGTAACCCACGGTTTCGTGTTTTTCTTGTTGCGATTCCTACTGCATTTAGGAGGAAAAACCAAATAGTAGCAGCGTTCTTAAACTTGTCATGAAATATATTGTGAAATATATAAATATATAGTGAAATATATTGTATTCGGGTGCGTGGTTGCTATAACGAATTCCCAGTTCATTGCTTTAACATGTGAGCGAAAAGCTTCCAGCGACTGTGCATGGACGCTCCGATAAGACGAAGTTCATGTTTTAGTGTCTTGAACTTTTACCGTTGGCAACAAACAGAAAATCAGGAGATAACTGATATCTAGCGTCAGCAGGCCAGCAGAAACGCCCGGACAAGGCACATTTGCGAGGCAAACATCAAGTACCGTGGCGCTCTCTGCCGTCCGTCAAGTCGAAAAGTTGATTAAGTTTGCAAATGCATATGATTTGATATTTTCGAATTCTCTTGCATATACATTATTGACAAGAGTAGAGCTATGCTATTTCGGCTGACTCCTACTCTTCTATGCAGCACGAAAAGCGCTGACCTCGAAAATTGGTGTGGCATATATTAGACCTGACAGAAGAACGTGCATGCTAATGTCTATCGGCTGAATGCAAGCATATCGAGTAGGCTGAGTTGAATACGTATATCTACCGGCCTTTTACATTTCAACGATCACTGATAGCGCGTTCATTCTAACAACTTCTTGCTGAAGGTGCAGATGTCTGGCCGCATACAACGATTCTGGCATTTCTAGCGAAATTTGTCAAAGATCTGTTCAACAGAATATGCAGAGACATTTTTTTCTCCAGTTTCATTTCATCATGGTGGACTGACGATAAACTGACCAACAGAAAGCATCACGCAAAAGTCTCTTCGTGATATGCTCTGAGATAGCTTTAAATAGCTCAAAATATTTCCAGATATAGTGCTTCCACTGTTCCGGTGCGAAATCAGTGAGTGCACCATGCTCTCGAAGTAACAGTTCTCGAAGTAACAGTTCAAGGAACAGCTCGAAGTATCCCGCGAAGTAACAGTTCAACGAAACACACTAGCTCTTATATATTTACACTGCTTTGTGTTCTCATTATGTGCTTTCTATTAAATATAATTGCTTGCGTATGTGTGCTTTTGTTGTGCACAGTCGTCCATATCAACTATTTGTATTACATGTGCGCACGCGTCACTGTTTCTACGTGAACTCCCTAGCGTTTCTAGTGTGATATCTTGTGAGAATGTTGTCTCTGTCCTTTCTTTTTGAACTTTTGTTTGGATTGCTAAGCGAGGAGAGTAGCCGGTGCCGCACTGAAGGCACCAGCCTCGGCTATCCACCATTTCAATAAAAAAAATTCTGGAAATATAGTTTCCAACACGAACTTTGTTCTTTAGAGCACAGGGGTTATCACACTCAAAGAGTTCCATCAGCCACCAAGGCAAAATGCATAAGCGAGGGCGCACAGGCGCACAAATTGGGCGCTAGCGAAAGTTTATACGCATCATGCTTTCCGACGCCCAGTTTCATCCGTTTGCTTGTCATTGTTCCGAGTCTTGCTTGATTGCTTATTTGCCGCTTATTTGCATGCTACACACTTCCGGGCAGAGCGGCACGCGCACTTTTTCCGCGTACACCTTCAGCTCAGCTCGTGTCGCTGCAGCGCTAGCCAAACGTGCTTCCTCCAACAGCATCTGAGCAAGCGCTACTCTTACAACGGCAAGACGCGGGAGAACCGCGCAGGCAGCTGCAGCAAGAGCAGCGCTGTTGCCATAGGGCGGCAATAGCAGCCTCCGGTGGTCGATTGTGCGAATAGGCGAGCTAGCCGGCAACTACTGCAGCGCGGGCCAAGCCGCACGGGCATCTGTCGGTCTCAAGGGTACCAGGGGTTTGTTTGATCGGCCTCCAACTGACACATTGCCTCGTACGTGCGGGGAAGCGCCTTCCTTTCTGTGACGCGACTCGCATTCCAGCAAGCATCTCGTCGATTGAAGGCACCGCATCGGCCGTGCTCGGAACGCGGCCTTTTGGCACCGTGGCCTGTGTTCTAGTTTTTTTTTTTTTTTTGCCATCAGGATTCGCATTCTGATTTCCGGCGCTGCCGGAGTGCGAGTGGAATGCAAATAAGGTGCCGGCTGCCGAAACGGGACTCTCGACATCGATCTTTTTTCTTGCTTTTTTGCATATGTCTTTCGTCTACTCCCCAACTTGCGCAGCTTGAACGCAAAGTCGTATACGCATACTTCTGCACCGGCCCCACGTTTAGACCGCCACAAAAACCGTGTGCCTTCTGCGTGTGTTCCAAAGAGCGCAGGTGCGTACCACGCACTTCCAACATTGGTTGGGCGACAGGGTGATTGAGTAGCGGTTTTCGCTGCACTCGGACATCGTGGTGCATCTCCAGGAAGACTTAATTAGCATGAGTTCGGGTCTCTTGAACGGGCTTTCGCAATGAGTCTCCTTTTATAGCTGAGCTGATAAAAAGCCTATCAGACTCCGCTGTAAATAATGGTTTTACACTGAAGGCTGTGAGGCTCACTCTAGATAGTGTTTTAGCGAAAGAATTGCGAATAGCCTCATTGTTGGAGGTCGTAGCATAGACGGAAGTTGCTACCACAGTGCCAGACGTGATCTTCATTGCCAGCGTAGGCGCTCCCTCCCTCCGCCTCAACAAGTGATTTTTCGATGCCATCTCCCACAACAGAGCTCAAGGACAGCGTCTCCTGTTTGCACAGGGAACTCCGCCTCCATTTCATTTCCCTCCACCTGCTCTGAGACATATTCACAGAGGTTACACTGCACGTTGTGCAATGGACTATGAGCCGCGGTCTCGTGCCATAATTAGTGACATTTTCAGCAGTCCGTTTTAATTAGAGGCATTTGTAGAGTGACGTCATGCAACGACGCCATGGTAATGCCCTTTTACGTTTTGGTGTTATCATGACGTCACGTGACGACGTCCTCGCTTTGTGCATACGGTCTTCCTATGATGACTTGAAATTTTTTCTACCCGCATCCGCAGTGACGCCTGTGTAACGACAAGATCAGTGCATACTCTTTCAAGAGCTCCTCCGCAGAATACACACAAGGGTTTCGCGCCTTACCCAGCTAGCACACAAAGGATTTATGACGTCTTTCTATCCGAGACGTTAACGACGTCGCAGAAACGGCACGCGTAAGCTTTAGTATAGGATACGTCATATATCTTTTATAATGTCCGGCTTGTTGCACATGAAAGAGGCGTTCCGTTAACGTCTTCGAAACGCCTTCAGATAGCTGGTCTTTTCTACGGCTTAGAGGAGGCTCCAATAATCCCAATTTCCGGGATTTCTGTGTCCGTCCAAAGATTTACCGACGACGTCATCAAAAAGCTGTTCCGGAAACGTTACCCGTAATGTGAAAAAGAAGTTGGAATCGAGCTCGGGAATCGGGCGCGCTCACCAAAATTTTGACCTGGTTGCCACCCTCAGAATATATAAATGAAAATCTGACCTTAGAGCTAACGCCTTTCTTTTGAACTCCTAAGGCATTAACTCTGTGGTTCTGAAGGCGTCAACGGGATCATAATTTTGGGGGGAACCTCTGATGTAGCAGCTGCGACCTGGCATGTTACCAGCTGCAGCATAAGCTTTTCCGTGCTGCAGAGTGGGGAGTCGTGCCAGCGGAATACTTTCGTGGTTACGTCCTAGGAAGAAGTCCTGGCGTCGCACTTGCCTGGAACTCCTTTTTTTTCTGGTGGGTCAGAGCATCAGCACTGAGTGCAACAGAGCAAAAATAGTGCCGTAAGGTAGGCACACAGTTGTCTGCAAAGGCTTCATCTATCTTAGCATTTAAGTCACAATTAGTTGTCATGCATACAAAAATCAATCTAGTACGTACTTTGTATAGTATGAAGCAAATCTACCGAAAATAGTACTGGCATATCTTTCTACAGTGAAGGATAGGCAGTTTCTTGGCACGCGGCCTTGTGCCAATGATCATGAAGTAGAAACACTGCTACAACATTTTATTGAGAAACTAATTTGTGGAAGTTTTAAAAAGAAGAAGATGAGAAATGGGGGAAAAATACAACCACATATATTCAAAAGGAACTGTAGCAGAAATAACTTAAACATATTTGGAACTTATTAACGACTAGAGTATTAAAGAAAGAGAACTAGTACTCACACAATAATCAACAGCCAAACAACTATGCACTTCTCAGCATGAGAGCAGCGCATCCTGTTATATGAACACAGACAGGACAATGGATGACTGTGTGATAGCTGTCAATCATGTTATGCGGTATCTCCACCACATAAAATCAATGAATAAAAAGAAAATAGCTGAAATATGACTCAGATATGAAAGTCAAAATTTGCCTAGGACATCAGCTGACGTAACGAGGCAAGCTTTAAAAGACAACGAAAAGCATCAAGCAAGTGACAACGAATATTGATCAAAGTGACCTTGAAACAATGTAGCGCATGAAATATTACCAAAATCTGTATAATGAGCAACATCAAAATGCAGTGCACAATCTGTCACAGCGAGCAACGTTACATCGGATCAACCTCAGTTTCATAATGAAGCTACATACTCATGTATTTGAAGTCGAACACACAGGAGACAGTTTTGGACGACGAAAAAAAAGAAGCAACATTCTCACTTACATAAACAAAATAGAAATATGGCTCTCTACAAAGCACTGTATTACGCATATTTATGCAAATGTGACATGAAAGGCAATCAGACCGGCAAGCATCATTTGGAAACAAAGAAAAAAGATTTTGGCACCAGCGCATGAAGCTACTCCTAAAAAGGACTTCAAATAATCAGCAGGTTTACATCTGCAGGACCAAGCTGAGAGTCCGAATTTTACCTTGCTTCACATTAAAGAAAAATTACAGCATATCCACGGAGTGAATGATGATGAGTGGGCGAAGCTCGGGATGTGCATCGTAGATCGTGCCGAATTCCGGATTAATTTAGTTAACGCGCATTCTACGAATCCTCACGGTTCAACTATGCACAATGCACAAGTGAAATCTCCCACCGGCACTTCATTGCAAGTCAAGATCCAGTGTATATATATATATATATATGGGTTTTGCCGGTGAACGCTTCTCCAACGCGAGCAGTCGGTATTTCTCAATCAAGAAACTCGCTAGGAGACGCTGCCTGCGCCAACGTTGTCTCTCGCGTTTGCCGGGGCAGTGTCGAGTTTGCCGGGGAGCGCGTGGCTCCCGGCGCTCGCGGCGAGGGCGAGCGCCAGGTGCCACGCGCTCGCCCTCGGCGCGTGCGTGCCCTCCGGCAGGCACGCGCCGGTGGCTACCTACTACTACGACTACTACTACTACTACTGCTACATACATCGGGGACGCACGACGCACGCCTTAAGGAGCTTCGCCCCTAAAATCTCATACTCTACTTAGTCATTAAACAAAACACTTCGAATGGCCAACTCCTTTGGCGCTGCAACCTCTACCAAACGCGCAACTGGTTCACGTTTGCAGTCATCAAAAACTAGTTGTAGTGTCCAGGCTTGGTGCAGCTGATGAATGCAATCCTACTGGCACCATATGACACGCTGAAACCGCCGTCGCGGAAATGCTTTCAATGTAGAACAGAAGTTAGGCCGTGATAGAACGCAGTTGGTGCACTGGATCAGGTTATCCATGCAACCGATCAAACCGCATGTACTCTTTCAAAGAAAAAAAAATGGCGTCATTATTTACTATAAAGCTGTTCTGCAACTGCGTTTTGAGGAACGAAATTTGAAATGCATCTCTGTAATAGACATTGCGCCTTTACAGGGAGAGCTCGTAATATCCTGCAACGTGCAATAGAGAAACACTCAAAATGAATTTTCGTCGAGTGCCTGCTTCCTCTGAACTGCTGCCTGCACCACACACACACACACACACACACACACGTATATATATATATATATATATATATATATTTAACGACCTGCGAACTATGAAGTCTAGGAAAGCATAGGGACAGTTATTGAGGTTCTTAATTGTAGTATTACATTTGTGAAGTAAGTAGAAAGGAATTAAAGTGGACAAAAAGACAAAGCTGCGTTGGATGGGAACCGAACCCACGACCTTCGGATAACGCATCCGAGGCTCTACCGCTGAGGTAGGAAGGCGGTCGTCACCCTCCTCCCCCCGTCCATTTTATTGGGTATTTATGCACTTGCAATGTAACACTCTCAGAATTGTATGTACATATATCTATGTACATTATACGAAGGTCAATGAGCTCCGCCGAAGCTTGGAGGCTCGCACTAAGTACCCTGCGAAGCAAAGGAAGGGGAGAAAGAAGTCACAACAGCCGGCCTGCGGCAAAGGCGCTGTGTCTGTCTCTTTTGTTTACAATATATTGCCACGTTGCCACTATGGTATCCACTGGCGACGAGGAAGACAACCACGGACTGACTGACCCGCTCGTGAATGCAAGTCCGCTCAAGAGAGGAAGACGAGGTACTTGCGATCTCTGCTCCTGTTTTGATTTTAAATTATTGGAAGGAACCGATAGAGAGAGAAACGAAAAGGATGATTTAGAGGGAATTTAATTAGTGGAATTGTGCATGTTAACCATTCAAACCTGACAGATGAGTCACCAAAACATGTACACAAGAATATCTTAAGTATGTTTTGCAGTACTCACGAGAAGAGTAGACTGTCTTTACAATTGACTTTTTTTTAACAGGAATTGTCAAAATCGTATACGATTTTGACACCAGGGGGGATTGGCCAAGAGGCCAATCCCCCCTGGTGGGTAAGTGCCGTAGTTCTTCAGGAGCATCATCATCATCATCATCATCATCATCATCCTCTGCTCCTGGTTCTGCTGCTGGTGCTCCCGAGTCCGACGTAATACTTTTGTTCTTCGAGCAATAAAACTCCTGATCTCAGTGAACCGCGACAATATAGTGGTGTTCGGGCTGTGTCCCCGGGAAACCTGATGCCCCTGCTGATGTTACCACTGCCGCAATATTATGTCACTCGTGAACGGTATACTACAGACATTACTCATTCATAGTTTATTTTGGACGCATTTCCATTCTCAGCATGTAGAAATCGAATGACACACACGCCTCACACTTAGAGGGTGAGAATATTGCTCGAGGCGTGCTTACGAGCTCACTGCGCACTCAGTATGAAAGGGACCCTGCAACACTTTTTGAACACACTGAGCGAACGGTGCCAATCAGTCGTTGAGGCTTCTGTGAACGTGTGAGCCAAATGTTATTGTGCTGCAAGCAGCAGTGGATTTGCAGTTTCATTTTAAATACATCATGCAATCGCCTGCAATTGTTCCAACAACTGACGTCACTATAGCAGCACCGACCAACGACTTGCCTGCTCTTCTTTCAACAAGTAACGTCACTGGCGCCAACGACTAGGTCCCCTCGCTCACCTCGGTCTGCTTAAAGACAGGTACTCAGATTGCCTTTAATTTTTGAATGCAAGATGTACAAATAAATCATTCCACACTACCTTTCAGTGATCGTAACTTCAGCCAATTCTATATCTTCCTCGAGCGAAGTAGTCGGCAGCCTAGTGACGTTTGTTGGAAAGAAGAGCAGGTGAATAACAGCTGTGTTTGAAACCAAATAAGAAATTCCCTAGTGCATGCAGCTCAATAATATTTGGCTTACACCTTCACAGTAACCTCCACAAATGCTCGGCAACTTTTGCTATCCAGATTCCGAATGTTGCGGGGCTCCTTCAGTAAATGGGACCTTGCGCGATGTACACCGACATGTAGACCGACACGCTGTACAAAGACTGCGCACCGCAAGTGCGCATAGCGTCAACAAATTTTCGCTGTGGCTTCGATTTCCCCTGCACAAACTGCCGTCCATGGCCAGGTAATAGTGAAGTTAGTACAATGCAACGAAATATGGCTCAATTGGAGTAGCCAGTATGTAGCGGGGTAGCAGGAAAGTGTAAAGCATTCCGCAGAAAACTGTTGAATAGCACCGTGGCTTTGATTTGACGATTAATTAAAGGGCCACTAAACATGGCTCCTACATTTTTTTAAGCCGCCCAAACAAGCTAACTCAATCATAGAGAAGGTTGCGGCCATCACATTCTGCGAATATGACATTGCTGCGCGCCACACAGACGCCGTATTAAAAAAAAAAACAGTTCCCGCGCCTCTTTCCTGCGATTGACCAGTCGCCCTCGTATCCTAGGTGTCGTCACGCTCTACCGCGAACAACTTTGCGCAGTTGCAGCTCGTCGATTGGTCGAAGCCAGGTCTATGTCAGATCCTGTGGCCATCCCACCGGTAGAGTGTACTAGAAGCTTTTGAGTGGCGCGACCGCAACGCTCTTCCCTTGCTTGCCCCTTGCCCAACTTGCGGCGAAAGTAGCGGCGGCGCTGCCATCGCCCAATCTACCCAGGTTTGCTCGGCGGCATGGTAGCCTCTGTAGTCGGCATCTCTGTTTTGGTCGCGAAATGGCAAAACAACAACGTTTAAACTGTAGTAAACGGAGTGACGTAGTCAGTCACGCTACATAGTAATATATTTTCGTATATTTACAACGTCTGCACTGGTTAAAACATGGCGATCGGGAGAACGGCACTTCTCGCGCGAGCGTCCACTTCGTCGTCATCATCTTCTCTTCCTTGAGCCGACGCCGAAAGAAGTAGACGCTACAAAACCATTGTTACGCGCCAGATTGCACAACTGGATATCCGTGTGTGCAACAAAGTCGCAAGTTATCCCTTTTTAAGGCCCCGAAAGACGTGAAATCTTGTGATTTCGGTGGTCTTCTGTACCCTCCTCCGAAACTTTTTGTCTTTATTAGTGAACTTGAAGACATTTTCACTGGTTGTTTTAGTAAGAGTGACTTACACAAGATAGTATCTTGGATGTCCTGGCAGTGATCAACAAGAGAAGCATTGGGGTGTTGGTTGCAACGAACATTGCAAGTCATTAACTGCTAAGTTGATGAGCTTTTACGTGGTCACACGTATGCGTTTCTATATAAAGGGTCTTAACAAGTGGCGGGATGAGAAACGAAGAAGCGCACAGCAGCACCTGAAATTTAGGCTATAAATTGCTGCAGTGGCATAAAAAGGATGTCAGTTCTCGTGCATATTTTATTGCGCTCTTGGATTTTAAAGGGGCACCAAGAAGAGAGGTGATTTTTCCGAGAAGAGGTTTGTAAGCAAGAGAACGTGCAAATTCTGACGCGAAATCTGAAAACAAAATTTGATCTTGAATCTTTTTGTATTAATAAACCTGTGATGGTTAATTTAGCAGCTTTAGGGTTCTCAGAGCACAATTACTCGAACTAAGCCGATGCAGTATTCCGCTTTAGAGTCGGTTTAAACGATTTTGCAACGATAACATCATTTTTTATTTAAATGCATTTTAGAAAGACAACCTAAGCTCTGCCATTCTGTTTTGTTTTATGTTATATTGTGTATTCTGGCTCTATAAATTTATGCTTTTTATAATTTTAATTGCAAATGTATTGTTTGTATAAGTATGCGAACCTTGTATTTTTAAGTTATCAATTGTTAATACGACTTTGCTTTGCAGTGCTGTTGCTTATTTAAACTCTCGAAATCTTGCACTGCTATGTTTCACTGAAGGCGTTTTTATGCATTATTACGTATGTGCATTTTTGTGAGTCCCACAACAATAAACACATTCCCATATTAAAATGAAAGGGAGCTTTGGAAAAACTCTGCTGTTTTTCAGACAGTGACAATGTCAATAAAGCCTGCTTTTGTTGTGAGTGAACGCAACCACAAGCAACGCGCCCTTTATTTGATTTCAACACTGGTGTTTTACGTGGAACGGGCAAGGAGTTCTTCGTCTTATGTGCAACACATTCCTTTTTTTTTTCGAGGGGGAGGGGGGATGAGGGAGGCTTCCGATGTGTACCGGCTAGCTGGTTTCTCGTGTAAGTGTACACTGTAAAAAAAAGGGGGGGGGGGGTGAAACGTGCTCGTTATGCGGTACGATGTGCTACGCTCTTTCAAGCTGCAATACAGTCGGTGGCAACCTCAATAACAATAATGTCAAATAATATTTATTTGCATTAAAATTTTTGAAAAGGGGGGGTACAATAAGGAATGAAAAAGATCATCCTGGGCGCAACGGGGAGGTACCAACACGCACGCGGAACGCCTGCCAGCCATCCGCCCGGGAAGATTGGTCGACGCCAGCGCCACCGCATCATTCCACGCTGAAACGGCCGCGCCTAGGCAGGCGATCGCGCTACAGTGTACTAGAATACTCGCGCCACTCAAAAGTTCTAGTACACTCTACCACCGGCGTGAGCGCCGGAGCAGTTCTGGCCGGAGCAACCGGAACTGCAGCGCAAGCGTCAATGACGTCAATCGCGCACGTCACGTCACGTGTCAAAAGTTGGCGGAGTCACGACGGCGCGCCGCGCCTACCCTCTCCTCGGCAGAGAAGGATGGGGAGGCCGACCGAGAAAACGAAACCAACGCAAGCGGCCACTTAAACCCATGTAACTTTATTATTGCACCTATTCGAAAAATTCTCGCGGGAGCATGTTCACATCGCACAGGAGCGCAGTTATACCTTTAAAACAAATTTTGGACCTTGGGGTTGTTTAGGGGCCCTTTAAAAAAGCAGCTGTCGTACACACACACACACACACACACACACACACACACACACACACTGGAGGTGTATGAGTGGCGAGGGCAGGTATAGGCATGCACCGCTAGATCCCAACACCGGACACACTGGCGGCGCCAGTAGTGTATACTAAAGATTAAACAAAATACACCCAAACCCGCATGTATAGGTCCTCACCGCTCACCCATAGCCCAATGTATTAATTTAGTTCATTGTTCGTCACGTTATCATCTCTGCTCTCCACTATCCGCTCAACAACCTGGTTCAAGTCTTCGCTCTCCAGTCCGTACAATTTGAAACGCTGGACAGCTTATTGCATACCATAAATCCGCTGTGCACAATAGCGTGCGTGCAACAATACTGTGGAACCAGATAACAGGTCGTGTAATTGTTTTGCTATTCGTGCTCTGCAAGAATGACGAACCCCGAAATGCAGAAAACCGCAACAGCGTGGACAATAAGAAATAATAATGAAAATTCGCAAGAGTCACATGCCTGACAAAGTTTAATTGTAACCGAGAACGCGCACGATGACACTCATGCTCATATGAATGCTGAGCTGCGTGAGGTCATCACACCACCACAAGACGTCAAGATTGCCTGCGGCAGTTCTGCTGACATGCCACAACAAATAGTGCGCAATCGCTCAAGCATGCAAGCAAATTTCATAGCTCCCAACTGAAATCTCATGACTGCGATGCCACAGTGAATGAACGCGCAGCAACGGTTGCCCTATACAACACATGCTATCACTTGCACGTATTCATCTGTGTAAGACACAAGTAAATTACTACTACATGGGCACGCGACAAGAAACGCCCCCTTTTCACCGTGAGAGCTAGGACGACTGCGCAGTTCCCGTTTTCCACTCCCGGTGGCGCTCGTATTTTGGCAATCTGGAACTGCAACCTTTAGGTTCACTTGCGTATTAAAAACTCCGGAGTTAATAAGAAACCTGGTAATAAATATAAAATGGAACAACAAAGTTCATATATGTTCGTAGCTAGTACAGGCCCCAAACATTAAGGTCGAACACAGGAGAGAAAACCGTGAAGTTTCATCCCCCTGACGATAGTCTTCTGGCGGCCGTATTACGCTGCGTGAGATATGAACACCATCTGGCAGCGCCGTCGGGAAACATTAGCGTGTGCAGAATCCCTGGGCAACTGCCAGGTGGCAGCACCAAATCGTCGGCAGAGGCCTTTTTCGTGCATAGCGTCGCATCTTTAGCGCAGCCTAACAAAGGGTCTTTAGAATGACGTATATCTTTGTATTTTCGAGTAAAGGAACACCACCTAATACTTACGTATTGATGTTGCACCTAAGATATGCGTGATATTTGCTTTTTGATCGACAATGTTCACAAGTATGAACGCAGCTACCAGTTCAAGATGGCTGGGCGTTAGGCAAGTGCTTAAAGGGGTCCTGAAGCACCACTCTGGCTTGGTTTTGAAAACGGCTGGGTGTGTATTGAAGGCCTTTCAGAAATTCACAGCCGAAAGAATTTTTCAAAACGGTTTCTTAGGAGCGAAGATATTGCGACCGGAAAGCCTACCTTTCCAGTCCTGTCTCAACTCTGCGGAACAGAGGGTACAGAGCGCCTTAGGGCGGTGTCGAAGGAGGTGCCCCGCCCACCGCGTTACGTCATCAGACTTCAGCGACGTGTCAGAGTGGTTGACGAAAAGCGCGCGACTACCGGGGACTGTTCGCAGCGCGCTTGTGGCCGCTGCTCGCTCCGTGCCTGGGCTCGGTCGCGTGCCCTCGCGATCACCGCATTTTTTTAGGAGCGAAGCTCCTTAGGGTGTGGGTCGTTCCTTCCTCTGTAGTAGTAATAGTAGTAGCACGGCCGCTGGATAAAAACGCACGTGGTGCGGCCTGCGACGTCGCCTGAAACCGGCGTGACGAGCCTAGTTCTACGTGCCGCCGCAGCGGCGCCACTGCTACGGGACAAGCGCGCGCGGGAGGAGCCGCTGGTTTTGAATGTTTCGCGCAGCGGCGCGCTGAGAGTTTGCAATTTACTCCCGCAAGACTGTGTATTGCTTTGCTAAAATAAGATATCTACGCTGCCTGCAAGAACATGACGGTACGGGCATTGGGCCGCTAACGGACTTGCACGAGCCCGAACCACGCACTTTTGTCGCAGGTTTCGACGCGTGACCACCGTTCAATATAAGTGGCAAGTTCCTTATCGCTTGCTTGAATACTTGCTTCGCTTGATGCGCTTGTTTGCTCATGAAAGAAAAACCTGTTAATATTATTCAAAATTCCTTACAGGCGTATTGAAGGGCATTGAGTAAGGGGGCATCCGTATATTGTACAAATCAGAAAAATACAAAAAATCAACAAATAACAACAAACAAAGGGGAAAATATAAAAGAAAGAAACAAGACAAATATTACAAGCAGTAGTACGTTATACAATAAAGCGCAACGAAATTTGGTTATCATGGAATGTTCCACGGTTAGCAATGGATACAATGTGATTGGGAAGATCGTCCCAATGTGTAGTGGCTCTAGGTAGTGGTGATGAGTTAAATGCTTGTATGCGACCATGAATTCGCATGAAACTACGCGCGTTGTGAATGCGTCGAGATGTGCGCAAAGGAGTATGAAGCGGCAAACTGTGAAATTTGTTACTATAAATCTACGTGTGAAATAAACACAATAGACCAATGGCGCGGCGTTTTTCTATAGTGGCTGAAATGCAAGATCTTCGTTTTATTACACGTTCTTACAAATGCGTGCATACGACTTACTGGATTGGCCAAATCATGTTCTTATATAGCGTTTTAGTTCCAGCGTTTTATAAATGTGAGCCAGACATCTACAACTAAATGAACATTCAACCACTGTGTAGACACGCGTTTGCATTTCTATGTAAGGACGGAACTAGTTCGGATTGGCTGATCGAAAAAAAAAAAGTCGAGGAAGGCGGTGTCAGGCTCATTTCTTTATTTAAAAGTTACAACATGTACATCCAGGGAAAGGCGACTCGTTGCATCAAAGTCGCAGCACCTTCCGTAACAGAGGCTTGCAAGCGAGTTTTAACCGCTGAACAGTTGCATTCAGGTCTCCAGCCCTGTTTGCCGCAACGGTTTGCTCAGAAACACCTTACAGGTCTCCTCGGTGTGGCTTTGTTCACCCCTGTCACACGACAGTTCGCGACATATCACACAATTTGGCAGAGGTGTTGATGCCAAGCGCACGAACTGCCGCCGGAACAGCCGTTGGAAGCAATAGCTTGACCTTCGTGGACTTATAGCCACCGTCAGCAAAGCGACGTGAATACACCAGCGACCTGTCATTTGGCCCGCACACGCTTGCTTTTCCAATTATTCCCTGTCGAGAAATGGTTTTTAGTCATACTTTTTGGCGATCTACGACGCACGGAAATTCGTAGTACCTGATCTGAGGGTCCTTCCTTGCGTTTGTGCCACACAGCGGCGCGCAACAGTTGCGCGCCATAATGCCGTGCACAATCAAAATTATAGGAGGCAATGGCACAACACGTGAAGCACCTTGACACGCGGCAGTCACAGGGCGTGCGAGCGAGGTGCAGAATTTCGTCGACACACACAGAAAACTCGTCCCGTACTGGTTCGCGGAACGGCCCGCGCGGCGAGAGGCGGGAGAGTTGTCCCGTAGCAGTGGCGCCCCCTCCGAAAAAGCGGCGAAAACTGTCAACTTTCGCTTCACAGCTCCGCTTTTGTTCGCCGCGCGACGTAGCAGGCCGCACCTCGTGCGTTGCTAATCGACTGGCCGTGGTAGTAGTATGTATGTAGTCACCGCGCCGCCGGGAGGCTCGCGCTCGCCCTCGGCGCGTGCCTCCCGGCGCGCGAGCTCTCTCACTCTTCCATCTTCTGTCTTGTGAGAGAGAGAGAGAGAGCGAAAGGCGCGCGTTGACTATGGAAACGCTCTTTCTTAGATGAACGCTGTACCAGCTCGCAAAGAAGAACGCGCCTTCACCCGCGAGACAACGTTGGCGCAGGCAGCGTCCTCTAGCGAGTTTCTTGATAGAAAAATACCGACTGCTCGCTCGCGCTGGAGAACCGTTCACCGGCCACCCATATATATATATATATATATATATATATATATATATATATATATATATATATATATATATATATATATATATATATATATATAGGTACTGGTCTTGACGTGCAATGGAGTGCCGGTGGGAGATTTCACTTGTGCGTAGTTGAACCATAAGGATTCGTAGCGTGCGCGTTAACTAAATTAATCCGGAACTCGGCACGATCTACGATGAACCTCCGGAGCTTCGCCCACTCATCATCATTCACTCCGTGGATATGCTGTGGATTTTTTTCGATCCTCCGAAGCTTTGTTTTCGTTCGTCACACACGTTTAGGCTCGCAGGTGTGTGCGCTCACTTTGTCATTGCGCTGCTTGGCGTCGATATTGCGCATAAGACGGCGTCAGGACAAACAGCGCAACTACCAACGCTGCTCCACCTTGTCCTGCATAACCCCAAGAAAGTTAATGGTTGATCAGGGATTGCAGACGGGTGAATCATCCTGTCAGGCTCGAACGTGTGACTACTATGAATCGAAAGGAAGAGCGACACAACTAAAACCGCAGCCGACAGGTTGAGGGGGAATAAGGTGCGTTGACATGCGGTAAGACGGATGGATTAATTTAATGTGTGAATGCACGAGTTCAATTTTAACAGTGAAGCTGTTTAAGCTATTGGTGAAACTGGGAAATCTGCAGAAAACTCCGCTAAGCTATGCAATGCTAGCATAACAATGCCACGATGTAGTAAAGACAAAGCTTCCTAGGACTAGTTAGGCAAGGCTAAGCCTAATTCAATGGAGCCTAATTAAGATTCCTGTGACTAGTTAGGTGGGCTAAATCTAATTCAAAGGAGCCTAATTAGAAATAATTAACTGAAGCCTAGTTCAGAAAAGACTAATCCAACTCTGCCAAACCAAGCCAAACTGAACTAATTCAAGCTTAATTGAGCTATGACAAGTAAGGCACACCTAATTAAGCGGATACTAATGATTTACCGTTAATTATGAATGATACTAATTAAGCTAAGTCTAACTAAGGTAAGACTAATTATGTGAAGCCTAATTTAGCTGATATGAACAAGTCTAGTGTAAGCAAGCTACTAATTAGACCTACTTAATTAACTAGTACTAATTAAATCACGCATAGCTAGGTTATTACTAGTTAAGTCAAACCTAAGCTAGCACTAATTAATCCAAGGTAAATTATGCTAAGACTTCAGGGTCAAGCCATTTCAGGACTAATTAGGCTAACACTGATTAAATCAGGCCTGATAAAGGTAATACTAATAAATCGATACCTAATTAAGATAATATATAAAAGCACAGCGTAACTACGCCTGAGCTAATTAGGCCATGTATAATTAAGATATCACTAATTAAACCAAGCATAATAATATCATGACTAATGAGGCCCAGCTTACTAAGTCATTTGTATTTAGGTTTAAGTTAATTAGACCGAGCCTTATTAGTGTAACACTAACTAGGTCCTGGCTAATTAAGCTAGGCTAAGTCAAGTCTCAATAAGCTTAGACTATTACGCTAAATTAATCCAAACATTACAGATGTAATGATTTTAATCCACACTAATTTACCTTAGTCAACCCTAATCTGCTGTAATCCTTAATTCAGCCTAATCTAAGTCTAGCATAATCCGCTCTATGATATGCCATAGTCCACCTTAATGCACCTCAGTCTGTCTTAATCCATCCTAATGCGCCTTAGTGAGCTCTAAACCACCCAAATACACCCTAATCAGACCTAGTCCTTTAATCCACCTTATAAAAGAAATATTTGGATGCGACTTCAGCCATGTTATTGGGTACGAGTACTAGAAGGTGGCGCACTGGAGTACCATAGGGAATAAACCCGTCTACAATCCCTGATGAATTGTTAATTAAAGTTTGGGAATAATTTGTGATTTATTACGGGCGGCTGGCATGCATTTGTTGGCTTCTTGGAAAACTATATTTATGGTGAGTTTTGCACCGCACCGTTCGCGTCCACGCCGAGGTAGTTTACGGACGCCTTCCAATGGCATCTATGAGACTTGCGCATTAACAAATATATTTTTACATATTTCCAGCAACGATTTTGCCTATGTAGGTGCTCACAACGCAAGGAAAAGCGAGCGCACGGCACGCACGGCACGCACGCGCTTACGGTTTTAAAAAACGCGCGCTGCGAAGGACCCGCACACAGGCGCGGCGGGCGTGTCTGGCATCGGCCAATAGCAGCGACGCTCCTTGTAAATGCTTTATGACGAAACAAAGCATATACAAGGAGCGTGAGTTGAAGCCGCTTTTTGTGTTGAGGGCTCCTGAGGAAATGGAAGCTTTGTGCTCCGCTTGTGAACGCTACGCTTCGCGGATGACTACAGCATTTGGCTGAGATGTTCGTTAGAGCATAGGCTAGCCGTAGAATATGTTTTTTTCACCAATCCCGGAGGGTGGTTCAGAACCCCTTAATCTTTGGCCGGGTGGCTGAATCGTGTGATACATACAAATAGACAGACCAAAATTTCTGCGCCCAAGAAAGACTATCGTATTTAAAACGCCGTTCTGCCTCGCTAAGCAGCACCCCATTGCCCAGATGGGGTCATCCATAGTACGAAACAACAATGCGCTTGTAATCGAAGCGCTATAGATTGCAGCACACCAAGTTGCACGGATGCATGTGGTATATCAGTGACGAACTGTTATAATGCCGTTAGTGTTTCGTGCACCGTGCTTACCAACCACGCACTTCTCTTGCAAACAGAAGCGCTTATAAGCTTCTGCGACTGTCTAGGTTACCGTAGTCTGTAATCTAACGGTTGGTTGTTCATGAGAAGCCGGGTTGGTGTCCGGTGGCGTAACTATGCAATAAAGACATGGTGTACTACTGTCTGGCTTTCTCAACGCTGCGTGCATCACCCATATAAGTGCGCAGTAAAATTACTACCTTGCAGATACTTGTAGACTAACAAGCGCAAACGGATTGCATACCCAGGAGGGAGAATTGTGCAGCAAAATGCGATGTTAATTTAGTTGGCTCGTTGCTTTGACGCGTGGTGCTCGCGCTCAACGCAAAGAAACACGTTTTTTTGTTTTCGCTTTTTTTGTCCGCGCTAGATTCAGATCGTCGAGGGAGAATGAAGCCTGAGTCAAAAAGCACAGGCGTCTTGTATTTTTCAATCACACTTGTTCAGTGTGGCCAATCAGCCTATCTCGCCATAATTAGCTAAAGTTGAAACAGCCGACCCCTCCCAGAAACACAGCATGATGACGCGTCACGCGTTCTATGCACTATATGGAATGCAGAGACCATTGAAGACCTCGGAACAGCAGCTTCGCATGCTGGCGCAGTCGAGACTGGCCCCTCAGCCACTCCGCATAAACTTGATCCGGATTGTTGCTCTACATTGCTGGCTACAAGGGCAGTGGTTTGTGGGTTTTAAGTTTTAACGTCCAAAAACCACCCTGGATTATTAGAGACGCCGTAGTCGAGGGCTGCGCATTTTTGGCCCCCTGGGGTTCTTTAACGCGCATTGATATCGCACTACGGGCCTCAACATTTCGCCTCCATCGAAATGCAGCTGCCGCGGCCGGGATTCGATCCCGCGACCCCCGGATCAGCAGCCGAGTGCCATAGCCACTAGACTACCATGGCGGGGCGCTACAAGGGTAGTGCGCACACGGTATATAGAGGGTAAACACAGCGCACTATAACGTACCACGCGTGTGCGCAGCGATGCCATTGAAGACAGCTGAAGAATATCCACGCGGAGGAACCACTTACATGACTTCAGCCTTATTGCCCAAACTATGAACACTCAGGTTTCCAAAAGCATTTTCACCTTTGAATGATATCTCCCTGGTGCGTGCACAGGGCTCTCGCCAGGTGCTTGAGGCGCGGTTTTTATAATAAACAAAGTTCACACCAGAGCTCTGGAACAACTCCATGATAGTGTTATATGAACACGCATGAGCTGACGAACAATAGTGATGAGCACTTACAATTTCGCAGATCTCTTCTAAACTCCAAATTATGCGGACGGAAGCTGTTTTTGAATACATCGAATGCAAATGCGCAGATATGAAAGGATAGCTCAGCAGGATCAACCTCTTTTGAGTGCCTTGTGCTCACCCATTACATCCGCGTATTGAGCGGCGCTCCGGGCTTCACTCCTTCAAGCCCTTCTCCTCGACATGCTGCTCAATTCATTAGTAGTGGACTGCGTGCCGACACGCGCCGCCCGCGACTCCGAGAGCACTGTCGGGCCTTGTATACCAAGTGTGCGGCCACAATGTCGTGCAGGCGCTATGCTGGTCCGTCGCGAACAATTTAGAGCCGCTATAAAGACCGGACAGGCGCCAGGTGCCCGAGTCCCAAATGAGGTTTCGAGGACTTTGCACGAAGCAAAGCTCTGTGCAGTGCCTGTGTCCGCCGCCTGAATGGAAGGAAGCCCATCGCCGGGAAACTCCGCTGACGCTGTTCCGGCGGGTGGCGATGACAGCCAGGAGAGAGTGGTCGCGGGATCCTTACTCCGAACGCTGTTGGAGGCGCCGCGGGGCATCAATCCACACTACGCCATCGTGTACTTTCCCGCTCTAAGCTGCGGCGCTCACCAAGAGAGGACCACGCCTATTATTTTCACGAGTGCTGTCGTGGCAAGCGGGATTTTGTTCAACAAAGCGCGGACACAGCGCTATAGGTTCGCAGCGATCTCAATTTTGATAGCGCGCGCGCAGATATATACCGATATACAATGAGCGTGCTCGCACAAAAATGCGCTGGAGCATTCTGGTGCTGCATACAGGTTCGGTGCGCTGGGCGCTTTAGAAGTGCCTCCACCTGTTGTTACTCTTCTGGCCATTCCACTTTCAAACGAGCCGATGCCGGCCTGTTGTATATGTGAAAAATAGGTACGGAACAGCACCTGAAAACGAAAAATAACACGTCGCTCCGTGAAAATAAATGGAATCGTTGAAGGGGAAAGGTAATTTCACGGAAGCACGTCTTGGGGCTGCTCTTGTTTCACGGTGTAGAAACTATTCATCGTACCATTACATTATATCCGGCAAACTTTGAAGTAAGTTTGAATAACACGTCGCGTACTCGATCGGCGAACAAGCCGCTAGGAATAAATAATATTAAATCGTGAGCCCGGTCTGAACACTGACGTTCACGTGGCATTCTGCATCAGCAGCGGGACCATTTTACTTGGCGTCACTGAGACACGAAATGGAAATGTTAAGTGATGCTGGTTTAGGAGAATAAACTTTCGGATTTGTGGATTGGTCAGCACGTGAGTAGGCTTTACTGTGACCATAAAGCTTAAAATTCAACGCCGGCCCTAACTTATTAAGTCTGCATCCTGCCCAATTTTAACGATAAGGCTACCTAGAATATGCTAAACTATAAGCGCTACATACCTGCTGCAGAAAGCGATCCCTTCGTTGCCGAGTAGTTGAAAAAAGTGTATAATCATTCGTCTACTTCCATTCCTCACGGATTGCTATTGACGTAAAACATGAAGATTGTCCTTTGCTGCCATTTATAGCGTCCCCCGAGGCCTCGTGAGCTGCCGGACTTCATCACGCGATGTTTCTACGACGATGAGAAAAAGTAGCTAATAAAGCTGCGTGACGAATGTTAGAACGTATCTGAAACTGCTTGTTGTAGTAGAAACTCGCGCAAGCTGCCAGCTCTGAAGGCATTAGAGCTTCAGTAATTCGTTGGTAGCCGTCAGTGCGCAGTCTAATTCAACTATACTGTTTCGCGACTCCATCTGCATGGTCTTTCAGTGCTTCCCCTCGTGCATCAACATGTCTGGGAGGAAACTTAATGCTAGATTCATGCGGAAAGCGCTATAGATATCCCCGATGTGCGCTGTCCAACAGAAAGGAAAAACGGACCCGCTATTGGCCTCGACCTACTACCCATGCCCTTGCCTTCAGTCTGGGCCAGCTACCCATGCTCTTGCCGTGCGCGTACTCCTATTTCATAGTGATTAGGCGAAATACAATATGGAGAGGGATAAAGGTAGAAAGAAAGGAAGAAATAAGGATGGAAATTAATAAAAAAGAGAGAAATTAAGGAAGAGAAGAAAGTAGAGGCCTGCGCACAAAGGAACAGCGGAGACTCGCTTGACCTCGACCACTACCCATATCCTTGCCCAGATCCACTGATACGTGACACTGATAATGATAATGATAGTGCTACATGGTAGCGAAGGAGAACTTGACACCCTTGCTCCAGCTCCGTTGTTTACGCACATTTCACAGGCGTGAATTCGCTTTAGTTTTTTAATACGTACACCTCATTCATCGTCGTCACCATCATGTCAGCGCCCACTGCAAGTCAAATGCCTCTCCCATAGTTCTCCAATTAACCTGGCCCTGTGCGACCACGTTATCCCTGCAAAAAATTCCTGATCCCATCTGCCCAACTGGCTTTCTACCACTTCCAGCCACGCTTGTCTTGTCTATCAGTCCAGAGAAGTCGAGGTGGTGCCACCTGGCGGGAGGGCGTCGATGGCGTCATAAAAAGGACCGGTCATCCCTCCTCCCGCCGTGGCGCGCCTAGGAAACACGCACTTGCGTCGTCCTATTTGCGTGGTACGGTGTTTGCGTTCACTTTTAGCTGGTTGCCGCAAGCTTCTAATGAATAGCGAAATCAGCGACGAAGATTATTCAGATTAAGGACAATGATATATTTGTGGTACATAGTATCGTCATCCACGGCCTCGCTCCACCTTGCTTACTTGGAAACGGTGATCCCGTTGTGTTACTGTGTCGCTCTTAAGCTCAAGAATGCAGGTAAAATTACTCGTCACGTTGCATTTGGAGAGGGACGAAATGCAAGAACATCGGTTTACTTCGACTGGAGGTCGACATAGCAAATTACAGCCTGCAAATCATTCCCGGATCCCCCCTATTCCCCCACGGCATGACTCATATCGTATCGTGGTTTCGGCACGTAAAACGCCATTAACTACATTTTCTTGTGTTGTTCTTGGCCGGATCCTTTAGGGTATGGTTTCGCCGTCGCAAGTTTTCTATGCACTGGGCAATATACAGGCTTAAAAAAGCGATAAGGAGAAGAAACAGCCGGAACGCCTTTCTGAAGCTAGACGCGCCTCCACGTAACAACCGTTCCGCTCCTCCGAATCCTGTTTGTTGTTGAGGCCCGCGTGCTGGGCCATGAAAATGCAGGACATTAAATAACCTGAGGTGCTCGCAATTTCTGGAGCCCTCCACTGCGGCGTTTCTCATACAGTGTAAACATATTGTGGTTTGCGGGCGTAGAACCCCAGAAATAAATGATGGAACTCAGGATAGAAATGATCCAAATGCAAAAAAAAAGGAAAGAAAAAGACATAATATCGTTGTCCCGTCGGCCTACATGGCACCACTATTTAACGATAGTCAAATAAATGACAGTTAATGGCTTTCGAAGTTGTGTTGAGAGATAATAATGTGCTGTTGTAAACTCTGTTCTTGTTCACAACACTTTTTGAAGAGTCAGACAACGGCGCCTCACAGTCATGGAGACTGCGTACATGTAAAGAATATTATCGCAGTGCACGTGCCGGAGCACTCGCAATTGCTTTTAAACTCAGCTGGAAAGCACCCGCTCTACATTTAACTTATGACACGCTTGGGCACTGAATACCTCCTTTCACTATTAAACGCGAAGCATTTCTTAGCGAACTTCTGTGACTTTGAGCGTATCTATCTATCTATCTATCTATCTATCTATCTATCTATCTATCTATCTATCTATCTATCTATCTATCTATCTATCTATCTATCTATCTATCTATCTATCTATCCGCCTACGACTTTGTGGTCTCCTGGCCGTTTCGTTAATGGGATGTGTGCGATATTTGGTAGGCCACATGACTGCATGACGAACATAAATGACAGGTCCTAACGTTTGCATTATAGCATGCTTGTATGGGTGAGAAGTGAGAAGAACTTAAACAAATTGGAAGTGTTACAGAAAAAAGTGCTCCGTCTATTTGAAGATTATTATGGCGACCCAAAGGAAATGTCTAGCAGTCCACTATTTATAAAATACGGCATACTTAAAGCAAGGCAGGTCTATGAATACAAGCTATTACTTTACACTTATAAAAACAAACTCCATACTACGACAAAACACGAAAGCGCACTGAAATACTCGCTCCGTAGACAACGAATTCACATTCCTGTTACAAGGACTGGGTATGGTAGAGCCCTAACTACATATCGCGCGCCACTGCTGCTAAATCGTTTAGGTGAGCAATTAAATTTTGACGTATCGTTAACCCAGTTCAAACATGACATCAAAGATCTGCTCGTTAATGGATTAGTGCATATATAATTTCACCAGTAAATTACAGGCTAGGTTCCTCATTTATTACTCACCTTTATGTACCGAACCCATTGTATGTATGTATGTATGTATGTATGTATGTATGTATGTATGTATGTATGTATGTATGTATGTATGTATGTATGTATGTATGTATGTGTATGTATGTGTGTATGTATGTATAGATGTGTGTATGTATGTGTGTATGTATGTATGAACATATGCGTGCATGAATATATAATGCGGAAATTTCATTTGTGTGTTTTGTGTATTTATTTTTATACTATGGAAAGAGCCACGATGTCTGATTTTATATGTTTATGTAGCTTATGTTGCGAATTTTCATGCTATTGTATTATGGCTATTTGCTGCTGCGTACAACTTGACATATATTACATAGTCTAGCACTGTCTGCTGATTTCACGTAGCGAAGCCACGTCAGGCCGAATGGCCTTTAGCTTCGCTTCGTTTTTCTGTATGTTCTTTGTTTTCAGAAATAAAACCTGTTCATTAATTAATTAATTAATTAATTCACATTCATTCATTCATTCATTCATTCAAAATCATAACATGCATGTCATAAGCGGCATGATTTACACGCGACTGTCTTGGTGCTCTCCTGGCCGTTTCGTTAATGGGATGTATACGAAAATTGGTATGATACAACATGACTGCATGACGATCATAAATGCCAGGTCATAACATGGAAATCATGACATGAATGTCTTGAGCGGCATGATTTACGTGCCACGGTCTTGGTGCTCTTGCGGCTGTTTCGTTAACTTGATATATGCCAAAATTAGTATGGCGAGACAATAATGTCTGACGACCATGTGTGACACGTTCTAAGAACATGAAGATCGTGACATGCATTTCATGAGCGGCATGATTTACATGCCATGCGTTTCGTTAATGGGATGAATACCAAATTTGCTATGACACAACACGGCTGCATGACGAACGTAAATGACAGGCCATAATATTACAATCATGGCATGCGTATCATGAGCGGCATGGTTTACATGCCACAGTCTTTGTGCTCTTGCGGCCGTTTCGTTAACTTCATATGTATCAAAATCGGTGTAGCGAGACAATAGTTCAGGTCCATTTTACGTTCCTGATGCGTGCTTCGGATTTCCTTGATTCCCACTGCACGTGGGATCTGTCATTTTTTTTTCTTCGCTCTATAAAGAGGCACTAAGGGGAAAAATTTTTTTTTTCGAATTAGTTGGTTAGCTTTTCACAATATCAAAAACACCCAACTTCCGAGGAGGAGACCGTCGGTAAGGTGGAAAACGCGAAAAAGAAAAAGGAAATTGCGGCGTCGATGCCGCTTTGAAGTTCGAGAACTACAACGCCTGGCGTCACAAACCTGTGACGGCGTCTGCCAAGACCTACATAACTATTTATCGGTAAGAACATGCATTGTGTTCTAACGAAGCCAGAGACATAACGCAGAGGGTTTCAGGACGTTTGATGGAGAGAATTATGTTCTGAAATTCTGGAGCGAATTTCAAAAGTGAACTTTGACATTCGTTTTCTCTTTCAATACTGAGCATAAATTTGCAAGGTTAACGCATTGGAATTCTCAAAATATAAGTTGTCATTCTTAAACACCTCGTATTTTCTCTTCAGTGTCGCTGTAAGGGCAATAAGCAAATTTTTTTCCTTGTTAAATTCAAAATGAACAAATAAAGTATAGCAGATGATGCTTCCGCGATCATGAAATCAGTCAATGCTATTTCCGCCACAAGTTGCGTAGTCGGTGACGCCGATGACGTCATTTCTTGTAAGAAGAGCGGGCGATCTCCAGTTGTGCTCGAAACGAAATTGAGAATTACCTGGTGCTTGCAGTCAGGCACGTAGCCAGGATTTTTTTTCGGGGTGGGCCCAAAAGCTTCATCATCATCATCATCATCATCATAATTTATTCACTCTTAAAGGCCCTTCTGAGGGTATTACATAAAGGGGGACAAAAGCATCAATAACAGCATGGTCATTATTATACAATGCTTCAAAAAACTTGCTCGGGAATATAGAAGGCGCTTAATGATAAGACGAGAAAGAGAACAGAGTGGAATGCAGCCCCAGAAGCGAGTTCATCCAAGATGGAAAGCAAGCTTTTTGACTCTGTAGTAAAGCTAGTGCGTGTGCACGAGAAAGAATACTTTGTAACCAAGTAATCTGGACGAAGAAGGGCCATACAGAGCCAGTGACGGAACGAGGGCGAGAAAAAGAAAAAAAAAAGCAATGCGAAGGAATCAGGCGCTCACTTTCGGATGTTCAGGAAATAAAAAAAAATATTCGTTGGACGCTTTCTCTACGGAACTTCTCACACTTTGTCTCAACTACAGGCCTTCGAGAAAAACGTGAGCCACTTTATGACAGCAATACTTAAAAGAAAAAAAACAGACATATTCGCGAAAGCAACTTTGTTGAACCATAAAGAGCCAAAACACGGATGCTTTCATGACACAAATGATGCAGAAAGCTAAAAGTCGTTTTAGGAAGCAATATTAAAGAATGACATTGCGAGTGGTTTTACATTATAGCAAAAGCCAATGCAAAAGAAAAGAAAACGAGCAAGCAGCTTGGCCGAAAAGAGTGGTTCACGCTGCAATTTTCATGCGTCGCGGTTTCTCTATAAACACAGTGATAATTTCGTCGACACTGACTTGCATCCGGTGAATGGACATAAGAGCCAGGCCATTAAGCCGCTCTTCAGCCGTTCGGTGCCTCAAATATGTTTTTACTCTTTTCATTGTCGAGAAGCTGCGTTCTGCAGCAGCTGTACTCACTGGGATTGTCGCCAATATCTTGAGTGTGTGAACGTTCGGCGAGAGGGCTTTGTCGCATTCAGTTAAAGCGTCTGTCGCAGAGCGGGGAGGTTCCTCCTCTTGCATGGCTTGCCATTTAGTTTTCCAGATTTCCCATCCATCTCTTAGCGTAACGATATGTGCTGTTGTCATATCACTGACGTAAAAATCGAAGGGCGGCTGACCAGATTCAAATTTGCCCTTGCAGGCGTGCTCTGGCAACACGAATTGCAAACTTTGCAGCGTTTTCCGATGGTTTGCAAAGCGCCGTTTGGTGGGAAGCTTTCAGGTCATCTAGCTATGGAATGAACGTGGCTCGCCTGTAGTACCCTTCCGCAGAACTACAAGCGCAGTTGACCCTGTTTGTTTACCTTGTTTACTCCTTCCGCCAAGCGGGCACCTGCCCCCACGACACAGGTGGCGGAAAAAGGGTGGTGGGGTTCGCAAAGGTGCCAGGGGGATTGAACGGGTTAATGGGTTGTCGAATCCGTAGCATTCCATACAGAAGCCCCCTTTTCCAAGCCTTCGGTTAGCTTCCGCCGTCCGTTCGTGGAAAAATTCTGAGTCTGCGGCAAAGCCAAGCCGTGCACATGCGTTTTCCCACGCCGCGCAGCTGTCAGTTAAAGAAAGCACCTGAATGTTCCCTAAGTTGCCGCCACTACGCGACTGTATAAATGATGCCCGCATTATACCGCCTGCTTGCTCTGCAGCAACAAAGACACCGCTCCACTCATTAAGAAAGACATTTCCTCAGGGAATCCACCGATGGAGTCAACGCTATCCTTTTCTGCATGTCCTGTCATTCTTTGCACAGTTCTTTGAAGCAATCCAACTACCGAGCGCCCTGACCGTAGATGAGAATCCTCGTTTGGGGCAATATAGACATGGTCACTTTTGCTCCAAAAAACCCGACACAACCAACGAATCACCTTCCTAAACATAACTGATGCGACGAAGAAAAGTCACACGAAGTAGGGGCAGATAACGTGTTTTCTCTGGTTTCAAAGCCGTATGGCAACATTTTGTTCGTTCTTGTAATTTCGTTTCCAACAAGCTTGTCTTACATATATTAAAATGTCTGCGTTGCGAAGTTTTCTGCCTTTTTCCGCAGTCACAAAGCAGTAACTGTTTCCGATAATTGGTTTCAGTTGGTATGACCGTTGTGTCAGGAAGATTGATACGGTGGTCGCTATCTTGGGAATGTTTGGCTATCGGCTTGCGATCTGTTGCAAAATTGCAGGGGCCATTCTTGTGCTGTCGAAATGTTTCTTTGAGGTTTTTCGTTTCGCCGATGTAGCTCGCATCACATATTTGTATACAGTGGCTTAGGCTCTCTCTTTCGGTGAATGGCCTTCGGCAATATGTAGAGAACATGCGCTCGTGGGCTTGTGAGTCAATCGGATGCCTTCTTTCTGAGAATACGGGCGATAGTTTCGCTAACGCCTCGGACATATGGGAGAGTGTGGTGTTTCTGTTGTGGTGTTGATTCAGGAGCCGGAGGACGCTGAATTCTCGGCAAGCATAGCCGTGCTTTCGGAATTGAAGTGCTTTCGGAATAAAGGCTCTTGTGTAGCTGTTCTTAGTGAGTTCCTTGAGTATCGTTTGTTTTTCATTTGTTTAAATGCGCACGGCGCTACTTGTACTTGTGCCTATGTACCCCTGCATTGATGCCTGACTTGACGAATTTCGGGGGGGGGGGGGGGGGGGCCCTGGGCCCCCCCTTGCCTACGTGCCTGCTTGCAGTGCAATAATATTTGGCTCACATGTTCACAGGAACCTCCGCGACTGATTGGCATCGTTTTCTGACTTCGCTAAAAGATGTTTTACAGGGCGCCTTTAAGGCATTCAGCGTTTAGAGGGCGTGCGAGTCGCCATGTTGGTATTCAAGTATGGCGTAGCTGGTAGTCCGCTAACTTTAATGGGCTATAAAGTCGAACAAATTCATGACAAAAGGCAAGCGCACGCGCAATGGCTGTGTTCTGGGCAGCCAAATCAAAATGAGGAAGTGAGAACGTGGTTAACACACGTGTGCCGTTACCCGCTGCCATAGAAAACTACGCCATTGCATATTAAAGAAATTGATTTTCTTGGGAGATAAGTCAGTAGATGGTTGGATAACGTATGATGTCCACGACCTGGTGATTTCGAGCCCAAATGATTTCTCGGGTAGCCTTCTTGCTGCTAGTGCGAAAGAGAATGCTCATGTCAGGTGACAGCCTGCACCCACAGCTTCAACAATGTTGACTCGGATGACCAGCGGCAACATTCAAAGAACTATTAAGATGTTCCCGAAGACGGTAATTTAGGTACAGGTTGACCTGTCTAATCTCAAGGTCGATTCTCCTGTTCACAAAGCTTTGAACAAAAAGCGCTCCAGTACAAATTGTGAGCGATATCAAAACCGGAGGTTGTGACTATGTGAGGAGGGGAAAAACACTACTGACAAAAACTAACTTTTGTATAATAAAGAACGGAAGATTGATTTCACTAAAGCAGAGCAGTCTTCACGGGAAGTTTTAAATAAAGATGGGAAAGTGCGCACCTGGGAAGATGCGAAGCATGCGGTGATGCGCAGGTGTTTCCCACAGGAAACGTCAGTCGCTGCTAATGGACTTGCTTCACCGTGGCCAGGACGGCGACGTTAGACGCGAACAGCCCGGGCGCATTTGCAAAACTTGTTAGAATCGTTTCTTATACGACAACCCTACACATACACTGTCTCGGTACACTGCCTCCAGAATGGGCCCACACGATTTTTGCAACCGAATTTAAAAAGTTCCTGTCATTAATGCAATTTAATCCTGACTATTCCTTTATTTTAAACTGGTTTAAATCATGTCAGTTTATTTCGAACCAGTTTTATCCATTATACAATTTGGAGCGCTTGGGGGCGCGCCACCGTATGGAACAGGGTCATGCAACTGCCGTTTTTCCTGCAGGCCACCCTTCTGTGGGCCACCGCCCCTTCGTCCGATTGCTTCGAGCGTGCCGAGCCCAAAACCAGTCATCCTTTCGCCAACCTGCCCTTCCTGGAAACGAGCGCATTCCTCGCCTCGCAACCTGACTGTACTATCAGCGCGGCCGCCACGCCCCAGCTGTCACTATTTAGTCCAGCATTGCTTCCCGGCCAGTCGGGGCGCGCCACCGTATGGAACAGGGTCATGCAACTGCAAAAGACGCCGACAACCCGAGAGAGGTGTTTCGCAGACCTCCCAAGCGTTGGCTTGAGAGGTCTGCGTGCGGCAGCGGTGACGGAAGAAACGAGCAGTGAGCACTTCTTTAGTAGTTCAAGCATTGAGTGACAGTGTTGTTTCTTGCGCAGCAACGTCCGGTCGACCGCCAACTTCTGGTTGGACGGCCATTAATTAAAAAAGTGTTTCTCTATTCAAAACAAGGAAATAAATATATGTAGTCTACAAAACGGGTTGTTCTGCATAATGCTTATGATGGATATAATACAGCAGCACACGTATTTTATGTTAAAGAGGCATTTCACCGTCAGGATAAATAATAAAAATTTTATAAAACAGCGCGGAAAATTGAAAAGCGCACAGCGTTGGCGCGTCTTCGGCCTAGATGGCGCCTCCGTCCCATGTTTTGTATGTCCTAGGCGCGCTGCCCGGCGCAGCTCGCTCGCTTGTTTGGATAGAGGCGAACAGTCAACGTTTCCGTCTTTAGTGGCAGGAGTACCAAGTAAAGAAATTACGTGTAGAACATACGACATACCCGCCATGAATATGTGGGTAATGACGCAAAGTTCACAGCACCACGGACGTGGGAACTCAAAGAGACAGCCGACTCTAAAATTAGGGTCTGCTTGCAATTTTCCTATTCCAGAAGAAACAATGGTGAGCGCAAGAATGCAAGGATATCCGTAGGTGTCTGTAGGGAAGAGCGTAACTTTGAGGTACAGAGTTTTACCGCCGTATTCTAGAACCAAACTTAACTTATCGCGATAAGGTTACTTTTTGTAAGGAGAACTTGAACTTAAGTTTAAGAAAAAGGTAAAAGGGCTTTCCGAAACCCACCTTACAAGATTTTAAGGCGACCTTATGAAAGGCGCTCTTGTCCGACTGAGTGAGTGGCATGGGAGCGAGGCTAAGCGCATTTTTTGTGTGTTTTCTTTTGTAAGCAGGCGCACAGCTGCACGGGACAATGAAAAAGGAGGGGAGCAAGGGGTGTAGAGGGGGGTCATTCGGGGGGGGGGTTGGACTGGTCGGACGGGGTGTGCGCTGGCATGTCTCGTCAGCACAGTTTCCCGGAGTCTCGGCAGTGTACGTGCTTTTGCGAGTGACCATGTGCTTGTATCTCCACTCCGCGTGTGCGGAGAACACCGAGGTGTGGACGCTGTATTCTTGTGTACGTGTTTGTGTCGGCACTGCAGTGTGGTCCTACGCAGGCAACTGCAAAATAGCGATGTGTTTGCGACGACGAAGTGGCCCAACGGGCAGTGTGTTCTAAACGAACGAACTGTGCGCAGTGCGTGAACGAAGTCTGTTGCGGATATCTCTTTCTAGGTACTGTAATTCATTGTTTTCTAATTAAACGTGTATGGTCTTCCACTTACCGCATGGATTATTCCGGCTCACTTTGGTACCCCTTCGTGCTTGGTGCGTGTACTTTTCTTCTGCCCCGCTGGGCTTTTCAATAAAACTTCACTTTAGTAAAACCACATTTTGTTTACACTGATCCCTGATGTATGCTAGCTCCGCCGACGTGCCATGTCCAGCTGTTTCGGTGAAATAGGGCACATTCGATCGCGTACACTTTCCTTCGATGCTCTGCTGCAACAGCCGTTATCCACAAGTGACTTGTCGCGCCTTGTTTTCAAAACGAAGAGTCTCGCTGAAGCGGTTGTAGCCTTGTTGGGTAAGGAGCACGTGGTAAGGAGCCACCAACGTATACCTCCGCGACCGTCGGTGTCCTTTCGCAGGGATGGCATGAAGCTTCAGCACGGTACTTGTGGAGCGGAAGCGGCACAAGTACCCATGCTTGTCGCAAATCTCCATGGGATTTAGGCGATCACTGATTGCATGCCACGACATTCGCACTTACGCATATGCTGCCCGCAGCTCGATAATTCATGCCGATCCATATTTTAAACCAATTCCGCAACGTTGTCATCCATGCATGCCATTTTTTGTTTGCTTACAAGTGAGCGTCAAGGTAGGTCGGGGGCTACCTTAAGGAAGCCTTACTTATGGCGGCGGTAAGTACAAGAAAAGTTCAGATGTAAGTATAAGGTTGGTTCTTGAAACGCGTTAAGGGTCACTTTAAGGTTACGGGCTACTTAAGTCACAAGCATAAGGATAAGTTTGGTTTCAGAATACGGCGGTTAGAACGCGAAGCCACTCGAGTGGTACTTAAGAACAAATGTGCGACGCGAATCAATTAGAGTGGGAAACCTCATTTGTAGAGCGCCATATCTACGCTCCCCGAGCAGACGGTGCTCTGAGAGGCATAATTTTCATTTACTCTAAGGCTTACCTTGTATAAAACACTTGTTCGTCCGAAGCTCGAGTATTCTAGCGCGGTTTGGGATCCCGGCACTAGCACTCTCATTCAAACCATAAAATCCGTCCAAAATCGCAGTGCGCTTGTCATTCTCTCAGACTATGCACGCACATCTAGCGTATCATCTATGAAAGCAGACTTGCGCCTTCCACTTCTTTGTACATGCAGAAAAGTGCCTCACCTTGTTCTTTTTTATAAAATTTCGCACAATCCACAATTAAAACAAGACCTGATATCGAAACCACATTACATATTTTATAGGTGTGACCACCCACACAAAGTACACATTCCTTTTCACGTACGAAATTTTTTCACGATTCTTTTATTCCCACTACCTCTTATGATTGGAACCACCTGCCCACCGCCATTGCCTAACTGACCAATGCCACTGCTTTTAAGGCTGCTGTTGAAAGCATTGTATACTCTTAGCAGCTTCATATTGTAATTTTTTATTCTCTTCATTTTGTATATATTGTACCCACTTCCTCCTGCAACGCCTTTGGGCCCTGAAGGTACTGAAATAAATAAATAAATAAATAAATAAATAAATAAATAAATAAATAAATAAATAAATAACTGCCTTCGACGACATCTCAGACGAGGAGGTACTGGCGGACATTCAAGCCAGCAGCCCCGACATGCCCATCGCGAGCGGCAGGCGCGTGGGCCAGACTATACAGGGTGTTTTTTTTAGCTGCAACACATTTTTAAAATTAGAAAAACATAAATCGCGGGAATGTCTTGTGTACCATTCGAGTGTACGGGTTGGCGGCCTATAGATACAGAACTATTACCGTACTTGTATGCATAATTAGCGAAATTACGCTAATTAACTTTTTAATTATCAGTAATTGGTGGCTATAGTAAATCAGTACTTTGGAGCCCGTCCTCGATACTACCTATCCCAACGATCAAATTTTGAATAGCGGAGTGCATGTCGGAGCTACGCGAACAATTAGTTCCCCGTGGCAGGCTCCTTGAAACCGCATTCGGCCGCGAAAAGAGCGCCTGTGACGTCGATGTCGCCGCCCCCACGGCTTTCGTCACTCGCCTCTCGCCCGTGGCCACCGCCGCTCCGGCCGCGCAAGCAGCTTGCGTTATCTCCTTCTTATCTGCGGCGTTGGTGGCCGCAGGCGAGTGACGAAAGCCGTGGGGGCGGCGACATCGACGTCACAGGCGCTCTGGTTCCGGCCGATTTCGGTTTCAAGGAGCCTGCCGCGGGGAACTAATTGTTCGCGTAGCTCCGACATGCACTCCGCTATTCAAAATTTGATCGTTGGGATAGGTAGTGTCGAGGACGGGCTCTAAAGCACTCATTTACTACAGCCACCAATTACTGATAATTAAAAGGTTAATTAGCGTAATTTCGCTAATTATGCATACAAGAGCGGTAATTGTTCTGTATCTAGAGGCCGCCAACCCGTACACTCGTATGGTACACAAGACATTCCCGCGATTTATGTTTTTCTAATTTTAAAAATGTGTTGCAGCTAAAAAAAACACCCTGTATATAGGCACCTCATAATCGCACTCATGACAAAACCCTCCCCAGGTGGATTTTATATCAAGGCACTGACATCCGAATGTACCCATTTCATAACCGGGTGAGTCATGTTATAACTGTCGCAAGGTCGGTCACCGTGCGGACGTTTGCCCGCTGCCGCCGCTGCGGCGAAGGCCATCCTCCAATGGGGAGGGCGAAACTCACACCGCCTCTCTGAGGTGCATCGTCTGCAATGGAGCGCACGTTACAGGCAGCTCAAACTGCAAATATCGTTTCGCCAAGAAAACGCCTTTCAACACGAAGGGGAAGCAAAAAAAAAAAGAACCCAAGCCTTGACCAACCCACCCAACACACCTCGGAGAGGCATTCTCACCGACCAGTCGTCACCCCACCAAGGCTTCCCCGTCTTCTTCCCGTCAGTACAAAATAACGAGTTGCGCAGTCACCACAACGACGGCAGATCCCGCTCCCGGAATCGGCCCCCAAGGTCCCGCTCCCGCAGTCAGCAAGCCAGTAGATCCAGCGACCGCCGTTCGCCATCTCGTTCACTGAATCGCCGAGCCAGCGGATCCCCGTCCCGCGCCAGGCGTTTGAGGTGCCGCTCGATCCGAGGAGACTCCTGGTGAATGCGAGCGAGCGGCCTAGACACCAGAGCTGCTGCAGCCAAGAAAGCATTTTGGCAGCAGGAGCCCACGGCGTCAGCGACATCACAAAGCTCACAGGTGAGGGAGCTGGCGAGAGAGAATTCCGCCCTTAAATCCCAAATCTCGGCCCGGCGGTTGCAGATAGCACGATTAACCACATATATACAAACTCTAAAAGGTAAAATTCATAGAGTACTCGCGTCATGTACAAAAGCGGCGGTAATTCATGCATGCGAAGCCCAAAATTCCCCCTTTCACGTGAGAACACGCCATCAGCGTCAAAACATCCACTACACACTGCTAATAAGCGTAAGGCAACCACTCCTACCGATTCACTCCACGCCGTAGGGGACACCACCGCGGTATTTACGTGATATGTTACAGTCGCCATCTTTACCCCACAGATGAAGATTGAATCTGACTTTGCATCTCGCTTCAAATCGCCGCACAAGGCCATTCAAGGGGCCAATGAAGCACTGCAGGCGTACTCAGAAACTCAACAGAAACGGCCCTGGCCTACGTTAGATCACAATTAGCTGACTTGAACAAGCATTTCCCTAGGGAGAGAAGGTCATTGATAGGTTGGACAGTACCAACCGATAAGTAATCAATTTCATAATTGTGGCTGCACGCCTACTTATAATTTGACAATGGAATTTAAGGGATATCGTAAGAAATAAGGCCACCTCTTGCAACACATACATTTGCTAAATCAGCCGCCATCCGGGGAAAGCGCCCGACACATAACTTTGCAAGAGACGGATCGTCAGGCAAGCCTGCCGGGCTGCACCTCGTTCATCGAGGAAGAAAACCCGGCGGATAGCAGGGCAATGCATCTAATATCCACCTTGGTCTACAAGGACGTTACAACTATTCAACATAACATGAAGGCACGGATATTCATCATACCCTAGTGGAAATAACATCGAAGTAGAGAGGGGACGAGCCACTTTTTAATGTATATGGCTCACCACGAGACAAAGGTCGAATCTCTCCTATATATTCCGCAAAGCAATTCTCATATATAAAGAGGCCAAGTTACTATATTGGGCGACTTTAACGCTAAGCACCCGGAATGGGGCCATTTCAAAGCATACCCCAAAGGTCATAGCTTATGAAAAATCATGCAGCACTTAGGGATCATTACTTAAAATGGTCCGCAGGGGCCAACACCTGTAGGGAAGAGTGCCAGTAGACACCGCCGCGGAGCTATATAACGTTCGGCTAAAGCACTCCTGGAGCCCGCTGGCCAAATACATGCCACACATTAGGTAGTGATCACTATCCCAGGCAGCACGCCAACACAGGACTGATGTAGGCGTGAACTCGGCCAAAGTCGGCAGCGATATCGGGCCTAAGTCGGCAAATCGCGCTCGCGCTACTTTCACCCACATCTGCCCGATGACGGCCAGCCAGAATGGCTCCACTGTGGCGAAGCCACCATGGGTCGAACTTGGCCAGCCAGCATGGGCGGAATTTGGCCAGCCAGAGTGGGCGAAATTTGGCCAGCCAGAGTGGGCAAAATTTGGCCAGCCAGCGTGGGCAAAATTTGGCCAGCCAACATGGGTCGAATTTGGCTAGGTAGCATTGGCCGATGTTGCGGGCATTCAGGCTTTTTTGGCGTGTTGTCGGCCCCGCCGACATGGGGAAACCCCTTGCGCGACCGTTCACAGCCATTTTGGTGTTTCTAGTGTTTACCCCACGTGTATCGCGCCGTTTGGATTGCAAAAATTTTTATTTGTGTGTTTTCACATTTCTAACTACGTTTCTATGTGTTTTATCTAACTACGTGACTGTAACAAAGCTTGATCACCATTAGAATGCTTGGCCGATGTCTTCAATAAGTAAAATTTTTAATAGCGCTAGACGTAGCTGTCTTCGCATGATTGCTTTCGTGGCCGTGACACGAAAAGGTTCAACTTAATTTGGGGAGCAGGGACATCTGTTCTTTGATTTGTGGGGTTTAACGTCCCAAAACCAGCTCTGATTATGAGAGACGCCGTAGTGGAGGTCTCCGGAAATTTCGACCACCTGGGGTTCTTTAACGTGCACTGACAACGCACAGCACACGGGCCTCAACATTTCGCCTCCATCAAAATGCAGCCGCCGCGGCCGGGATTCGATCCCGCGACCTTCGGATCTGCAGCCGAGTGCCATAACCACTAGACCACCGTGGCGGGGCGACATCTGTTCTTTAAGCGAAAAAAAGTGAAGAAGGTTGCGGTAAGTCGCGCGCATGGCTTAACGAAGCTAAGCTGTCGATTTGAAGTTTTACATGGTTTTGCTAGGCCTTGCTAGATTTTGCAAGGTCTCACTTGGCAACCTATTTAGTCTTATCTGAATTGGACTTGCCTCAGTTAGGCTTAACTCAGTTAGTTTTGTCAATTTAATCATACTTGACATAATTAGGCTTGGCTTAATTTTACTTAGCTTAACTTTGCGTAACTTGATGAATGTCAACTTAATTAGACTTGGTTTATTATCTTTCAATTAATTAGACTTAACCAACATTACCTTCATTATCCCTGCCTAAAATCGCAGTTGGTTAAATAGTATTCGGTTGAATAGGTTATACATAATTAGGCTTGGCTTAGCTTAATTAGCCTGAACTACACTTAGTTTGTTTGGCTAAACTTAGCTGGGCATAGCTGGGCAACCGGCGATAGGACAGCCAGCATCGCTCGAACTCAGCACAAAACCACGCCGCACTGGTAACACTCGGGGTAGTTCGCCGTGTCGTTGTCGTACATGGTTGACGATGCGGTCAGTCAGGAACGTTTGCGACCGTAGTTTCCGTGCTTTCCCAGAACTCGGCGGTGCCTTCGACACGACGGTCACTAGGCATAGCTGCCGGAGATGTCACGGTATCACGTTCTGGCTGACGGACGCCGGCGTACGCGTATCGGCGCGTGCGAAATGTTCACACTCACGCCCCGAGGCGTCGCGTCCCCTCTTCCGCGACCGACGCTTTTGAAGAACAGTTGCTTGCAAACGCGTACCAGTGGCTAGGCTTAAATAGTCATTCGAGGGCTATCACGGCCTCCGGCCCTGCGCCACGGCAGTTTGGAGTTTTTAACTACGTGATGTGGTGCGTAGTTTTTGATCCCGTGGCTTTAAACTCTAGACTGGGGTTTTTTTATCCCGTGACGCAAAACCCCCTACGTAGTAAAATAGGGCAATAACGTCCTTTTACTACCTTTCTAACAGGTGGTAGTAAAACTATGTCATATGCTCCTTTTACCTCAACAAGACGTAGTAATTTTGAAAACAAGGGAGTTTTTAAGGCTCATGAGCCGCAAAAACCCAAATATCGGGCAACTTTTGCTTACAGTGTAGAACTGCACGAATCCGTGTCAGCAAAGTATACCACTGAAGTCCCTGCACTTTTACGACGATGTCGTATGGCTCTGTTCACAGTACCAGTATCTTGGAGCTTGATTTGAACATAACCGCGCAACTTTCACTGGCGTCGAATGGTGTGTGCGCGACTGTCAAGTCTTCTGGTATCTCACTGCCCGCTCTCGCCGTCACCACCCATTCAAGAAGTTTCATTATTTAAAACGTTTCAGCGTTCGTGCTCAATGCACTTCCCGTGAGTTAAAATTAAAGGGCAACTCTTTTTTTATGCGAATCGATTAGAAGTTCTGCAAATAAAGTAGGCAATTTAAAGGCTTAGATGGCGGTTTGCCTGCTGCCGCCGGCGGTGCGCTGTCATCGCCTCGATGGTGGCGACACGTGGTAGCGCGTATAGCGCGACACGTGATAGTCCGCCGAGGATTTCTACCTCTCACCCAACTTTGTATTTTTATGTTTCGGAATCCTCTCCCCACCCCCATGTTTATCTTATTTCATGTCGTGTTGCAATAAACTCACTTGATAGTGTGCGCTTGTGGTAGGGTCCTCCTTAAGTACGACCTCCGTGACACAGCGTGCCTGGTAACTTTAGCGCAGTGTAGTAACAATAAAGAACCAACTAGCCCAACACCACGTTGCTGGTGTGAAGCTAACTTGTCATTGTCGAAAAAGGCTTATTTTGGACGACGCAATGGGAATACTATTTGATAAGCGCAGAGGGCAGGCTGTGGTGGCATATAATTCTGTGTGCAGTAGGCAGTTCATATATTCTGACGCGAGGTTGTGACCCATTTTAACACGAAAGTGTTTTATGCCGGCGTTGACCAAGAAATCAGTGACGCACTTCCTGTAACGGAAGTGGCTCTCTGAAAAAAATTAACTTGCATTCATACGGGAAAAGTTCCACCCAGGCGGACTTGAACCAACCTTCAACAACGATTTGACGAAAGGAGCTGAATGCTCTACCGACACACCACCGCAACATCCCTCGTGCAGGGTACAGATGGGCCTTATCTGTTCACTACAGCACTTTAGCAGTTTCATTTAATTGTCGTCCGGTTAAAGCAAAGGTGTGTAGTACCGTGAACTATGGTTTTAACAAGCAAAATTATTGTTGTATTAACATCGCCTCCCTTATATTGCACTCTTGGTTCGCTTAGGTTCACTGCGGTGGTACCGCCATCTAGGAACGATAGATAGAGCGAAGCAGATTGTCGTGCTGATTCCCGCCGGCAGTCAGCGTTTCGGTAGTGTTCGCGCCTCGACCGCCGAGGAAGCTAGGGCCGTAGCGGCGTCATGACGGCGCGTTCCAGGGGCAAAGTACGAACGCGACCGATGCAAAATTTGTCTCGCTTGGCCAGTTGTGTTGAGTTGCGACGCGCTCTCCTCCAGGATCGCAAAGACGGCCGTAGACAAGCAAATGATTGGCCTTTCACACGCGAACTGTGCGTTCACAAAACGATCCGTTGACAACCCGTTCGGTTTCGCTTGCAAGGCGTCACCGTTTGCGGTCTATCCTCGTATATGGCAGGCTTGTGTAGGGCTCTGGCTCGCGCAATTCATTGTTTCCAGAGCAATGTGAGTCTCTCGAAAACTTTCTCTCGTGTACAACTGTCGAGAATCTCTATGCCGTGTCGAGGTGCCGCTGATGTCCAAATTTAACTTGTTCACATGTTCACAATACCCAAGCCATCTCCCGCCCCTCGATTCGCCAGATTGCCGCTTATGCATTCCACAACTTCGCGAAGACAGGTTTGCCCCGCCACGGTGGTCTAGTGGTTATGGCACTCGGCTGCTGATCCGAAGGTCGCGGGATCGAATCCCGGCCGCGGCGGCTGCATTTCGATGGAGGCGAAATGTTGAGGCCCGTGTGCTGTGCGATGTCAGTGCACGTTAAAGAACCCCAGGTGGTCGAAATTTCCGGAGACCTCCACTACGGCGTCTCTCATAATCAGAACTGGTTTTGGGACGTTAAACCCCACAAATCAATCAATCAAGACAGGTTTCACTTTCGTGTTATACAGATTTTTATGACAATGGGATCAACCACAATTTTTTATATAATGGTCTCCACTCCATAACAGTTGCCGTGTTTCTGTCAGGAAACAGATGTACGCGACGTGGACGAGGTACCAAGTAATTAAAACGTTTACAACTACGCTTCCTCCGACTAGGCCACAAGAGATATGTCTTCGTTCTCGTCGCATCGTCTGAAGCCTCCTCGTATTAGCAGGTGGACTACCTCCTTGTGATAGCCGCTTTCATTGTAATTAACGAGTAAGATAAAAAGCTAATACATTGCACACGCGTCTCCTTTATCGCAGATGAGTAGTTCATGTGCAGGCAAAGGACGGCACAAAATAAGAGCGCAGGAGCACCCCGAGAACGTATACATAAAACCTTGCCATCATACGTCGAGTGGACCTAGATATTCGTTGAACAGATAATCGGTATATGAAAATGCAACGAAAAACCTACACCGGTATTGTGTGCCATCATTAACGCGGTTCTTGATACACTGTAAGCAAAAGTTGCCCGATATTTGGGTTTCTGTGGCTCATGAGCCTTAAAAACTCCCTTGTTTTCAAAATTACTACGTCTTGCTGAGGTAAAAGGAGCATATGACATAGTTTTACTACCACCTGCTAGAAAGGTAGTAAAAGGACGCTATTGCCCTATTTTACTACGTAGGGGGTTTTGTGTCACGTGATAAAAAAACCCCAGTCTAGAGTTTAAAGCCACGTGATCAAAACTACGTACCTCGTCACGTGGTAAAAAACTCCAAACTGCCGTGGCGCAGGGGTGGAGGCCGTGATAGCCCTCGAATGACTGTTTAGGCCTAGCCACATGGTGCGCGTTTGCAAGCAACTGTTCGTCAAAAGCGTCGGTCGCGGAAGAGGGGACGCGACGTCTCGGGGCGTGAGTGTGAACGGCGTGAGTGTGATCAGCGCGTACGCGTATCGGCGCGTGCCGATACGCGTACGCCGGCGTCCGTCAACTAGAACGTGATACCGCGACATCTCCGGCAGCTATGCGACCGTCGTTTCGAAGGCACCGCCGAGTTCTGGGAAAGCACGGAAACTACGGTCGCAAACGTTCCTGACTGACCGCATCGTCAACCAGTACGACAACGACACGGCGAACTACCCCGAGTGTTACCAGTGCGGCGTGGTTTTGTGCTGAGTTCGAGCGATGCTCGCTGTAGCGCCGGTCTTGGTGGACGGCGGCCAAGTGAAAACGCACTTTCGTGTATCTCTGCTCCCGCGCTTGTGCCTGTGCTTGTTGCGCTCTCAACGAGTGAAAATGTGCTTCCAATGTTATAAGTTCGAAGGGTGAGTCCTCGTTTACTGCTCAATAAATTGAGTGATGTCTGCATTTTGCGTAAGCCTAATGTTTACCCAGGCACAGTAAACCTCGAATGAGCTTTAAAAATAACTCTAAAAAAAGCCGAGAAAACATTGTTTAGGCAGTAAAAAATTACTCCGCGTATACTCGCTGAAAACCTCTAGGGGGGTAAATAATTACTGCCGTTTCTACGTTCAAAAACTCGGTTAGCGTGAGAGTAAATTTTTACCTTGACTGTTACGTAGTAAAAAAAACCCAGAAAAGATTGTGCGCTAGAGGACAAGCTGTTTATTCCCGTTCCTGGTTATTTTTGTTTAGTGTGTAGCTTCATTGTAGACAGACGTCGTTTGTGACAAACCGCACGCTTGGCGTTGCCACGCTGCACTCACCTGGCGTATGGATGCTGATCGAGGCAGTGGCAGTCTTCATGCCAAACACAGGTGCAATTTATCTGCGGCGCCAACATCAGCGCTTCTCATCGCACTAATCCATCACGCCGTATTTTTCTTTTATTTCTGATTGTTCTTTCACCCTGTCTGTCACTCCAATTCTGCGTCGCAGGTTTAATAATCTCGCCACATTTGTGTTGAAGATTAGAAATATTTAACAATTTTTTAGTGTTTAAATTTGTTTGTAAACTATTATTGAAAAACATTGCGCTCGTATAAATGCGTATCTGTTGATTGGCGGCAGAGCATACATATAAAGATATACTGGTTGCGGCACCCTGCTTTCAACTGGACGTCTTACTGTTAGTATTTTTGTCTTTTTTATGCTTTGTGGTCTTACCCAGGCTCAAAACCCATGTATCAGTAGTACAGCAATGCTCATTCTAGGGTCGATCGATGTTGCACCGACTTCCATGCCCAAAAGCTGACGGTATGTATCCGAGAGAGGGCCACATTTGAAAGTTTTGCTTACATTCACATTTCCCCTTGCCCCGCTATAGCGCGAAAGTTTTACTGAAAGAATGAGACACTTTTATTCGTTTTTCGAGTCTGTTGCATAAGTTACATTTGCGCCTGGGCCCCCAAAGAAAAATATTTGGAGGGTTTTATGGCTCCAAGGTTACGGGAGGACGCATACGTACTGCACAAGCGAGAGAAAAAAAAAAGGCGAAAAAGAAGGCTTAAGGCGGATCAGATGGCGAGAGAGCTTTCGCTCGACCGCAGCTGCCGTACAGGGGAAGATGACGGAAAATTCGATTCCGAATCGAAGCTTTCAAATCGAACTCTGTTTCACAAGACTGTACCGAACGCGAAGCTTAAGGCGCGCAGATTGAGAAAGGAGAAGTGTTTGCCACGGCGGCTTTTCTTCCTTTTTTTCTTTTTTTTTACATGGCTATGCCATACTGCTATGGCGTTGTATATAGTAAAGGCGAAATGATGCAAACATTATACCAAGGAGGAATGCCGGTGGGGAGGCAGAGTGGTTGATTAGATCAAAGTATTTTTATGCAATGCCGTGACACCGTCGCAGCGGTTACATAAAAAAGACTTTGAAACGTGTTTTGCTTCTATACATTTCGCATGAACAACGGCAATTAAAATAAAGTACGAGGCTTCCTTGATCACCACAGCAAAATTCTGACAGAAGCATTCGCCGCACATGTCGTTACAGCGCAGAGCCTGCGTGATGAAGAGAGGAATGCAGGCCAGCAAGTATACTGGACATGCAAGTGCAAATATTTACGTTCGGCAGCGCAAGTTTAATATAGGATTATCAAACTTGCTGGCTGCTGGAGGGTTCACTCGCTGAGCGCATTTGTATAGAAGCAGTACATTCGCGACTGAGTCGATACAGACTGGTTATAGTTTGCAGTAATTTCATCATGTGGTGCTTCTTTCTTGCATTCTAGTTGCACGCAAGAAGACAAACAGATATTTGTCGATGCAGGTTTGTATGCCAGTATTTATGCGAAAAATGCCCACCCATTACCGGATAAAGGTAACATTGTAAACTGACATGTGCTTCTGAGGGACTGTGCTGCCATCAGCGCATCACAGGTATGCCTTCGACTATACATAGACCTGCTACACCCCCGTCTGACAAAGAGAAGAAAGAAAGAAAAAAAAATTCACGCATCTCCACGAAGGGAACCATGACGAGTGGGCGAAGCACTAGGGATCCTTCGGGGTTACCGTAAATCACCTGTGACATTGCCCACTCAGGCATGCAAATGAGTGACAGCGCGTGTGCATTTATGCTTCTGGGGCCGAATTCACAAAACTTCTCTTTCGTAAGTGCGTTTTGCCATTGGTCAGTCGGCTTCTGTAATGATATGTCCAGCATCGGGACTGGCTGAAATTTTCTCTTACGAGCATTTTTGTCGTAAGTTGCTTTTGTGAATACGGGCCCTGGTCATTACGAGGTTCCTGCGCTCCCACGTCGTAGATTGTGCCGAGTTCCGGATTACATTTAGTCAAAGCGCACGTTGCGAATCCTTATGGTTCAATTACGCACAAGAGATCTCCCACCGGCACTACATTTCAGGTCAAGGTCCAGTGGCTATATATACGGGGTGGCCGTTGAACGGTTGCGCAGCGCGAGCAGTCGGTTTTTGCAATCAGTAAACTCGCTAGCAGACGCTGCCTCCGTCAGCATTGCCTCTCGCGGCGAGGGCCCGTTCTCGTTCCTTGCGAGGTGGTAAAGCGTTCGTCGCAGAAAGAGCGTTTCCATAGTCAACGCGCGCCGTTCGCTCTCTCTCAGAGCAGACGACATTGCCTGGGTGCACAATCTCTGGGATCGGCCCACACGTGCACACAAACCGCCTGATTGTACTGACTCCAGGATGGGCCCACACCCACGCCCTAGGTAAACGCCCTCTATTTTTTAAAAGTAGTTCCATTTATTGTCCTTTTCGCCACCGCGCTCTCCCCGGCGTTTGCTCCCCGCCACCTTATACGCCCCGACCTCCTCCGCTTTCGCATTGGCTGATTCCTGTCACGTGCAAAAAGACGAGCACTCCTTTGTATTTTTCTCTCTATTGTTTCCATCGAACGCGCTCCTGTCGCCATTTTAGGACCTGCGCAACGACGGTGCTGTGCTCGCGAACGGATTGATTGAGTACGTGTGTTATTGGGTTACAATGTTAGGAGGAACGTGTTAAGGAGGACAACTGTGTTCTATGGCCGTGCTGCTGCGCAGCATTCGGCCCCATTCGCCTAGAGCGCTCACGTGCGCAAAAGGCATCCTTTTGAGGGAAAGCCAACTTCACGGCAGCGCTTGCGCTGACGCCCTCCACGCCACCATGGCCGTTACCCTCCGCCGCGCCACCGCTGTCCGATGTTCGACCGTGGCCTCTGCAATTGGCGACGGCAGCTGCCGATCGCGGAGGCCATGTTTCGGCGTTCAGGCATAGCTCATTTAGCTCAGCTGTGATCTAATAACGTTGGCTGTGGCAGCGTGACGTGTGGTTTAATTTTGCTGGAAACTCTGTCTTCTCAAACATGTGCCAAAAAAAGGAAGTACCACTCGAAGCAAAAAAATTAAATGGCCGTGGTCGGTCGTCGAAATCGGCCCAGCCGGTTATGTCGGCAGCTCGATTCGACCCAATATTTATTTCAGCTTAGCAGTACGTTTTAGAATGCGCATCCCTACATACGCCTCGCATAAGATATGTTTATATGGAGCAATTATAACTCTCATTAGTAATATTTTTGTGATAGTGAAATCGCAAACGTTCAGGATAAGTAGGACTTCACGCCCGCTTGGTAACAGCTGGCTAACCGGTGACAAAAATCGCACCGCAAAGAACAAAAACGTGCGCGTTTGAATATGCATAAGGATTCACCTTGCATAAATCTAGCACAGACTGCTACGCAGCATAAAATTTTGTAAGCCGTGTCCAGTTTCTATTACGGCGGATATACCTATGGATCTGCGAAGATTCGCCGTGAAGGTAATCTTTTTTAATTGTGTTATCTGCGCTCATCGTTTTTCAATGTACCTATTTTGTATTTTAAAGCCTTGCGTCAAGTACGACGTGAAACGAGAGATTTGTTCAGCTGATAAATTTTGTCCAGAATAGTGTTTTCATTTGATATTTACAAAAAATAAAAATAAAAACGCTTCTGCCGATAGTGAGGGCCATCGAACAGTTTATAAAAACTTATGTCTAAATTGGTAAATTGATTGTTTGTTCGAATCATCTTTCTTTTTCATTTTTTGGAAGCGAAAGTCTTTCGGCCAGCGACGCGGAATGAACGAGCGAGAAAGCGCAGGCCTCTGCTGAACCGCGCCGTCTCCTACATTCGAGAGGAGTGGCTTTCCTGCTCAACGCGAATGGATGGGCAAGATGGCGGACCTATGCGCAACTCTGCTCCCGTAGGGAGCATTTACAGTAACTCTAGCCCTAGGTCGGGTGCCTTGATGCACGCCCGCCCGCTCCCGCGCGGGTGCATCGAGGCACCCTATAGGGGCACCGCAGCGCCTCTAGCGCGGCGCGAACGAAGACGTATAGACCTACTCACGGCCGGTCTGGATGCGCACACTCGCTCCCTCTTTTACGGCCTGCGCACGGGGGGCTGTTTCTGCCTTATCGCCGCAACTTGGCGGCGGCGCTCCGAGCCAACCCGCTCTAAACCAGCTCCCGGCCGTCGCGGAGGCCAGCGCGCGCAAGGAATGTTCGGCTTCAGACTTGCCGCGTCACTTTCTGAAGATCCTCTATACTGTATGCATGTATACTAGTGCGATAGCAACACGGCAGCAAGCATATATGATAACTCCAGTGATTTCCGCTTTTCGGAGGGGGAGGCACAAGCCACTGATCCTTCCGCTTCTGCTGCTCGTGAGAGCACTTGTCATTGCCCGTCGTGCTCGGCAGGCTCGCCTGCGCGATTCTTCACCGACCGTCGGAACAAATGACACGAAACTTTCTTTTTTGGAGGAAAGTGGTTTTCAAGACGTTTACTTCAAATGCACATGTGCCAACTTTTACTGTACTTGAAAATTTATAAAATGTGGACATTTTTGTTGAAGATATCACATTTATTTCTTTAATATTAAAATAAATACCTGGAAAAGGGGAAAGTCACTTTTTCCCACAAGCAGCCGTGAGTCGCAATCACAGTAGAAGGAACATAATAATAATAATAATAATAATAATAATAATAATAATAATAATAATAATAATAATAATAATAATAATAATAATAATAATAATAATAATAATAAAGTCTCCCCACACCACGCTCAGTCCTTGCATGCATAGAAATTCCCAAGCCCGGATGTGCCCGGATTTCCAAGCCCGAATCAACGCGGATGTGCACAGCTGCTGCAATGAGGCCGGTAATCTCATCGTTATCGCAACAGAACATGTGATGGTTCCGGGAAACATCTTGACAACCACACAATTAAGCGGTTCGCCACAATATTTTAAGTGCAAGAAGTTCGGAAAACGTATATCGTCTGCGTTTTTATTTGCTGTTTCCCACCAGGGCCACAGTAACGTCATGAACGGCTCCGCAAAAGTTCCTCGAAGTTGGTGGTCATACTAGTACTAGTAATTATGCGGCATGTACGCACGGTCGCAATTAAGGGACAGAGCGTGCTATACGGCCTACGACAACTCGTGGCCCCTTCCCGCTTTTAGTATTACGCTTCACTACATGACTTTATTGTGCTGCAGCGAAGTTGATTAAAAATAATAAAAACAATTTTGCAACGCAGCTGTCATTGCGAAAACTGAACTTTATGAACGTACGACAATACGTTTGCATGAAGACACAGCACGCAGAGCCTAAAAAAGGCGGCCGTACGGTGGGCGTACGCTGCAGTACGATGCGGAAAAAGATTACTTGCTTTTTTTTTTTTTCATGCGTTTATCGCAAGCTCATAATGAAAGAAGGTTAAGCGTGCCGACCGGGAGAGAAGTGAAGAGGACGAAACACCACTGTCGTGTCTCGTTCTCTTCTCTTGTGTCGTCCGTGTCTGCAGGCCCTATTCTCTGTGCCGCGAATCCCTATACGCCAACTATCTCAATTTTCTGTTGTTCGTCGCAGCTTTCTCAATGAGCCCAGAAGATGGTACGCGCTGTGAATGCTGAGGAACAGGAGAAAACGAAACGAGAGGTACCGAACAAGCGCGGAATAACCATGCACTATACGGGCAAAGCCAGAAAACAAACCTGAAGTCGTAAGCCAGCCGTGGCATTCCTCATTTTTTGTTTTGCCTTGCCTTTGCTGGCGCTACTCGCTTCGGCTTCGAGTAGAGTCGCGCTGCCAACTTCATACCTTTAAATTCAAACAAAACGTAGGTTTAACTAGATTGGCACAAATATATTACTGCTCTTTTAGACGGGGCGGTTGTTCTTTTCAGGAATAACTTCAAGGGAGTGCATCATTCTTGCAGTAAATTTGCTTTTTTATTTTTGTTTTGTACATCGGTCGCAGTACATTAAAAAAAAAGATAACTTAGGTTGACAGTAAGAGAAAAAGAAAATGCTCGAAAAATGATCGATGTGACACACACTCGAACTTGAATACTCGAATTCTCTACCTACACAAAATTTTGCTATTCGCACAGCCCTGAATAAAAACGCTATTCTGGATATTCAGAAAATGCATTGTTTGTTCGTTTTTTTCGTCTTCGACGCCCGTTAGTAGCCCGGTAGGTGGATCGATCACGTTTTTCGTGTCGATTTGGTTGTGTAATGCCCTTTTAATATTACGCAGCGCTAACCGCCACGGTGAACAACCTCAAGTTCGCATTATAAATTTAGCGCATCGCGTGTTGCAAGCGTTTGTACTGGCATGTCACGTAGTACGATATGCAGGAAAGATTTTAGCATGTCCTAGGTAAGCTTGAAGAACATTCTTTTTATTATGGAAAAATGAAATGTCATTGTCGTGTAAGGTGGCATTGGTATTCAAAACTGGTGTGCAACGCTGGTACTGAACGGTGGTGGCATCGGCAGAAAATTGCTATATTTCAACAGAACATTGATATACTTGGTAAAGTGGCGTAACTTCGGCACTATACTATAACAATGCGACCGGGTTGGTGAACGGCACGGTTGGTTTCCTCAAGTACAGGCAAATACGACAACGAAAGAAGCACGCGTCAGTGTGTGCGTTCTCTGATGCGTATTGTCCTCTTCCCTTTGCGTTTGGCACAACAATGGAAAAGATTGAAGCAAGAAAAAGACAGGCGCGGTGACCCCTAATAGCGATAACGGTGAATGAAGACCAGTCCATTTACTTTCGACCGGACTGCTGGCAGGACCACTGACCTAAACTGTTCGGTAATAAGCTAAAGATGGCCGCTTAGTAGTGCTGCAAGTGCTATTATATATATATATATATATATATATATATATATATATATATATATATATCGGCACCAGCTGCGAGTCAGTGTGAAAGAAGACGTTTAAGGTTTGTGTGGTGCGCGGTAAGTGAGCCGTCCCAGCTGAGTAGGCTTACTCAGTCGCGGCGTCTTCAAGTGTCGCTAGAACACGCCTTGTTTCAATATATATATATATATATATATATATATATATATATATATATATATATATATATATATATATATATATATACTGTTCCTTTTTTGTGTGGGTGAACGAGATGTGGCGCGGAGATTGCACTGTTTCTCGGTACGCTTCATCCTGAGGGCGAGGAAGGCGTGACTGAGTGTTCGGAGACGAGGCTCAATACTAGCCGGCTTGCATCCTAGCTAGGGAAGCTCATAGTCGGTGGCTAACCAAAAACGCGTGCGGGCTTCTGCCCACCACCAGAGCGCCTGGTGCCGAAGCCGGCTGCGCGGGCAAGACCAACGTCAGCGTCGGTGAGTAAGAACGCGTTCTCTATGCCAATGCGATCGTTCAGGTAGAAGAAGTTTGGGGCTTGACGACAAGGTACAGCGTCCTCCGGGTATGTACAGGTCAGGCTCAACTGGTTGAACACCGTCTGGTTGCCGCAAAAGAAGCTGAAGTGTTGCATCTCGGAGGAGCCGTCGGCATGGCGCACCTCGTTGCACACGTGGTACACTCGGCAGTAGTTGGAGACGTCAGCGAAGTAGCCACTTCGACGGCACCTGAAGGTCTTCGCCACCGGCCGCCCCACGACCAATTCGGCGCCGTCTGCGAGCTCGTAGGCGAGCCGCTTCACCTGCGCAGTTAACAAGCCATGCCTGGGAGCTTGGGCTCAAACTATGCACTCATATACACAGCTGGTTGCTTCTATTTTTACGGAAAAAGGCTATAAATCACCGGTGTTTTAGGACCTGCAACACGCACAGCATGTACAAGTATACTTCTCCACTGTAAAGCAGGAACGAAGGCTTATCGGGCCGTCGTAGCATCACGGGACACAAGTATGCGCTATCATATTTTTTGTGCTGACCAGTGCTACTCGTGAAAGTGCATGGCTGGCTCTTAAGAGACCTATAGAAATAAGCCTCCGTTGTTAATATTGTAGTTTCGGTACACCCGGGGCCACATTTTGCAACTATTTTCTCTCCCGGTCCGCCACGGTGGTATACAGTGGTTATAGCGCTAGACTTCTGACCCGAAAGACACGGGTTCGATCTCAGCAGCGGCGGTCGCATTTTTGATACAGGCGCAAATGTCAGAGGCCCGTGTACTGTGCGTTTTCAGCGCGCGTTAAAAAAACCACAGGCGGTCGAAATTTGCGGAGCCGTCCAGTACCGCGTGCCACACAATCGTATTGGAGTTTTGGCACGTAAAACCCTAGGAATAATTATGTTCTTTCCTTCTCTTTGAACTTACACAACATTTTGTGATTGCGTCGTACCATTCTCGATAGGACCGAAGGCTGGGCGCAAAAAATGAGAGGAACGTTTCAAGGAATATATATGTTAGGGAAATTTTAAATGCAGCTCAGTACGAGTAATGTGAGAATAACAGCGTGAGAATTGTGAATAAAGTGCCGTATATTTCATAAATGAACAAATTACGCAAAGTATTACAAAAAAAGATTTTTTTTCTTTACGAACGATCGGCAGAGTCCTGTGGTAAAGGAAAATATGGCTTGTTTTTATTATTTTACACATGTACTGTAGTCCACGTAGAACTTTGCGTCAGGTCAAAAAAGGACCTCGTATGTTCGACATTGGAAGGTGACTGATGCCCCTTAGTAATGACGGTAATGAAGTACAAAGGGAGCAAAGTAACACTGCCCCAAATCGCAGCGTTGGAAACGAGTGGACACATTGAGAGACTCTCCAAATAATAGGTCGACTTGCCTAAGCGAATAAAACAACTGCGTAGGATGGCTCAGTTGGTGCATCCTTGATGAGTAACTGGATTATACCTACATCGTTGCATCGTCCGTGCATCAGTATCAGGAATTGGTGCTTCAGTAGAGTAATCGCAGCTTACTATGACGCGCTGGCGCTACAAGCGCTCACTCTCTGTTAGTGGCTGTGGTCACTAACAGAGAACATTAACAGAGGCCTCGCCACGGTGGTCTATTGGTTATGGCACTCGGCGGCTGATCCGAGGGTCGCAAGATCGAATCCCGGCCGCGGCGGCTGCACTTTTGATGGAGGCGAAATGTTGAGGCTCGTGTGCTGTGCGATGTCAGTGCACGTTAAGAACCCTAGGTGGTCGAAATTTACGGAGATCTCCACTACGGCGTCTCTCATAATCAGAGCTGGTTTTGGGACGTTAAACCCCACAAATAAATCATCAAGACTAACAATGTCACTAACGGTGACCGGTCTCTCAGTGACCACAGCTGCCATACAACACAGTCAAATGCGAAAGTCACCATTTGCATTTGCATTTCTCTACACTCTGACGAATGCTGTTATCCCACACATTCGAACGAAAACGAAAACGAAAATTGGTCAATGTTGAACCGTGAATTATTGAATGGCGTACCGATCAAGTAGACTATGCTAATCTAATTGTTATCAAAACCGGCGACGTTAACACGCCCATATCTGAAGAAAATAAATTTGAAGTACAAAAGGACAGAAAGCTGAGCGAGTTGGTAAAGCTTGAGTCAGCTGTCCACTATACCTTAAACAGAGAAGCGCCACCTTTTCTGAGCATGCGCAGATCAGTTGTGTGTCTTGTTTGTTTTTCGCCTCAGTGCTCTGCTTCAGTTGATAGTCGGCGTTCGTGTTGTCCACTCCTCTTCCCTTGTGTCCGTGTTTTGCACGCCTCTTTGTTTCAAGTAGTAATCTGTACGCATGTTTGGGCTTTGACAAGGACGTGAGGAAAATGCGTGCACGCTATTTTATAGCAGTTCCTTACAGACTTTTAAAACAGTACAACGTGTGCCATGATGGCGAAGAGGGACCTGGCGACAGAAAAGACTAACAGAAGGCTGGATTAACCCCGCTATTAGTATGGCGCTGCCATGAATGTATCGCTGCTGGTGTGGTGCTGTGGATATAGCGCTGGGCACTGTTTGCGGCCATCACTGCACGAGGCTAAAGGGCACGCGTGCGCGCGCACGCACGCACACACACACACAAACATGCAAGCTGAAAACCTTACCCTTGCATCAGCAACAGCGGCGTGCATCACGAAAGCACCGACTGAAAATGTAAAAACAAAAAAAAAACAAAGATAGCACGAAGGAACACATAAGAAAGGAATGCGATATGCAATAGAGAGAGAGAGAGGAGAAAAAAAGGGGGAATGTTTAAGGGATATACTGATATTGGCGCTAGAATTACTACATTAACGGGGGAGCATGGAGCTATGGGGAAATGAAACAATGTCTCCAAATTAAAAACGTTAATTCTTAATGCACTCTCCGCCCCTCTCCCCAGAAAGAAATGTGTCCCAAAACAAAATAATCGTGACAGTGGCGGAATAATTATGCTGAATCAGAAAAAGGATGAAACGAAGTCAGGAATTCCAACTGATCCCGTAATGCGCTGCAATCAGGAACAGCCCTACTGGGAGGCAAAGAACAAACAGCTGAGCACAATGTTGAGTGGAGGAGTAGAAATAAATGAGTAGTCCAACATATTGCATTTTTTTATCGCTACTTGCCGTGACCATTTCACACTTTCCGTGGGAATTCAAATTTAAACTTAAAGCCACGCACAGGGGTATAAAGGAAACTGCGCTTTTCCTTGTCAGCCAGCGTTACGGCTGATCAAGCTGAAAGCAACGTACAGCCGCAATGACTGGCGAGATTATGCCGATTGCTACACGCAGTTCGTAGCAAGGCTTGGTCCTAGAGTGGGAATAACGAGATATAGGCAGCAGACTTTCCAAAACTCATTAGGAGGAGCCGGACACATTCTGTCCTTTAAGCTTGGTTCTCCCAGAGCGACGTCATTTTTGTACGTTTTCCATTGCGTGGCGTAAGGACGGCTTGGCGCAGAGCGTAGCTTATCCGGTTCGTTCACCTTTTTCGCTTCATCTTTCCTCGCCTTCCCTGCGCTGTCTTCTTGCGCAGACCGCGAAGGCAATTAAGCGTTCCCAACGTAAACTATGCTTTCAGTGTTTCGCCATGTTTCACGATAGGGAGGGGCATAGAACGCCGCGTAAGGAGTTGCCTTTTTTAGACCTACGGATACCAAGATTAACCGTGTCATCAAAGAAAAAAAAAAGAAAAGAAGAAGAAGAAAACAAGAAGAAGGAGTCTGTACTGTCGCTAGCAATGAACATCATTTCAGGTAACCGTGCGCATATTCAAAGAATCTCACTAAACTAGATCTACGTAATACCCATCGCCCATACGGCATACCAAGTTGATGTTTAAGCGTAGGGAGGTGCTGGCGCACACATTTCACCCTCTTTGATTGCGACTTCTTTTAATAAATTCTTATAACGTAAGAAGTGCACGCCAAATCGAAAGTACGAGATGTGGGATTGCCTTGATTGAAACTGAAATCAAGGCAGTGCGTGCATGTGAAGGCCAAATATTGAAAAATATTCTGGCAGGCTCCGCTGTAGTTGATATCTGCGTATTACATTAGCTATTAATTAAGTACTACATTAATTATTTAAGCATGACACGCCGGCCATTCTCTATTTGATGGGCGCATGGATAGGTGGCAAAATCAGAATACATCAAGGGTGCCGGAATTTCTTTGCTGGCACTGTTTTGGCAGCATTAGACTTTTTTTTTATTAGCGTTAGCATGGCAGAAGTATTTAAGGGAGTAGCCTTGCAGTACGGTCAACGTTTGTCGCAAAAATCGAGATTTAGTTTAGCGGGATAGCGTTGAGGCTCCGGTAATTTTTGACGGCAGCGTCCCCTAGCGGAGGATAAGTCCGTTCAAAGGAAGTGAAAAAAAGAAATCCGGGCAGATACGCGCTCGTGGTGCGAAGAATGATACAACGTGGCTGGTGGCGTTTCCCTCCTCTTTTCCATCCTTCACGCCCTCACCCCCCCTCCTTGCTACACTATACGGTACTATACTATGCTGCGCTCTCCCCTCTCCCCTCCTTCCTTCTCACATCACTATTTCGCACCTTCACCTCCCTTTCCGATCCTCCTCATCAGCCTCACTTTCTTTTCCCAGTCATTGCTGTTATTACAGCTCATGCACGACTATGTCGAGGTTATGCCAGGCGGTGCGCAAGCTGTGGTGTGGCTGGTTGCTAGGCGACACGAGGAGCGGCGAAGTTTTCTGCGCCGGCAAACTTTTTCTCGGACTGGAACAGCTTCGTTGTTAAAACACCAAAAACACCACTTATGCAGGTAATTCCAACATTTTGAATGTAATGAAATTAAGTAAATATAAACCACGCTTTAAAAGCGAAAAGTTTTGTGTTGCCAAATGGTTTACAACTGTTTTCTTAAGTATAGGCGTGGCACAATCCGGAATCGGAAGCTATCTCAAAAACCCGGGTAAGTTATCCATAGCACTCTGTCGTCGAGACTTCTTGAAGCTAAGCGAAGACATTTCACACAGTCATTTGACACGAACAGATGTAATCCTTGAAGAGCAGCGCCAAATTCAGTTCGAAGGGGGCGTGCAAAACCGCCGCCTTGTTTTATGTGGACTACGTAAACACGCAAATACGGCAACGTTAAATCTGAGAAAGAGCATGCGGTTCAAACTACGGGTCGCTTAGCGTGCTGCGTACGCGCATTTAGATCCCACCATTCCGCTAAGCACGGTAGACTAAAAAGAAAAGGGTATATCAAGCTATCTCCGGGATCAACACCACTTCTTATGACGTCTGCTAGATAGGTGCTCAATTGGAGTGTGTCCTCATCACCATCATCATCAGCCCCTCTTATGTCTACTGTAGTATGAAGGCCTCTCCCAATCCTCTCAGTCCTTCCCTGTCTTGCGCGAGCTAATTCCATCTGATGCCTACGAATTTTTAAATTTCGTCACCCCATCTTACTCTGTCGTCCACGGCTACGCTTACCCTCTCTTGGTATCCATTCCGTCGTTCTAACTGCACATCGATATCTAGCCTTCAAATCAGGTGGCCTGCCCATGCTGATTTTTTCTTTCTAGCATCGTTTATTATATAGGCGACTCCTGTCTGTTCCCTGACCCACTCGGCTGGCTACCTATCTCTTAATGTAACGCTTATCATTTTCCATTGCCCGCTGTGTGGTTCTTAACTTCCTCTCGATGGATGGATGGAAAAAATTTTATTCGTTGTCTTGCCGATTAACGACCCGAGCTCAGCTCTCCCATGTCGGGACGTCAAGGCCTTGCCTTGCCTCCGCTTCACGGGCCTGCTGGAGCTGCGCAGGGCGGCTTCCCACCTTCGCCGAGAGAACATTGGGGTTATTACCTTTGGCTTTTTCCTCACATTCCCAGAGCATATGCTTAAGAGTAGCTGTGTCTTTCTGACAGACCTTACGGATACTCGTGTGATAGAAATCTGGGTAGATTCGGTAGTATAGCAGTGGATTGGGATAAGTGTTCATTTGCAGCTGCCTCTAAGTAGCATTTGGTAGAGGGTAGCGCCGCCGGGCCAAGCGGAACACGTTGGTTATTTAGTTGTATCTGTTCCGGTCCGCGTATTCTTCGACAGATGCATCTCCTCCTGCATAAAGCCCCTTGATGTTGGAAAGTACCGCCACTCTTTGAACTACGCCGCGACACCCTCGCCGGAGCCGTCAACCTCCTCGTTTTCTCCTCCTCGTTCGCGGAGCCATCGCATCCGCAACGCTGAGTGGCTGCGGCGCGCAATCAGGTGACCTTGACGTCACGAAAGCGACGCACAACTTGTTTTCGCGCGCTTCTAGTTTCCCTCGCCCGCCATGCGCCTGCCCAGCGGTGGTCGCCCTGCGGCTTCTAACATGCGTTTCGCAAGTGTTTCCGCCTTTCTGTAGCGGTATACACTTTGTTTGCTGTGGAAATATCTTGCTTCCATTCGTTTCAATGCAGCAGTAAGCCAGAGAAAGGGCTAGCATGATTTTCGATCCTTCGAGGACAACTGAATGTTGTGCGCCGGAAGCAGTAGCTTCAAAAGCATGTCCCCCTTCTAAGCACACAGTTCCGTGCGGGTTTACTGTCACAGTTTTCCTTAGGACGTTGGTGAAGTTGCATGGATATTTCAATGTACCTTGCATACCCGGACTCTTCGTTCAGTACAGTAGAGAACGCCTATATGTTTTGTTGACTTTGTGCATTGGACAGTGTTCTCGTGCATGCGCTAGTTTTCAAATGATCTAATTAATAAGTGCCTGTAACTCCTGCTTCGTAATTGTGCGCGTATGTGCGCGCGTGTCTGTGCCTGTGTATGTGTATGTCTGAGCTTGCGATAGCGTGTGTGAACGCGTCTGTATGTGTGCGCGTGTTCGCGCACGTCTTGTGTGCATGTATATCTGCGTGTGTTTGTGCGTACATGTTCGCATATATGTGTCCGTGTGTGCGCGTTCGCGCGTGTATAATGTATGTATGCGTGTATGTATGTATGTGCGTGCTTTTATTGTGTGTGTCTGCGTATGTATGTATGTATATATGTATTTGCGCGTGGTGGTATCTGTGCACGTGCGTATGTATGTATCCATGTGCGAGCGCGTGTATGTATGTGCTTGTGGCATGTGTGTTGATATATGCGTGTGCATGTATCTGTGTGCGTGTGGTCGTACGTGCGTGTGTCAGTACGTGTCTGCGTGTGCGCGTACTATGTGCGTGTGGTTGTATGTGCTCGCGCGCGTATTTTTGCGTGTGTTCGCATGTGTACGTGTTTATGGGTGCGTGTCCATGTGTGCGTGTTCGCCCGTGTGTATGCATTTGCGTTTGTGCACCGTGTGCATGTGCGAGTACGTGGGCGCATGTGGTCGCATGCGGGTGTGTGTATTTTTTAGTGTGTGTCTGCGTATGTGTGCACGTGCACCCGTGCGTTCGTATGCGCGCGTACGTACAATCGTTCGCGAATGTTCGTGTGCGCATGTTCCAGCGCATGTATGTATTTGTATGTGTTCGTATGTGCGTGCGTGCTGCCCTTGCATTTAACCACGACAAAGTATAGGCACGTGCGTTCTTTATAGGCTCTTTCGAAAACACAGCATGTTTTTTGCACAGTGGCATTGATAGAAAGGCATTCGGCCCGCCTGTGCCGGGAAATTCACTTTAAATAAACTATTTGTTCTTCGTTAGATATCTATTTAATCTATTCAGTAACCACTTACATGCAACACATTCTCCTGTCTATTCTACGCTGCTTGCATTGTATTCGTCAACGTAAGGCGAGCCCAACGGACGACGGCGAGGCAAACCGCGCAGCCACTGGCAGGTACTCATTTTTTTCGGTGCGCTCTCGCTTGTTTTAACCGAAGCGTGCCGAAATAAAAACATCCGTCATGAAGTTATACTGGAAGCATACTATCCTCACGCCAGTTTCACAAGGGATAAATTCCTATTTGGCGCTTCTAAGGGCCGAATAAACAAGCGCGCGCAATACATCTCAATGCGGTTGCAACGCGCCACTGGAGGGTTCAGCGTGCCGTGCGCACCGCTCCGGCGCGGGGAGGGAAGAAATCCGAGGAGGATTGAGGGGGAAAGCGCGCGTGTGGAGGAGAGTGTCGTTACTTTCCAACATCAAGAGGCTTTACTCCTGCACGGGTTATAGCGTCGCGTGTGGCGGAGTGTGCGTCCTCGTTGAGGTTGTGAATGTGTGGGCAGACTTCACCCGTAGGCTCGAGCTTCTTTGTAATTCTCCAAGTTTGGGATCCGTAGATGGGTATTGGCAAAATGCAGTAATATAATTTCCGCTTGAGCGATAATGATAATTTTCCGTTCATGAGCTGTGGTTGTCTACAATCCCGTGCTTATTCTACGAAGTATTTCTGTCACATAGGTGGGTTCTCCTGTGGGTCAGTAGCTGTCCTATATATATCTACTATTGTACGACTTCTAACGCCTGGTTTTCAGTCGGGAAGGCACGATTCTGCATGTTCATCTTTAACCCTACCTTAGCGCTTTCTCGGCCTAAGTGTTCAATCTTATGGAGTTGGTCATCATTGCTGAAGAGTACTATACATCGTCGGCAAAGCGTAAGTTCTCCAATATTCGCCATTATTCCTCATTTCTCTTTCGTCCCAATCTAGTATTTTGAGGTTTTTTACCAAACATGCAGTAAATAGCGTTGGGTTGGAGGAATTGTATCTCCCTGTCTGACACCTTTCTGTACAGGGATATTCCTGCTTTTCTTAAGGAGGAGTAGGGTGGCTGTCTGTAGAATCTTTGTAGATGTGTGCTATAGTATTTACGTAACTATCGTATATTCCTTGACGGCACAATGCCTCCAGAACGGCTGGTGTCTCTACCGAGTCAAAGCCTTTCCGTAGTCTATGAAACCTATATTGAGGAGTTTGTTGTATTCAGCGCATTTCTCGATTACTGTTTAATCGCGTGAAGGTAGTCTATTATGGAGTGCCCTGCTTGCTCTCTTGATTGATTGAATTCGAGTGTGCACTGATTATATTTGAGATAAACTTTGTGAATGTTTTGTATAGTGCTGAGGGTGGACTGATCGCTCAGTAGCTCAAGTCTTTTACATCTCCCTTCTTGTGTAATAATAGAATATTTTCTGTCTACTACACGTAGACTTGCGACGCTGGAAGAGTGCCTGGTGGAATACTCTCCGCGCGTCATGGGAGAACTGCTCGTGTACCTGCAGTTTCTAGGCCTCGTCGAAGGCCAGACCTAATTTTCGCCAGCGGATGCAAACTGCATGGAGTTTGCGTTCAATAATGTTGTTTTCTGTGAATGAGCATGCAGATGCACCGAGTGGTTTCATGTTAAAAAGCAAGCTTATCCCTGCAGTGCACCAGGGAGCACGAGACTGCGTCGTGGGGAGGGGCATGATAAATGGAAGACAGCGGAATGGAGAAGTCACGCGCTTGGGATCTGAGTACCCACGCGAGTGAGCACTATAGGTCGGGGTACCTCTCGTCTATTCTGCTGTAACTTGATTGTGGGGTAAAACTTAAGGTGTATAGCATGTCGGGAACTCAATTTTCTGTTTTCTGGTGCAAACAAAAATAAGCTAAAGTAATTCGACAAGTAAGAAACGTAATAGCTGTTCTTAACCTTCCAACTTCAAAGCTTTTGTTTTTGGAGCCTGTCAATTTGCTGCAAGCCACAGTGCTACACCAACCTTTTTTCATTTAAATGTGAGAACATGGGAATGAGGGCTACGATAGAGCCGGCTATGCCACCATCATAATATTGAAGCTGAGAACAATAAATACATATACATATTCTTATTTTTTCTTTTCTTGTGCTACTCTAACCTTTCCTCACGAATTCAAAGAAGCATCCTGAAGAATACTGTGTTAGTGCTACCGACAACATAAGGTGCATTGGTGACACCTACAGTGTGGCCAAACCCTTTTGCGGGTAAGAGCCAGTGTTTTAAACAACAACAACAACAACAACAACAACAACAACAACAACAACAACAACAACAACAACAACAACAACAACAAACAGCTGCTCTACGGCATATTGGATTCCATCTGTTTGTTATGCATGGTCTGGACGTTTGGACAACGTAGTCTCTTCAACGGTTGCAGAGAGTGCTGCTATTGCTGCTGCACTACGCAAACTGAAGAATCGACCCACAAATAAAGCCGTCATTCTCTCCGACTCTAAGTCGGCAATTCAACAACTCTCTCGTGGAACTCCTCGAAACAAGTTCTGCCGACAATCATTGGTATCACTGAAAAGAAGCGGCTCAAAAAGGAATTAGGATAACTTTCCAGTGGATACCTTCGCAAGTTGGTATCAACGGCAAGGAAAGAGCAGATGCCCTGGCCAAAGCAGCGCTTTCAAGACAACCGACGATAAGAGTTCCTATTAATCAGATATCAGCAAAACAATCAATTCGTGATCATTTCCGTTCTTTGTGGAAGCCACCACACCAGCCTTGTGTGACAAAAGGACTTAGCCGCAGCGAATCAACTGTACTGTACCGAGTCAGAACGAGGTCAGCATGCACTCCCGCATGGTATTTTAAAGTTAGGGGCGCTGCCTCGCCATTGTGCACGGAGTGCAATGAACTGGGAGACATTGACCACTACATCTGGTCCTGCAAGCGCTTTTGCACCGAGAGAAAAGCACTCATGGACAACATGCAAAAAAGAGGGTTTCCACATGGGAGCACTGAACAAATTATATATCCGGAAGGTACACGGTCGGCTCGCAAGAAGGTGTCAGCTCTGCTTGTAGCATTTCTTCAAGAGACAGGATTGAGTGACACGTGGTGACTAATGCGACATGGACAGAGACGCTCGGGCGGAGCAATTGCCGGCCAGGTCTGCCAGGCTAACACCGCCTGTAGCCTGTGATGACTTGAGCAGGTTCTTGAACAGATTTATTGGACGACTCTCTCAGGTAAAACCTCCGAGAGTCTAATCGAGGACAAAGCCGTTCATCTCGCTAGATAACGAAACACAAAGCTTTTAATGTGAACAAAGTAAATGGAAAGTTTAAGAAAAGGAAAAAGAGAGAAAGTTATACACAATGGAAAATTCAAGAAATATTCTAGGAGCATGCAAGCGCGAGAAGTTCGAACGCGAATTGTTCAGTGGCGAGGGGCGGAGCGACAAAGAAGATTCTCGTGGTCTCACCAAATCTCGTTGCGCTTGCGTGAAGACCAGACGACTGGAGCATATGAGGCTAGCCAAGATGATGACGCCGGGTTCTGGTCGCGACGGGTGACGACGGATGAGCCGCTGAGAGGCTCGTTCGGATGTTAGAGGCCTCCTGGCTGGCCTCGTGTCACGGAGCTCGGGCCCGCAGCCCGACCGCTCCGGAGCTGCCCGAAGGAATAGGCATTTGTAGGTTGCCGGCCGAAATCCGTGCCCCACGGGAGCTTCCAAGACGCCAACACGAGTTCCGAGGGCAGGAAGGGATGCACAGGACGTCCCGGACGGGTGAAGGCCCAATGGCTCGGCTCTGGAATCCGACTGCCGCCTTCAGCGCCCGGCTCGGTAGATGACGTGCCCGCTTCGCCTTCTCGAACCGCTCTCCCTCTGAATCTGATCCCACCGGGTCTTCTTCTTCGTTGTACTCATTGGCCACCACTAGGCATCCGTGTTCCTCAGCAACTGGGTGCTGGGAACACCGTGGCTCTTCTTGATTGGGTCCTCTTTTCTCTTATTTTGTAGGACCACGCCTTTCGTCCTTCGTCTTCGTCTTCTTCGGTCACTCGCGTTTTGATCGCGCACTTTTTAAACCGCGCACTTCACTGCACTGCACATCACACAGGCCCCTTTTTCGAAAAGTTTTTCGTTGTGCGAAAAACTGCCGGTGAGTGCGCGAAAATGTCACATCTAATGTAAACACCACACATAATGTAAGCACCACACATAATGTAAACATCACACATTGTGCATTGGTCCATTGCCAAGATTAGCGAATAAACACAACATGTACTATAACAGAACAAAAACACGACGAAACCATCAACTCCAATATATCTGCACAACAAGTTGATGGGGCTATGCATAGTGGCATATAACTTAACATGTAAACTTTAAAGAATGTCAATATGACTAGTCAATGCGACCTACTCATATAATCTCATAGTCCGCCCTAACGCTCTCGCTTTCCGTTGACTTTCCCGAAGGCCCGGACCAAGTTTTATTGCTTGTGTGCCAGGGCCCCTGGAAGAGTTGAAAGTAGGCACAGTTGTACCCGTGTCCTCCTCTTCCACTACAGCGATGGATGCTGACTGTGGGATCACTTCCGGTTGACGTTCCTCATACCTCTTGAGCATGTTTATATGAATCAGCTTCGTAGTGTGTCCCATGTCTAGCCAATAGTCGCAGTTCCCTTTCTTCCCTGTGACCATGAAAGGCCCTTTCCAGTGCATCAGCAGTTTGTTTTCCGTAGTGGGAAGCAATATGAGGGCACGATCTCCCACGTTTAGACGACGGCACCTACTGCCCCTGTCGTAGTACCTTTTCTGATTTACTTTAGCTCGTGATAAGTTCTCATGGGCTAACTGCAACGTTTTTTCCAAGCGATCTCTGAGATCCACAACGTAACCATAGGTTGTCTTTACTTCTTCGCCTAGGTAGTCTCCGGTCCATAACTCCTTCAATATACTAAGTGGACCTCGAACATGCCGTCCGTAAATCAACTCGAAAGGAGAAAATCCCAGGCTAGCTTGTGGCACTTCCCGATATGCAAAGAGGAGCGGTGCGAGTAACCTGTCCCAAGATTTGGGCTCCTCTTGACATAATTTGCGCAGCATTTGCTTCAGAGTGCCATTGAAGCGTTCTACTAGCCCGTTGCACATTGGATGGTAGGGTGTTGAACTAAGATGTTTCACGGCCAGTAGATCATTGACCTCCCTCATTAGGTCAGATGTAAAACAGGACGCTTGGTCGCACAGTATCTCTCGGGGAAAGCCAATACGAGAAAACATCTCAATCAACCCTTCGGCCACCGTAGCTGAATCGATCGACGGCAGAGCTATTGCATCGGGATACCGGGTGGCGAAGTCGACGAGGGTCAGTATATACTTGTTTCCCATGTGAGATACCGGTTTTAAGGGCCCAATAATGTCCACGGCTACTCTTTCGAATGGAGTATCTATTAAAGGCATGCGGCCAAGAGGTGCCTTTCCAACCTTGCTCTTGGGATACGTTCGCTGACATGTGTCGCAAGAACGCACGTATCTTCTCACTGCCTCTTGGACCCCCGGCCAATAGAAGGATTCTAGGACACGATCGATTGTTCTCTTCACTCCCTGGTGCCCTGACATCAAACTTTCATGCGCCAAAGTGAGCACTTGACTACGCATACTTTGGGGCACTACAACTTGTTGGATCATTTTGCCTGTAGGTAGCCGGAAATAGCGATACAACACTCCTTTCTCTATTTTGAATGAATATGATGCCGCTCCATTTGCTTGGAAAGATAGACCTACTTTATTCCTGCATGGCTCCAAGGTCTTGTCTTGTTCTTGGGCTGCGCAGAGATCCTTCCGGGTAACATTCAAGGGGCTAATATCATCCTTCCGTACATTTGGAGCTTCTTGGCTCTTGATGCCGACCAACAAAGAATGCGTGGAACCATAATTTTCCTGGGTTCCACTTCCACCTGTTACATCTATGTGGTCCTCCTTTCCTATTTTCCTTTCAACTCCCTCTCTCCACGTCTTATCAGGGTCATGCGCATCTCGTGATCCTCGTATATTTCCGACAATAATATCATACAGAGGGTTTGTCATACATTTGGCGATGGTCGTGCCGGAGAAATAAGGAGAATGAATTTCAACCTTCGCCTCGGGAACTTTGATGCTACTGCCGTCAGCCAAGAACAAAGTCGTAATGGTGCCCGTAAGAGCTCCATCTGGTACGAGGGACCGACGCACTACCAGCGTGTTGCTTCCAGTGTCTCGCAGGACAGAAGCGGTCTGGCCGAAGATTACGCCTTGTAATACAGGCATTGTACGTGGCAAAGCATTTCGCTGGGTGTTCACCGCACTAGAAATGTCCCTTTCTGCCTTTTCACCTGCTGCATTCGTACTTTCATTTGAGCCTTCTGATGACCACAGGCAAGATGTCTCCTTTACTGGGCCGTTCTTCTTACCGCAAACCTTAATGTCGTGTCCTGGCTTGTGGCAATAGCCGCAGTAAGGTTGCTTTACTTTAGAACGGCAGTCTGATGCCCTGTGACCCAAACGGCCACATACAAAACATCGTACGTGAGTCCTCTCGGACGAGCCTCCGCTTTTATCCCTAGTACTATTGCTCTCAGTTTTCTCACGGAACAGGAACAAATTAGACTGCTTCTGAGCCTCTAAATAGTTGTCGGAAGCTTCGGCCATGTCCTCAAGCTTGCTGTAGCTCTTTTCACGAAGAAAAAGCGCCAATCGGGGATGACAGTTGTTCAAAAACTGTTCCAAGACCATGAGATTACGAAGACCTAGATATTCCTTTTCAGTCTTGGACATTTCCACCCATCGGTCAAAATAACTCAGCAGCCTCGTCGCATATTGCTTGCCAGTTTCGCCATCCTGGGGCTTGCTCTGCCGGAACTTCTCCCGGTAACCGTCCGCCGTAAAACGAAAACGCTGGAGCAACGCCAACTTGGCCTTATCATAGTTAAGCGAATCTTCGGGTGACAAACGTCCAAAAACCTTCAGTGCCTCGCCGCTCAAGCATAAACTTAGAGCAGTGGCCCACTTCTCTTTCGGCCAATCTTGTCCAGTGGCGACGCTCTCGAACCTTTTTAAATAGGCGTCTAAATCGTCCCTACTTTCATTGAATCCCGGAATTAAATTGTGAGGATTCACGGTGCATTGTGCATTCCATCCGGGTCCTCGATCAGTCGTTCGGGTCTCCCCGCGGTTCCCTTGTGCTTCTGCAACCTTTAACTGTAACTCCAAATTCTTCGCTTTTATTTCTTCCAACTCGCGTTCCTGCTTTCTGGCTTCTTGCTCCCTTTCGCCCTGCTCTTTTTTAGCTTCCCGTTCTGCAGCCCTTTCCTCGCGCGCTCGTGCCTCCTGTTCGTCATACCACGCCCTTAACTCCGCGCCCTCGAGCCCCATGCGTTCCGCTAATAGCAGTAAATCACGTGAGCTCGCCATGCTTTCAACACTTTTGCGCCGCTATAACGAACGAACGGCTTTGTCCTGTCCTGTCGTAGCGGACGCCAATTTGTGATGATTTGAGCAGGTTCTTGAACAGATTTATTGGACGACTCTCTCAGGTAAAACCTCCGAGAGTCTAATCGAGGACAAAGCCGTTCATCTCGCTAGATAACGAAACACAAAGCTTTTAATGTGAACAAAGTAAATGGAAAGTTTAAGAAAAGGAAAAAGAGAGAAAGTTATACACAATGGAAAATTCAAGAAATATTCTAGGAGCATGCAAGCGCGAGAAGTTCGAACGCGAATTGTTCAGTGGCGAGGGGCGGAGCGACAAAGAAGATTCTCGTGGTCTCACCAAATCTCGTTGCGCTTGCGTGAAGACCAGACGACTGGAGCATATGAGGCTAGCCAAGATGATGACGCCGGGTTCTGGTCGCGACGGGTGACGACGGATGAGCCGCTGAGAGGCTCGTTCGGATGTTAGAGGCCTCCTGGCTGGCCTCGTGTCACGGAGCTCGGGCCCGCAGCCCGACCGCTCCGGAGCTGCCCGAAGGAATAGACATTTGTAGCTTGCCGGCCGAAATCCGTGCCCCACAGAAGCTTCCAAGACGCCAACACGAGTTCCGAGGGCAGGAAGGGATGCACAGGACGTCCCGGACGAGTGAAGGCCCAATGGCTCGGCTCTGGAATCCGACTGCCGCCTTCAGCGCCCGGCCCGGTAGATGACGTGCCTGCTTCGCCTTCTCGAACCGCTCTCCCTCTGAATCTGATCCCACCGGGTCTTCTTCTTCGTTGTACTCATTGGCCACCACTAGGCATCCGTGTTCCTCAGCAACTGGGTGCTGGGAACCCCGTGGCTCATCTTGATTGGGTCCTCTTTTCTCTTATTTTGTAGGACCACGCCTTTCGTCCTTCGTCTTCGTCTTCTTCGGTCACTCGCGTTTTGATCGCGCACTTTTTAAACCGCGCACTTCACTGCACTGCACATCACATAGCCACAACACCACCACTACTACTACTACTACTTTGACGACATGCTCTACAACTTCCCCTTGTGTTTACGAGTGAAAGAACACACAGGCAGTAATACAGACTGGTCAAAAAAGAACAGGAGATGCATAAAATAAGTGCGTGCGTGTATTCAAAGTGAACTTACCGCAAAGGTAACCAACTAAAGTTTCCATGTTCCAGTTCATGTGAGCCGCTTGATGAAGCCCAGGAAAGCGATCTGCTATGCTGGTGTAAAGGGTGAGCTGCAAAAACAGAGACAATTTAGCCATATCTGTAGAGAAGGTCTCTGTCAGCATTTACTCTACGGCTGGCCTGTTCGGTTAACGAAATGAATAATTATCTGTCGATTAAAGGGGTTTTGAAACACCTCCAGGGCTTGGTTTTGAAAACGGCTGGGTATGCATTGGAGCCTCTCAGAAATTCACAGCCGAAAGAATTTTTCAAAAAACTTCTTAGTAGCGAAGATATTGCGTCCGGAAGACTGTCCAGTTCTGTCTCCCCTCTGTGGAGTAAGAACCCATAGAGCTCTTGCGGGCGGTGTCGAAGGAGGTGACGTAACGCCCGCCGCGTCACGTCACCAGGCTTCGACGTCGTATCAGAGTGTTTGACCGAATGCGCGCGACTGCCGGAGGCAATAGGCAGCACACACCCGTGGCCGCCTGCTCACTCCGCGCCTGAGCTCGGTCACGTGTGTCCTCGCGATCACTACGTTTTTTTCGATCCTCTGAGGCATTGTTTCTGTTCAAGACGCATTTAGGCTCGGAAGCGTGCGCGCTGACTTTGTCAGTGCGCTGCTTGTCTTCGATGATGAGCATACGACAGCGTCAGGATAAACTGCTCCACTACCAGCGCTAATCGACCTTGTTCTATTTAACCCAAAGCTTCTTAATGGTTGATTAGTGATTGTACACGGGTTAATTATCCGGTCTGTCTCGAGCGCGTGGCTAATATGACTCAAAAGGGAGATCTTGAGGACTCGAACCCATAGGTGTCGACAGATTAATGTGGAATAAGATGCGTTCAGCTGCGGTAATGCGGAATCAAATTAAAATGTGAAAACACCCTAATATGCACTAGTTCAGCTTTAACAGTGAAGCTGTTTAAGGTATAGTTAAAACTGGGAAACCCGCAGAAAACGCCGCTCGGCTGTGTAGTGCTAGCATAACCATGTCAAGCTATAGTAAAGCCAAATTAGGCTTCCTAAGAGAAGTTAAGTAAGGCCTAATTAAGCTAATTCAGTCGAGCCTTATCAAGAGGAATTAGGTGAAGCCTAGCTCATCCAGTTCTAATTAGGCAAAGCTTAGCTAATTCAAACTTAATTAGGCTATGACAAGTTAAGTCAAGCCAAAATAGCTAAAACAAAAAAATCAAAGGCTGACACCAGTGAATTCAGGACTATTTAAGTTATCGCTAATGAAAACAAGCTCGATTAAGCTAGACGTAATAAAATTACGTCTAGCATAAGTATGCTTAGACTCATTTGGCCGCATTTAACTAGGATATGACTAATTAAAGCAAGCATAAATAAGATATCACTACTTAAGTCAACATAATTAAGCTATGACTTATTAACACAAGGCAAAATGGGCTCACTAATACAGTCATGCCGAATTAAGCAGAGGCAAATTAAGTCACAACTAAAGGCCAACACTACCTAAAGAAGGTCTCATTAAGTGACTCTCAATTAAGCTAATATAATTATGTCTAGCGCAACTAAGCTTAGAGTAATTAGGCCATGTTTACTTAAGGTAGGACTAAGTGACTCAAGCATAACTTGGTTATGACTAATTAAATCACGCTTTAATGCGGCGTGCCTGATCAGGTATACGTTGATGAGGGCACACCTAAATAATGTAAGCATGGTTAGGCCTGGTCTAATTAAGTAAGGAAACAGCCAAGCCTGACTGAGCTCATACTTATTAAGCTAAGCCTAATTAATCCAAACAGGGCTTAATCCATTTTAATCCACACTAGTCCACCTTAGTTAACCCTTATCTGCTGTAATCCTTAATCTACCCTACTCCGTTTTAGTCTTACATAATCCACTCCAATTTCAATCTATCATAATCCGCTGTAATATGCCACAGCCCTGCCACGGTGGTCTAGTGGCTATGGTACTCGGCTGCTGATCTGAGGGACGCGGGATTGAATCCCGGCCGCAGCGGCTGTATTTCGATGGAGGCGAAATGTTGAGGTCCGTGTACTGTGCGATGTCAGTGCACGTTAAAGGGGTTCTGAACCACCTGCCGGGTTTGGTGAAAAAAAAGCATTCTACAGCTAGCCTACACTATATTTCACACATCAGTCAAATTCTGTATCATCCGCGAAGCGTAGAGTTCACAAGCGGAGCACAAAGTTTACGCTTCCTCCGGCGCCCTCAACTCAAAAAGTGGCTTCTCGTCACGCTCCTTGTATATGCTTTGTTTCGTCATAAAGCACATACAAGAAGCATCGCTGCTATTGGCCGATGGCAGACACGCCTGCCACGCCCGTGTGCTGGCCCTTCGCAGCACGCGTGTTTTATAACGGAAAGCGCGCGCATGGCGTGCGCTCGCTTTTCGCCCAGGCAAGACAGTTGCTGGAAGTATGTAAAAATGTATTTGTTAATAAGCAGGTCTCGTAGATGCGATTGGAAGGTGTCCGTAAACTTCCTCGACGTCGACGCAAACGGTGCGGTGCAAAATTCACCATAAATGTAGTTTCCCAAAAAGCCATCAAATGAATGGCAGAAGTCTGTAAGAAATGATGATTTCCAAACTTTAATCAATCATTAATCAGTGATTGTAGAAGGGTTTATACCCTACGGGACTCCAATGCGCCACTCTCTAGGGCTCGTACTGAATAACATGTCTGGAGTCGAACCCAAAATCTTTCTTGAATAAGGTGAATTAAACGACTAGGACGAAATAGGGCGGATTAGAGCTGATTGAGGCATATTAGGGTGGATTAAGACAGATCGAAATGCTTTAAGGTGGACTACGGCATATTAACGTGGATTATGGTGGATTAAGAGAGATTACCCTATTGAAAATTCTCTCTTGGTGGTTGCTGGAATTCGTGGTGGTTAAGATGGAAATATTAGTGGATATGGTGGAAATAATGACGGATATGCTGGAAAGCGTGATGGCAAAGATGGCTCATGGTGGTGAATAGTGGATGCATTTGGTGGAAATGGTGGCTGACGGTGGTGATGGCGAACGTGTCATGCTGTACTGCTTGCTGGAAGACGGTGGCGTGGTGGAGTCACGGAGGTGCCATGATGGCAAGCTTAGTGGTTGTGGACAGCGAGATGGTGGCATGGTGGAGGAATGAAGGTGCCATGGTGGCACACTTGGTGGCTGTGTACAGCAAAATGGTGGCGTGGTGGAAGCATGGTGTTGCAGTGATGGCGAGCGTGGTGGTTGTGGGAGAAGGTGGCTGCGTTAGCATACCTGCGATGGTAGCAATCATTGGCAGTAAAATGTTTAGGGTCTATAGTTGGTGCGCGATTAACTAATACGTTTAGAGTGCCCGAGAAATGCGGGACTCGGTTCTTTGAATTGCGTGCACCGGCCTGTTCGCACTGCCGTTGTAGATTCTACGCCTATTGCACCTGAAGCAGCATTATTCCGATCGAGCTGAGCTTTCCCTCTTCGCGAACGTGTGCCCTTACTAAGGGTAATGGTAAGCGCATATGCGCAACATTCTATGTTGAGAACACGCGCCAGCACTCGTGCTGCATAGGAGGAAGGCAGCAGCTGTCCTGGAAGTGCGCGCCCCGTTTATACACATATCACTGGTCACTGGAAGTATGCTGGCAAATGCTGCAGGGATGTACTGCACGACGGCTACTCTTAGTTACGTGCAGGATGGTACTTATCATGTTCTAACAAACAGCGCTAGACAAGGGACGGTGAGTGAACAAGATGTGCGATTAAGGTGCTGAACTAACAATTATAACCAATGGTTTACTGCCGCAGGAAAATGCAACATCTGTGCAGAAAAACTACAAAACATAGCCTGTGCGCATGCAAGATGCAATGCAGAAAAACTACAAAACATAGCCTGTGTGCATGTATACTGTGTTGGTTGGTCTTATATGCAAAGCATTTGTTTATATATCCAGCAATAATAAAACCACTGGTTGTTGAGCGCCTTGTGTGTCATTCTCTCACCGCCCTGTGTCTCCGAGTTGGTGATACAGGTAATCGGCATGGTGCACGCACAGGAAAAAAAGAAAACGAAAAACGAGGAGAGAGACCTTGCTGTGTTTCGTTGTATCTGCCCTCGTTTTTGTTGTTTTTTTCCTGCACTGTGTACCATGCCTACTACGCTGTCCTCCTCTTCTTTTTACTTTTTGTTTTTTGCTTGTTGCAATCAATATTTGTACGACCACCACACATACGGCTCAACAGTATTAATTGCTGAATAACATCATTTTGGCTGCAGCTGATAATGCACAGAATATGCGCTACAGGGCAACTGTGTACTGTTGCGCATGCAATCTGGCGTTACACATGCAACATGAAGTGGTGCGGAACACGTTGGACCGAGGCCGAGGAAAACGTCGCGAAATGCAAGCTCGCATAATTTACGTCATTTGCATAATTTACGGCAAATTTCAATTTTAGAATAGTATGTAAAATAAACACTACATTGCGTAAGCAGTTTTTAGCCTTAGAGCATTTGTTTCTGTATTTCCTTACACTGAAAACATGAGAATTGGTCTGAAATTTTGAAACCGAAACCGCAACCCGTGGTGTCGCCACCATCGCGCTATTGCTGTTTTTTTTTTTCTTCCAAACATGGCGGCGCGCTGCGGCTGTCGTGTACAACGTGGTGGCGATATTTGTTTTCGTACGGACGATTTTTGGTTGCGCTGCATCTCGGTGTATGTTTAGCGTTGTGCTCATTAGCTCCAGCGGACCTTCTTGAGCCAGTGTGAAGTGCGCTGTGCGATAGACTGAGAAAGCAGCAGCCGGCAGCGTCGACACCTCGGAGATCCTTTGTTGACATCCATTCGCCGAGGGACGTGAGTCGTCGCGACACCGTCTGTCAGTGTGTACGCGGATCAGTGAGAAGCAGTGCCGGAATGCTTTCTACGTTCCGTGATCTGTGTTCCTAGGAAATGCGTTCTCGTTCGCACACATCGAGGGTCGGCACATCGCTTCTCTATCTACGGACGAACGACGCGGCTCGGCACAGCGCCACAAGGCCGTCAGACGATGCAAACTGGAATCAGCATGTTTCTTAACTAAGGTAGGTGGCTGTGAATGCTGCGCTTTGTGCCCCATCATTGTTGTGTGCAATCTTTACAGCAAAGGAAATCGAGTAGCGTGGTGCAGAGTGCGGTGCCGGTAGCGTTAAATTGGCGTGGGCAAGATGTGTGTGCAGAGCTTAGTCGCAACAGTTGCGAAGTGCTGGTCCGCCCGCGCTATCGTGCGTGAACATTCCATGAAAGGGTGCATAAAATTGTCGCCACGAACATGATCGTCTTGCTTTTTATACGTGTAACTACATGACTCGCGAAACGTGCCTATTGCTGTGGTTATCGCTGATGTATGCAAGCGTTCGTGCATTAACTGCCATTTTAGGGCTGCAAAAACTGCGATCCAAAGTCATTATGCCGGTATAAAAATGTGTTAGCTGCTATTAAAAAGGACAAAACTGAGGAAGTTCGAAGGATTATACTGCCTTAAAGGTAGTAGAATCGCTCGGCGTTGTAAGTGTGCCGCTTTGCTGTTAATTGAGAGGCTACGCTGTTGCTTCGTTACTCGCCGCAGCCGATCACATGTTCTATCCAGGAAGACTTCATAGCCATTCCCTGTACAGATATACGCCTTTGTAGCCGGACTCTCTCCCCTTCCTGTACTGTATTTCAAAGCCTAAACAATGGCATTTTTGCACTGTTTCATAGACTGCCTGGAGAAGTATACCAGCAGCCATCCACAACCTCCACCAGCACCACCGGCAGAAAGCAGGCTTGCTGCGGTCCGGAAGCACCTGCGCAGCTATTTTACGGAGGCTGGCCGCCAAGGCAAGCGAAAAAAGCCGACAGCTGCCAACACAATATGCAATGAATAAAACTTTACTGCGTTTCAACATACTAGTGAGAAGTTGGTAGATAATTTTGATCCTAAGGTTGATATAATGCCCTTGAACACGGTATACTAGCATTCTTCAACCCTCATTAGGAAAAGTGCATGCTTTAAAGGCTACCATCAAACCCCTGAACTGTGCTCAGCAGCTCCAGAACTACTGTTGTGTACTACACATATGTATTCAAAATATCTACAGCATTGTTCACTGTTTTGCCATCGATACACATCTTAAATATATGCATATGCTGTCTCGTGCCGCATTCCTACCATCATGCCCATCCATTGTGTTCCATCATGTTCCAGCATCCATCATTGTACACTATCCATCATGTCCCAGCTTACATCATCGTACACTATCCACCATGTCCTGGCTTCCACCATGCCACCGTGCCATCACCATAATCCACCATGATGATGGATGGTGGATTCCACCATTTCACATACTGGCAATATTTTCAATAGGGTATGGTAGATTAAGAAGGATTACAGGATATTTATGTTTGACTAAGGGTATCAAAGTGGATTAGCATTTATTGTACGGCTTAATTAGGCTTAGCTTAATAATCTGAGCTCAATTAGGCGCCATTAATCTTAAGGTAACTGAACATGACCTAATTAACCTTAAATTATTAAGCTCAAGTTAATTAATCTAACATAATCAGCCATGACTTATTAATCTGGGCTTCATTAGTCATGCCATAATGAGGCTAGGGTTAGTTAAACCTACCTTAATTAAACTTGCCCAATTAGTATAAGCCTAGTTACGCTGGACATTACTATATTACTTACTTAGGCATGGCTTAATTATTCTGCCTTAATTAGACGCCATTTAATTAGTGTTAATCTAATAATTCTTACTGCATTGAATGTGAGGTTAATTCGACATGACTTCATTAGTACTACGCTAATTATTCTTAAATTAATTAGTCGTCGCTTAATTAAACTAGGTCTAATTAGTTTAAGCTTCGTTACGCCAGACTTGCTTACACCAGCTTAATTAGGCCTCGCTTAATTTGCTTTACTTTAATTAGAAATGATTTATGAGAGTTACACCTTGATTACTCCTAAATAATTATTCCCACCTTAATTAATATTACTTATTTTTCATTGCCATTCTTTGGGCTTGTTGGTAAACTGAATCCGAGAACATGTCGAGCGCTATGAGAAGGGCGACACTACAATCGGCATTTTAGTGTCGTCCTTCTCAGGTCCTTGTCTCCTATTGCTCAACATGTTCTCGGATACTTATTTGTCATAGCCTAATTAATGTTCAATAGTTCAGTTTGGTTTGGTTGGGTTAGTCCTGTCTGAACTAGGGTTCACTTAGTCTTAATTAGGCGTCATTGAACTAGACAGCTTAATAATGCCTTACCTAACTAGCTTTAGGAAGTTCTAATTGGCTTTACTATAGCCTGGCATGGTTATGCTAGCATGAAACAACTTAGCGGAGTTTTTTGCAGATTTTCCAGTTTTGCCAATAGCTTAAACAGCTTCACTGTTAAAATTGAACCAGTGCATATTAGGGTGTATTCACACTTTCGATTAATCCGTCCGTCTTTCCGCATCCGAACGCACCTTATTCCACATTAATCGGTCGACGGGTGTTCGACTTGTAAAGGTCTGCCTGTCGAGTCATAGTAGTCGCGACTTCGAGCCTGACAGGATGATTAAGCCGCCTAAAATCACTAATCAACCATTTACTAAGTTGCGGTTATGCTCTGACAAGGTGGATAGCGTTGGATGTGCGCAGTTTATCCTGACGCCATCGTGCGCGCAGCATTGAGGACAAGCAGTGTACTGACAAAATAAGCGCGCACACCTCCGAGCCTAAGCGTGTGTGATAAAGGAAAACAAAGCTTCGGAGGATTGAAAAAATGCAGTGATCGCGAGGGCACGCGACCGAGCCCAGGCGCGGAATCAGCAGGCGGCCACAAGCGCGTGCTGCCAACAGCCCCGGCAGTCGCGCGCTTTCAATCAGCCAATCTGATACGCTGTTGGAGCCTGGTGACGCAACGTGGTGGGCGGGGCACCTTCCTCGAAACCGCCCACAAGAGCTCAGTGGGCTGTACTCCTCAGAGTTGAGACAGAACTGGAAAGGGAGGTTTACCGGTCGCAATATCTTCACCTTTTTGAAAAACCTTTTAGAAAATTCTTTCGGCTGTGAATTTCTCAGAGGCTTTCAATATGCACTGAGCCATTTTCGATACCAAGCCCGAGGGCTGGGTCAGGGTCCCAGGTGGCCCCAGGTGAGCCCAGGTGGCCAAAATTTCCGGAGCCTTCCCCTACGGCGTCTCTCATATAGTCACAGCTGGTCTTGGGACGTAAAACCCCTGAAATCAACCAATGTAATTTGCTGCAGTCCACCTTACTGCACTTTAATCTGTCTATCTTAATCCACCCTAATGCGCCTTAATCACCTCTAATCCGCCCATATCTATCCTAGACCCTGAATTCACCTTATCAAAGAAAGATTTTGGGTTCCACTCCAGTCATGGCCTTGGGTTCGAGTCCTTGAAAGTGGCGTATTGGAGCCCCATAATGAATGATTTATTAATACGGAATGATTTATTAAAGTTTGGGAATTGTTTGTCATTTCTTACAGACTGCTTGCATGCATTTGTTGGCTCCTTGGGAAACGATATTTACGGTGAACTTTGCACCGCACCATTAGTGCCGACGCCAAGGTAGTTGAAGGGCAACGTCCGATGGCATCTATTGGGCTTGAGCATTAACAAATATATTTTTACATGTTTCCAGCAACTAAGTTTTGCAAAGAAGCACACAACTCAAAGAAAATCTTTCGGTTAAAAAGCGCGCGCTGTGAAGTGGCCGCACAGGGGCGCGCCGGCCGCAAGCCGGATAGGTTAATTTATGTCTGCCATCGGCCAATAGCAGCCATGTATGCTCGTATGCTCTATGAAAGCATATACAAGAAGCGTGAAGAGAACCTCGTCTTCTATTCGTTTTTATGCCGATGATTGCCTTTTGTACAATGTCATTAAAACGCATAGTGACCATTACCGCTTGCAGGAGTCACTTGCTGGGTTTTGCAATTGGTGCAGGACCTGGCAGATGAACATTAACTTCAAGAAAACCGTGCTCATGTCGTTTTGCAATCAATCTCCTTCTGTTTTTGATCACACTTTCGATAACAGCGCAGTAAATAAGGTTTTTGAATATAAATATCTCGGTGTCATTTTTACTCATAATATGTCATGGTCCAAGCACATTGAACATATATGCAACAAAGCATTAAAAAAACTGGGCTATCTACGTCGCACTCTATCCAAATCTCCGAAGGAAACTAAGCTAGTCCTATATAAATCGCTAATTCGTCCAATACTTGACTATGCATCTGTCGTCTGGAACACGTATAAGCAATGTGAGGTCCACAGGCTAGAAGCGACCCAGAAAAAAGCGGTAATATTCATATGTCATCGTTATGACCGTGACTTCTCACCCACTTCTACTCTCTCTTCATTTAACTTAACTTCACTGTCGTCGCGTCGCCGAATACAGTCATTGGAATTTTTGCACGGCATCTTCACGTCTTCAGTTAAACTGTCAAATTACAAGGACTACATAAATTTTGCATCCCAGTCAATGACGACAAGCCATCACAACTTGAACTTGAAGCCTTATTATGCTCGAACTAACATGTTCAAGTTCAGTTTCTTTCCCCGTTCCATTGAAGACTGGAATTCATTACCTGGTTCTGTTCGCTCACGCCCATCGCCCAACTTCGTAGCCGACATTTGCCATTAGTATCAGCTATTATGTTGCATCGTTTGTTTGTCTTGTGTTCCTTTGTTGTATGTTTGTTGTATGTTTGACCTTGTATAACACACAACTGCATTATTTTACCGGTTTGTTTTCACTGCTGTTTGTTAAAATTTCGCTCTTGAATTGTTTTGTAACCCCACTCCTGCCATAGCGCATTTCTGCGCTACAGTATGTATAAGTAAATAAATAAATAAATAAATAAATAAATAAATAAATAAATAAAGTTGAGGGCTCCTGAGGAAGTAGAAACTTAATGCACCGCTTGTGAGCGCTAGGCTTCGCTAATGACTACAGCATTTGGCTAAGGTGCTCATTACAGCCCACACTAGCCGTAGAGTGTATTTTTTTCGCCAAGCCAAGCGGGGGGGGGGGGGGGGGTTCAGGACGCCTTTCAAGTTTATCTTAAATCCGAACTATTTCTTGTCGCACCAAAGGAACTCTGACCCCTTTTGTCCCTCGTGCCGCCTACACCTTGGTGCTGTCGTGCTCGTTTCATTATTGTGATATATACCGAAATTGTGATATATACCGAAATTGTGATATATACCGAAATGACAACAGTGTAATACAAGCATGGATGACGGGTCGTCATGAATAGCGTGATACGCATAGCACGTGTGTCGTGACGTTATTGCCAAGATGCCGTCGTGATGGCATGGTGGTCGCTTCATGACATAGATACATTGCAGAATGTGCATCACACGACGTGCATCTACTACAAACGTGGTTGACGGGTCTCGACGTGAATGTTCGCGACCTAGATATAATCTGTATAAGGGTATAAATACGCAACCAACATGTTTCATACGTCGTAAAGCCATGGTGTATATTATGTTATGTTACATACTATTGATATGCCATACAGTTAACCGTAATAAGACATAGCGGAGAGGTACAGCTCTTGAATAGACACGGACGACAGAAAGTACCCAACACGAGCGCTACTACATGGACACAACATAGCGCCTCGTATTGTGTCCTTTCTGTCACCTGTGTCTATTAAAGCGCTTTACATCTTCGCTGTGGCACACCAACAAGGCTGCACAGCAACATCATCATCATAATGAGTAAGAGTAAATGACAAATGTGTGGAGAGCGAGCGGAAGAGAGGCATAAGAGTTGCGCAGAAGGCAGGGAGGTAACCGGAAAGAAAAATATTCAGTTTGATACCCTGCACTTGGCAAGGGGTAAGGGAGGCATAAGGGCATAAGAAAGAAAAAGGAGAACACACACACACACACACACACACACACACACACACACACACACACATACACACACTCACACACACACATGGCATTATCAGTGGCGTTCAACAAGGCTCGTTGATCGCAAGAAATTGACTGCAGCTCCTTCATCGCTTTCTGTTGCGAAACTAACGTTCAGGCATCCAATATTGCTTGTTCAGACGGCGGTCGATCATCGAGGCGTGCCATTTCTGCAGCGAGGGACTGTCGCTGGGAGGAGTGTCGAGGACAATCATAGAGGATGTGAGCGATCGTTTCCTCACGGCCGCAGTGACCACAGACAGCACTGCATGCTATCCCAATGCGATAAGGTAAGGTTCTGGTAAATGGCGCTCTTAGCCACAGGAGGCTGAGTACGGTTCGGAGCGGGCTAGTCGTGGTGGAACTCGAAGTTCGCGTGATGTGTCGAGGCAGTGCAGGCGGGTGTGCAGAAAACCACGAGTATTCCACCATGATAATAACCATACCATACGCAAGCGACCGAATATTTGCTGCTGTGTCCATCCTTGATAGTGGGAATACTTGTTGTACTCCGATTTCGTCAAATTTTAGCAGCCTTATCAGCATTCTTCTTTCCGCTGACGGCACAGTGGCCTGGTATCCACTGAAATGTTACGCCACGGCCTTCGTCTGTTAGCAGGGGAAATATCTCATTTCAAGCACTGGTTGGTCTTGAGGACCGCGACATAGAGCAGATAACAGACACTGATGGCCCATTTTAGTGGCCGTTCCCGTTCGATCCTGGCATTGCCTAGTGCCGCAAGCTCCCCGGCAGTCGACGTTGTTCTGTGAGATGTTTTTAACATAGGGTTTTCGTCTTTCGAAGGGAAGATGGGAAGTCGTTGAGATGCTCCTGCTGCTGTCCAGCCATCAATATAAAGCTGAAGGTGGTCCTTGTGTTCCACGTGCATGCATGAGTAGAGGCAGCTGCTTTAAAGCCGATGGTGACAGTTCACCGATCCTGAGTTATGAGACACGGGACGCAATTGCCGGAAAAGATTCCAAGAACGCAGGTATCAGTTCCCCGAAAATGATCCCACGAAAGATTGGACAATCCGCCTTTTGCATGGTCCGAGTGCGCCGCATTCGGCGCAAACGACCTGTACGGCATCGTAGCGGACGACGCAAGCGGCGCACAGTGGGGAACGGCGTACCCGTTACCAAAAGTAATGACACTCGGTGCCAGCTGGGCCGGTACGCCGTCCAGACACACATTTTTGGTACCATGAAGTTCTCTCTCGTCATCGTACGGTGCAGGCAGGCAAATTCCGCGTGTTTGACACGGCTTTGGCCACGAAGAACGAGCGCCGAACACACCAGAGCTTGTACTTCAGTGAAACCATTGCTCCGTACTCCCGTAGTCTAAGAATTTCTTTTTCTTTTTATTAACGACAAGGATAGGCAAAAGCGGACATACGGCAATGCGCATGGTCACTCGGATCACCACAATAACGAAATCTTACCCTGCAAGATAGAGGTGTTATTCCAGCACGTTGCCTATTATATCCGACGATGGAGGACCAATACTCCACACAAGTCCGTGAGTTAACGTGGGGTTCAACACATTAAGCATTGGATCGCGCGCACACACCTCACCCCCGAATATTCCTCGTTCGATGCTGCCATGAATTCCTTCAGTTGCGCTTCGCTTAGCGTTTTCGTTGATCCTGGCCTCGTTGTACATCCGTTCGCGACTCCGGCCAGGTATGCTGGTGCTCCGTGGCTTTAAAAAAACGCTACTGGCAGCAAACCTTACGCGGATTGAGCTCTAGCTATCTCTCTGTAGGCTTAATCGGAGAGAAACTCGGAGAGTTGGAAAAGGCACGACAGGTCCGTTCACTTTCAGCGCACCAGGACGACTACTTTATTTTCGAAGGGATAAATGGAAAGGGGACGTCGAGAAAAACAACACAACAACAAATAACAAAGCACAAAAAGTCAGCAGAAGCGATCCTCGCGTCTCTTGCGCAGACAGCGTGACATTGGGCATAGCCGTGCAAACTTGCTTTTGAGGGGCTTGATCTGTCTGTGGTACCGCATGCAGGCCCTACACACTAAACAAAAATAACCAGGAACGGGAGGAAACAGCTTGTCCTCTAGCGCACTACCTTTTCTGGGTTTTTTTTACTACGTAACAGTCAAGGTAAAAATTTACTCTCACGCCGACCGAGTTTTTGAACGTAGAAACGGCAGTAATTATTTACCCCCCTGGAGGTTTTCAGCGAGTATACGCGGAGTAATTTTTTACTGCCTAAACGATGTTTTCTCGGCTTTTTTAGAGTTATTTTTAAAGCTCATTCGAGGTTTACTGTGGCTGGGTAAACACTAGGCTTACGCAAAATGCAGACATCACTCAATTTATTGAGCAGTAAACGAGGACTCACCCTTAGAACTTATAACATTGGAAGCACGTTTTCACTCGTTTAGAGCGCAACAAACACAGGCACAAGCGCGGGAGCAGAGATCCTCGAAAGTGCGTTTTCACTTGGCCGCCGTCCACCAAGACCGGCGCTAGGGCAGCCAGCATCGCTCGAACTCAGCACAAAACCACGCCGCACTGGTAACACTCGGGGTAGCTCGCCGTGTCGTTGTCGTACTGGTTGACGATGCGGACAGTTAGGAACGTTTGCGACCGTAGTTTCCGTGCTTTCCCAGAACTCGGCGGTGCCTTCGAAACGACGGTCACTAGGCATAGCTGCCGTAGATGTCGCCGTATCACGTTCTGGTTGACGGACGCCGGCGTACGCGTATCGGCGCTTGCGCCGATACGCGTACGCGCTGATCGCATTCACGCCGTTCACACTCACGCCCCGAGACGTCGCGTCCCCCCTTCCGCGACCGACGCTTTTGACGAACAGTTGCTTGAAAACGCGTACCATGTGGCTAGGCCTAAGTAGTCATTCGAGGGCTATCACGGCCTCCACCCCTGCGCCACGGCAGTTTGGAGTTTTTTACCACGTGACGTGGTACGCAGTTTTGGTTCACGTGGCTTTAAACTCTAGACTGGGTTTTTTTTATCACGTGACACAAAACCCCCTACGTAGTAAAATAGGGCAATAACGTCCTTTTACTACCTTTCTAACAGGTGGTAGTAAAACTATGTCATATGCTCATTTTACCTCAACGAGACGTAGTAATTTTGAAAAAGAGGGAGTTTTTAAGGCTCATGAGCCGCAAAAACCCAAATATCGGGCAACTTTTCCTTACAGTGTACAGGTGCCGAGCCCGGATGCTTTCGTGCTGCGTTCACACTCGGTGTGGGCTATGTGGTTGAACTAAGAGCATGCCGCTCCTTTTTCTTTTTTCCCCCGAAAGCTTGCCCTTGGCTTAGTGGCATCTTCAACCGAACGTCGATGAGAAGCGAGCGGTGTTTGCATGTGATCGCGCTTTTTGTGGCGTCCTCGTCAGGTAGCCGTGACCCACGGCACTCGTAGAGGGAGCACTGACCGAAAAAAACAAAATTTGAGAACCGTTTCCATTTGCGCTATGCCATCTACATGTGCCGCTTACGGATGCATTTCTCGAGGAGCTCTGGGCAGCAAAATTATTTTTTTCCGCTTCCATCGGCGAAGCGCGATCCTTAGCTCCGGGCAGCAAGGATCAGGGCTGTGAGGCGCCCTGATCTCTGTCTGACGCGAATACTGCGACCCACACGCTGCCATGAAGGCATTAATTTGCGATTCGCTTGGTGTTTTCGTTGATCCCGGCGCAGTCGTTCGCGACGGTCAAGAAGCCGCCGAGTACGCAAGTACTCCCAGGCGGCTCCATGCTTGAAGAAACGCTGCTACGCGACTCGTGTAGATTTTGCTCTCACTGCCACACTTCCGCGCATTGACGAAAACATACGTTCGTGAACCAGAACCAAGAATATGCTCCTTCGTTTTTGCGAGGAGAGACGGAAAAAGGGAAGGTAAGCAACAAAAACAGCCCAACTACGAAGAGTCAGTTTTCTGTCTTTTAGTGCACGTACAAGCGCGAGATTAGCCAGAACGTGCAGAGGGGAGGCCGTGTTATTTATGGCGTTCTGGGAGGCAGGCCCACGGGCTGTGTCGGATGCCGGTGCAGGTGCCATATGCTTTCACGAGACGTCACCACCCCTTCTCCCCCCTCCTTACGCACGCGGTCTCAAACAAACCGCGTTCCACCCCTCAATTGACGATACGGGAAGCGAGCGGTGTTAGCTCGTTTCCGTGCCTCTCCTGTGCGGGCGGCATTTTGCCACGTTTTTAGACACCCAACGCTTTCTCACGGGCGGTCCTTTTCGCTGTAAGTGTTCACCATGCCGGCGAGGCCTTCCGGAAATGCGTACAGAGTTCCAAATCGAAAATAACAGCAATGATCACTGTGTGTGCCGCTGCCCGACCATGTTGTGCCATAGAGAAACGCTGCGGTAGCTCACGACAGGTTCGGCGTGACGCTGTGCAGCCTGTTTCGTGCCGTGTCCGCGAGAGGTCACCACGCAGACTTGCAAAAGGCAGATTGAGTTTTAGATCCCTTCGGTGCACTAGCAAAACGCCATCAGTGGTTCAACGACCCAGTCAGAGTGGAGGGTGATCAAACAAGACAAATATTCTCATTCAACAGGAAGTTACAGAAAAACGTGCACATACACGCCTCCTCAAAAACAACAATACACGAAACCAACACCAAATGCACAAGCTCATGCACTACGATAGAGAATAAAACACAAAACAGTCCTATTCACTAGAGTCACTCGAAGTGCCTTGCCAACATAAAGATTGCAGGCCAGACTCGTCGGTTGGCTCGTGGAGCGGCGTCGGTTAGGTCTTGCTTCTTCTTCTCACTGAGCCACACACGACTAAGACTGCTACCGACGGCCAGTGGTCGATTCTTTATATTGCCTTCAGCAGTTATTCTCGGAGATTCGGCGCAGGCCACGTGATCGAAGCGTGCACAAAGCCGAGGAAACATCCTTGATGCAACCGCAAACTTTGCTGCTTGGGCGGCACCTGCTTCTCCCTCACATGTCGCGACGAGTGTTGGTGTGTCTTCTCCGCCTCGTTTCTTTCTCTCCGTCGGTCTCTCGCGCTCACCGTGCATCGGTTGAGGTGTCCTCACTGAGAGACAGTTACCGTTCACCCCCCACCCTATTTTCTTCACTTCCTTAACTAGAATCTCTATCTCTCTCCCGCGCGCTCACCAGCTGTTCTTCGATGACTTAGCGTCGCATTACACAGCTCCCCGCAAGCTCTAGAAACTCGTCTAGACTTCGACCAGCTGCTGCGTGACCTCGGGTGCCTTTAATCTCCTCCGCGCTCGCCCTTTTTTCTTTCTTTGTTGTTTTTCGGCGCTCCGTCTCTAACTTGACGCTAGGTTCTTCGACGAAGTGGGCACCATTTCGTGACAGACAGTTCGCCTTGGTCTGAATCCCTGGCGCTGTCGACCTGAGCTTTGGGTCAAACACAAGGTGGCGTCGGGTGTCTATGAGCAAGCGTACAATCCGTTGGGAGCTACTCGCGGTAAGCCGATGTCCTCTGTAAAAAAGATGCACTGAGCCGGCCTTCTGGAAGCGAGGCGAGATGGTGGCCAGGAGCACTAGCAAGGTGTCGAATGTGCATTCTTAGCGCCTATAAAGTAATATGTATTGTGGCAGGATAATCTTTGGCAAATTCAATAGTATCCGCTGCTTAGGTACAGCGTGGCAATCCGAGGCAGATTTTGAGCGCCTGGCCCTGAGAATTTTCGATTGTGCGTAGGCTAATTTTACATGCGTGCGTCGGCACCGGCAAGCTGTGTCTAAGACATCGGAGAGAAAGCGTCTTGTATAGCTGCAACATTGCTTCCACTGGCTACCGCACTTTTCCCTCCAAGAAAGTGGAAGAGATGTCCCAGGCAGCACAGATGCTCGGGCCAATATTGTTTTTTTGTTGGCTTACGGAGGTCCAATGAAGGCCCTGTGATACCACTCATAAGCCAGCATTGGAAATTCCATCTATTAAGGCCTCCAACAATGGCCCATCGTAACCATTCAATTTGCAATATTGGTTCTTCCATCCTGTAAAGAAGGCAAATGTGGGCCATAGTTGCCACTCAGCATACATTATTGGTGCGTCCAGTGCACAAGGATGGTAATGATGGGTCAGTTTCTACATAGTCCTTTCAATATTGGTTATGTAATGGCGGCAGGCTGTATATATTGTCCAATCAATCTCACTGTATAGCCAATGCTGGACTTCCAATGTTCTGTGTCGGACAATATTGTCCGCACACAAGAGTTGTAGCATCAATGTTGGTAACATTTGCAAGTACACATGATATATCGGGAGGCAGGTACACATGGTGGCAAGTACACATGATTGTTTTCCTGTTTTACCAATATGAAGGGACCACTAGCTCGACTCGGTGCCGCAAATGAGTTCAGAAAAATCATTGTGTATGTATTCAGTGCAGCAGGAAAAATTATCTCTATAATTTACGTAATTGTTTATTTGCGCAAGTTCTAGCTAACTGTGTGTGAAGTAGACTAGAACTTGCACATTGGAAGTTGAGCAAACTACATTCTACAACGCCATCATATGGTCCAAAATGCCCAGAAGCATGTTAGTGGCTTCCGAGCCCACGTGCATGGCCTAACAGGTCACTTTATCTGTTGTCATTGCAATATTTCCAAAATAATTGAAGTAGGCTGTGCATACTGTCCAGACATTCTGTCTGGTTTCATCAATACAGGACAGCCAATGCTGCTTGCGAGACAATATTGTCCAGACCTAAATACTGTCGTGCCTATGTTGTTCACATTGGGAAGTACATGACATATTAGAAGCAATGATGTCGTTTTCATTTGAATCAACGTTAATATATATGTACGTACCATGTGCACTCGCATAATTAGCGCCCACGCGTAATTTCTGCACTCCGAACTTTATGTACGGTTTACGCAAAAATATTATTTGCATGCTCTCCCCATGACACCCAGTGCCACGTGGCGCAGGCTAGTGTTGTCCTTTTTCGGTACTGAGTGTTCGGTAGCCCAGGCTTCGCCATAGCCGGTCGCATTTTGATTGTTTAATAGCGACATATTGGCGATTCCTATAAAACAAATTCAATATAGTGTTTGCCGATTAACTGAGAACCGTTCCGCCACGATAATTTTGCCACGTGAACACGAGTCGCTCTTGATACTAGAGTTTAGAGATGCTGCTGACAGCACCAGTGACGACGATTCCGAGTCCCACATCCGCTAATGCTTGAATGTAGCCCACGAATGCATTTGGTTGTTAAGGTACGCGTTGTATTGAGTGAAAGCTGCATTCGTTTTTGTGATACATTTCATTTCACGCATCTCAGATCAGCACGCGTAAAGATTCCTTACGCGATATTCCGGAAGTATTTGGGAAATTCGCATGTAATTTACGCACCTTTTGGAACTCCTAGATGCATGGAGAAAAAAAAACAAGAGTTACGTGGTATTTGCGAGCAAGCACGGTATAAGTTATGCATGAGCAAATACGGCATATGCAAAACGTTGGAAGGTAAAGAAAAGCCTTTGTTATCTTTCTACCTCGAGCAGGGGGCACAGGAGCCCGCCGAACATGGAAGCGTACCACGGCAGGGGGGGGGGGGGGGCGGAAGGGGGAGCTGCGTGGGCGGCACTAATCCGTTTTGCTTCGCATACCTGTTTGACATGTTTTGCGGCAGCGAGCTGGGGGTGAGGCAGGCGAAGCGGCTTTCACTCTGCAGAGGTTTTTCGGACGCACAGGTTGTGTCGCACGGGCATCGTGTATCTGCTGAAACTGGCGAGTTTACGAAGTCAGAACACCTGAGTAATCTACGGACACGGACCTTGCGGCTGCAAACTTCTGCATAGTGAAAAAGTGGCAGCCCTGCGCTTCTTTGGACCGGACATTTTAAGTGAACTGAACAGATGAGCCTCGACGTGTTGCGACCGTTATAAAGGTTTTCCTGAAAGCTTCGTACCGATTTTAGCCATTCGTTTATTTTACTCATTGCGTATACTGTTGTGCTCGCACCCTCATTTTGGCGTGTGCCGGGTTTATTATAGCATGTATTACTGCGTATTTTCTTTATATTTGTCTATTTGTAAATACACACGTGGTGGGCTTTGTTGTATACGTCGCGGCAGATGAAGTAATCGGTTCTAGCAAAGCTGTTTTGGTTCGTGTGACTTTCATGTCTGTGTTTTTGTCTTGCGTGAAACGCGTGTTTTCCCTGTGCTCTTTAACGGTCATTTCTTGTTCCTGGTTTTCGGTTCTTTCGAAGTCGTCGGTTTGTCCCCACATACCCTCCGTTCCGGATTCTGCATGCAGAAACATATCACCATATCCTAACATTCACTTATGCTGTGTTACTTAAGGAAGTGTTAAATTTCTACAGTTCAGCTGTTTCGTGGAATCATTTCAAGAACCTTTCAAGCTTCAGCTGCTCCACCATTTAATAAGCAAGTAAACCATAACGTGTCGCATAGGCTTAGGCGTATGTTTTCTTGTGCCTCTTCTTTTTGCTTATGGTGCTTATGCGTTTAGTTTTCTCGATGCTGATTATATACAATGGACTTCAAACTTAGAGTGAATATTGATTTGTTGATTTTATCGGAAGTTTCTTTTCAATCCCTTCTCATGTCTCTTATACACACGAATAAAATGTGTCACAAATAAAACATTTTGCTTATTTGTATGTGTGTATGTGTTCGAAAGATACGTTTCGCCATTAACATATGAGTGCATAGACCACTTATGTCTGTTTTATGCTATCGTCATAACCACGAATCGTGAACATAACCAAATTCATTTCCCAAGCTGGCAATACATACATGCATACTAAGTACAAAATAAAGCTATTGTTACTCCCATAATTTACTGGATATTCTTGCTTTTTGCCTAGAGCCTGAAGCCTCGGCAAAACAAATTTAAGCGCATGCATGATAGCCAATAAAAAAGGTGGGGAAAATATAGAATCAGCCAATAACGGAGGCTGGCAAGAAGTGCTGCCTCATCCAACGATGAATGCTGGCAAAACATGATGGACAGCCATCAATAAAGGCTGGAAAGAACGGTTAGAGCTTCCATTGTTTATACAAGCTTACCAATATTGAAAATACAAACGATGGACAATGTTGGCCAAAGCCATTCCTTCCCAATTTTTCCAACGTTATACGACTAGTATCCAACATTGGACTAATCTAGTCAAAAGTGTAGCATGGGACCCGAAATCCAATGTAGTTCCAATATTGTATCCAATGTTTTCCAACGTTGCGCGAAGGTCGGTCCAATGTTGTTGTGCTGCCTGGGGTGAGGTAGTTGTTAGGCATTTCTTGAGAGCAGCTACATGGAGGCTAAAGCCCGAACCACATGGAGCGCTTTTTCCGCCGTTTTCTGGCGTTTCTCTCTCCGGCGTCACTCTGCGTCGACGCTGACAGTGACGGCAGCCGAAACACCGAGATCAAGACCGTCCAGATATTGACGCCGCCCGCCGCCGCGCTGCAGCGCCGACGCCGGGAACTGCTGGGTGAGCGGTGTTACAAAGCTGCTGCAGGTATGCCTGCGACGGTGTGGCGCCGCCAGGGGACATGAGTTTCTGTGCCGCACGTGCGGGTGTGCTTCGTGTGTGCGAACGCTTTTAGTTAGCACAGAAGGAAGGCCAGCAGAGAAGAACGTCTGGTCCCGAGCCGAAGAGTCGACCCCGTCCGGCACATCTGGAAGTGATCCGTCCAGCGAGGGCCCACCTTATCGGCGTCGGGCCACACAAACTGTTTGCCGGTGTGTGTCTCCGCACGTGCACGTGGCCGTGTGATGTGATCGTCTCCGGCGTCGTTTCCCGGACTTTTGGTAATTACGGCCATGGGCGGGTCAAGTATGGAGACCTCCCATCCTCTCCCTCCTCCCTCGCCCAGGAGCCAATGGTGGAGAAGACCGGGCAACAAAAAGCGCGGGACCCAGAGAAGGACGCGCGAGATCGACAGAGCGAGATAGACAGAGAGAGAAGAACTCTCTGAAGAGAACGCACTTGTAAATATGTAAATAAACGTCTTTTAAGTTTTCCTCAACCTCTGCCTCGGTTCTCGGCTCCCGAATCCCAAGTGCCTGCGAGTCGTCTCCGCCGCTCCGCCACACGCTACCCGCTGGCCGGCAAAGTCAGCTGGCCAGTCGCAACAGCGGACACCAATCAGCGCGCGGCTCGAAGCGACTTCCGCCGGAGCAATGGCGTCCTCGCCGAAGCGGGCACGGCCCGCCTCGAATATATTCAGTCATCGTCGCGAACTGTGTGAACCTCAAGATCCCAACTGACGCTTGTATTTGACTCACGTTTGTCTACAGATGCTTCGACAGCAACGCACACGGGATTACATTACACTGTTTTCGAGAACCATTCTCAATTACTTCGGCAGCTAGGCCTTAGAGATAAGCGCGAGTCTCGGAAGCCATCTATTTTGAGTTTGCTGGTTCACTTTTATCTCTATAGGTGCCGCCACAAGTACAACAACAAAAATAAACTTTTGCGGACAGTGTGCTTCTTTTGCAATGCTATGAATGTCTTGTGCACTGCGGAACTTCAAGTAAGGCATATTGCCACCGGGACATGCACGGCGGGCGCGAGCCAGCATGGACACAAAGAAAGAAAAGGAAGAAGTTGCTTTTGGCTCAGCGCGCGCCCCAGTCGGAGCCATCTTGCTCAGCTAGCAGTTCTTGCCTACCTGACGGTACGGTCTCTGTTATCACAGTCTCTTGTGTGTCACGTGACAAACTGGTGGAGGTGCTGGGTGGAGGTGCTGGGTATATTGCCGGTGGCAATATAAGCTGTAATCGTGAATATTTATTGTTGTTCCAGTGGCGCACATTGCACACTGCTTTCCGTGGTCCTACATTAAGTTCATCGGCCCACGTTGTGTGACGCTGGGCTGGCGCCGGTCTGTGCGCTCGTCGTGTGGTTGGTCGCCCTCGCTTTCGGCGACGTTGTGAAGACGGCGAGAGACGCAACGCCAGAAAACGGCGGCAAAAGCGCTGCATGTGGGTCGGGCTTAACAGAGACCTCTATAGATGATGACTCCCAAGAATCTGTGCTGCCTAGCGTAACAAACATTTTGCCTACTGAGAGGTATGCGTACGCTGTCATTAGCTTCCGCGTGAAAACGACCAAGGCGGATATATCGGGCGAAATCTCAAGGCCTTGTTCACTAAGGTACACCGATATTGAAGCCGCAGCTTCTTGGAGTCATAATCATGCCGGAGTTTTGGGACGTAAAACCCAGATATTACTGTTACCACCATCACCGCTGTCACTTCCACCACCATCATCATCAGTGAAGAAGAAGAACAAGCTCCTGCTTCATTCGTAGCTGCAATCCATTTTCCAAAACCAATCGCAGAATGGCAAGCTGCACTGTTTGGGTAGGTTCCATTACCTTTTATAATGTAGAGGAACAACAAAAATTAGAAGCAAGCGGCACCTTAACGTTCGAAGGCTATTCATAACAGCTGTTAAATAGTCCATCAGCGGAAGCCATCATAGTTTGCCACCACAACATGACAGGCAAGTGGTAATTTCCAGCTGCCGAGAGCAAGGAGAGAATGAGGGAAAGTAAAGATGAGAGCGGGTGGCAGCAGCTGACGCTGACGAGAGAGCCATTACAACAAAACAGTGCCTTGAAAGGTTCGGCAACGATATAGACCGAATTGCCCCAAAAGCCCATTGAGGAAATTGCACCCCGAAGAAAATGAGGGCCGGAGTCAGAGGGCGTTTACTTGACAGAACTCGATGCTTCCTATAGTTTTTTCTCTTTTTTCATAAGACCCTTACTATAATCATCATTATGGTCATCTTCTTTGGCCATTCACTGTGGCGCGATTCTGTAATACTCCAACCCAATCTGTTGGCTTGTCTGAGCTGAAAACGCCACGCCAGCTAGCATTTGCTCTCTGGGCGATCTTTTTTAAGTTGTGTGACAAGTTGTATGACAACGAACAAGAAAGAAAGAAATTGTTGCAATTCCGTATATTCCCAAGTTGTCACTCAACTTAAAAAAGATCGCTCAGAGAGCAAATGTTCGGTGGCGTTTTCAGAAGCACGAAATCTCGGGAAAGTGTGCAAAAGGACAAACCCAAACGCTGCGGCAAGAAAAGCATGCAAGAAACATGGCACCTTTTATGCGAAATGTACCGAGGGTGTAGTCTACCAGATGCCTTTAACATGTAACCCTTTTTATGTTGGACAAACCGGTCGTTGCATCAGCGAGCGTTTCCGCAATCATGCCAATAACGTAAAAATCAAGACGGTGGGTGCTGGCACTCCACTGTAACAGGTGCAGTTGTAAACCCGAGTTTTATTCGTGCGTAATCTTAGCAAGAAGCAAGAATGGAATGACGCGCCTCATTATCGAGACTTATAATACCACTAGTCAAGGAGACAGGTGTGTTAGCGCTGCTTCCACCACGCTATCCAACAAGGAACTATCATATCTTATTAGTGCGTTACATGTACGGTAATGTTTTCCTCTAAAATCTTTTTTCCCTCTTCTGTCATGCGCAATGTTGCTGTGGCAACGTATAAAGGGTCATGTTGCTTCCGTGAATAAACTGTTGATAGTTTGCGCTCTGTGTGTGTCACTGTGTTCTTTCTTTCTTGTCCGCGTCTTTCGCACAACACTAGTGTTATACAGAAAGGATTGATTTGTGTATGAATCTTTTTCGTGTTTGTGTAACGCTGTCGGACCGCTTTTCACGTATATGACGTCGCTCTGCAAACTCTTTTTTCACTAAAGAAAGCTTTATAATAAGGCCACATTGCAAGCCACCATGATCGAACCAAGCCACCGCAAAATGAAAAAGGGGAACTAGAGCACTCGCAGATGCACGAGAAGCTGTGCTCCCGTGTTCCGTTTTCGGCTTGCGAGGTCAGCACAACGAAGACCTTACACTGCTGCTAGCTTGTGCATTGGTGGCCGCCGTAAGGACCAGAAAGTAATGCCAAAACAGGCAAGACAATTCGTTTGCAACATATAAAAGAAGGAATTAAAGATGGCAAGAAACAGAAAGGCAACGTCCAAAGCAAGCGTTTGATAGGGCTGTTCAGGTAAAATGTTGCGGGTTCCCTCTCAAAGTGTGAGTAAGCGATGGCATGAACTTGACGTCTAGCAGAGCGAAATGGAAACAGGGCGGAATGCTTTACACTGCAACTCACAGCTTGCTGTCCATATATATTACAATCATCCTCAGCCTATTCTGTGTTTTCTGCAGGACGAAGGTCTCTGCCACTGATCTCCAACTTATCCTACCTTTTATCGGATTATTCTACATTGTGCCTAGAAATTTGTTATCTTCACCCGGCGCCTCCTCGGAGGTGCTGCTTCACCACTCCACCTAAATCTCTGCCGCCCTAGACTGCGTTTGTCGTCCTTTGGCATTCATTTGGTTTGCTCTAAGAGACGACCTCTTCTGCGCCCTTCGCATGGCGTAGCCAGCCCAGGTCCATTTTTTGCACTTAATGCCTCTTAGAAGATAGGCTGCATGTGTGCCTCCTCCGATGCACTCTGAACCTTTTATGAAGTTTCGTTGCTACTTTCCAAGATTCAGTCCCATAAGGGCAAGAGCAACAACTGAATCAAATAATTGATCTTAAGGGAGAAGACAGTAGTAAGCCAACTTTAGCCAGAAGAAGTCAATATAAATGCAATATCAGACATAATTTATCTGCATTTAGCTCATTTTTGTCACCATTTAGTCAATTCTAGCGAGTTCTAACCAGTGATGGTAGTATGCGAGTACGTGCTCTATAAAGGCACCACCGGTTACAAATTACTGGGGAGGGGGAGGGGAAGAGGGTGTCGCTAAAATATCCGTTCTTGCCGAAGTCTGCTACTTAATAATGATAAAATAGAACTCAGCAGTTTTCATGAATGTGCTTGGTGTGGCGACGTTTTCAATGTTTAAGTGGCGTGATGGACTGATGCAAAATATAAGCGACAGATATAATGATGCAAAATATAAGCGACAGCAGCCAAGAACACGCACGCATGTACGTTCACACGAACGAACCAACGAACGAACGAGCACACACACACACACACACACACACACACACACACACACACACACACACACACACACACACACACACACACACACACACACACACACACACACACATCGCAACTATATTACCAGACGTTCAGGTAGCGACGACCCAGGATTGCTGCACCGTCATTTGTCTTTCGCACGCTGCAGCGGCATTCATCAACGCCAGATAACCTTCTCCTCATTTATGTTTGCTTCCTTTACATGTGCAACTGCATAAGAACATTGCCCAATCGTTGATTGGAAATTGCTTGACGTACCGAATAACATGAAGGTAATACATAATTATGGGACTCAGCGATATCGACAGGAATACTTAACATTAAAGAAAAGGAACAGGAAGCGCATATCTCACGACCTCAGAAAAAAAAAGAAGATTGGAAAGCACAGTGCAGCATTAACTCTTTTCAGAATAGCTATTGGTAACGTTATCAATGAACAGTAACAAAGGGGAGCGCGCATTAAAAACTGTAGTGATTTACTGGGTAAAGAAAATATAGAAATACATTTTGTGATCTTCTTGGGAGATAACTGAGGCGTTTGGGGAAGCTCGAGGACAATCCATTATTTCTGGGGACATCGGGTGCAAAGCCGTCGTCACAGACTCTTGCAAGTTTTTTTTTTTCAAACGAGCAAGAGGGCCCCTTCAAGCAGCCTGCGCGCAGACATTATTGATGGCGTAGAATCTGTTGCGCAACTCTTCCCAAATATGAACGTATCTGTCTCTAGTTGAAGAAGCTAGTTGGAACATGAAGGCGTAAAGGAAGACTTGCGGTAACTGAAGTCTTCTTTTTATTTTTTCCCCTGCTGCTAGCCTTTGTTTTCGCACGACTCAATCTGTTGCGCCATTTTCTCACCTCGCATGAGAGAATCACACGCAAATCGAAGTACAGAAAAAATCTCATTTGCATGTTAACCATACCATAGCCGCGGAAGTCGAAAGAAAGCGTGCAGGACGCATACGTTTATTTTTCTCGGCCGCAGCTGCAGATATCGCTTATAAAGATAATAAAGAGCCAAAATATTTTTCACCTATCAGGAAATAGCTCTTTCACAATTCCAAAAGTATAACTCTTACATCGAGAGAGCACTTGGTAAGCGAGAAAGCACGCAAGAGAAAAATACAGGTGGTGACGCCACCTTGAGTTTTCCCCACCAGCTCTGTGTGACGTCATAGATTTTGAAGGCGCCTACTGGGACCCACATAACTATCCGCTCGTAACGTTCAATTGCATTTTGTTCGTACGTAGGGAGAGAGTTGTTGTAGCAGCTTTCATTCCATTCTGTGGGGGCAATGCGGACAAGAAGCTAAAAGACTTTGAAATGCGTGAGGTCATGTGGCGTTGACGTTGTGAGCTTTCGGCGCGATATTCAAAAATGAAATTTTCATTTTCCTCTTTAATATTGAACTGATGATGACGAAATCAACGAGAATAGAATTCTCAAAGAAAAATGTATCAGGGAAAACTGAATTAGTTTTTCGCTTTAATGTCCCTTTAAGAAACGAAGTGGCAAAAAGCCGAAACCTTGGTGACCGAACCTGGAACCCCTGGCAGTAGAACATCACGCGGGCGTAATTTGGCATAGGCTGTAAATGTTAACATTGAATCATGTGTAGCACTACCAGCAGAGTATGTGCGAGTATGAGCGACACGTGCTTTTGTTATCGTTAATCATAATGTTACTGCCGAGGATGTCACGTTATTGATGTCAGGATCGATCAGTCATGTTACTCATGTATTCATACCCTTCCATGGCAAATTTGGTGTATATGTCAAGCGACCAAATCTCCCAGACCAAAGGGTGGCGACTCGTGCCGCCAAGCCCTTACTCATTGCCAGGTTAGTCATCTCGTGTATCATGTTTGTCAGTTTTCGATCACGTGGCGGGCACCTAGAGGAATTATGTTCCTTGCGGGGCAGCCCTGTTCACCACCAGCAAATCGGTAGTGGACGTTGCCCATAAAATACCACAAAAGCTGATAAAAATTCCAGAATCGCGTCTCGATCACACGATGTATACCAAAATTACCTTGGAAAGGTACGAATGTACCCTGTGCGCGAGGTATTCGAGAACACTATTCCTTATCGCCACAGACACCAGTAGGCTCATCATATCCATCTAAGCGTGCGGCTTGCTGTTGTTTGACTCCTTATCATTCATATTACGCAGTTTCATCGAAGGTGGAAGTGTGCAGCTGTTGACGCAAGATATGAAACGCCATGCAGAACTCGTCGCCCTGGCAGCGCATCACAGTGACTTTCAAACTGTTATCTTACTGAACGTAGCGAAGTCTTTCGTTTACGAGGTGCCGGCACAACTGATGTGTTCTGGCAGTCACGGTGGTATATGTGACGGAAAGGAAAGAACGCAGTCAGTGGTGGGACCTCATCAGAATCCCTGATTTTCTCCTATGTTTGCGAGTCGTCGTGAGTGCCGACCCAGGCGAGTAGTTGCGGACCACTGCAAAGGAGCTCCAAGTAGCTTAGTCGACTCTCAGGCTTGCTGTGCTCGAGGACTTGAGGTACCATTTGTATGTGATGAGGAGGGGGTAACTAATGTCCAATAAAACGAGGTCCAATAATGTCCAATAAAAAGCTGAACAGACAGAAGGTATCTGGAAACACTGTTTTTTTTTGCGTGCAAAGCAGTTCCAGCAGGACGAAGAAGTTAGCCGCCGTAACGACAGGTGACTTTTCACAAGAGCTGATGAGGTGCTTACAGTGATGCATACAAAATTTCCATCGTCTGTGATGTTTGTTGTCACTGTGATGTCGTGCCGCCATGTTTTATTATTTTCTTGCAGAACTCCGTGTTATTGCTGCCGGTACGTGGAGAGCTTGGCGCCGTTTTAAAGCCCTAGACAGAGACTGTTTCGAAGGGAAGACCCTATGTGTTTCGGAAAGATTCGCTTCCTCTTATACGGCCGGCGTCCCCTAGAACTGGCTGGCTGAAAAATTCTACGTTCACGTCACTCCCCGCTTGTGGCTTCCTAGGTGTCCAGATTCAAATGCTCTCGACTACTCAGCTACTATGTCTGGGGCGTCGTTGAAGGAGAGGCTAACAAACATCCACACAATACAAAAGACTCGCTGAATGCCGTCATTGTTGACTCAATAGCCAGCATATCTAAAGACCACCTGATCTGTGCATTCAGCCGTTTTCGCAGCCAAACCAGGGCTAGGTCAGCTAGTATACCCCCCAGGTAAACGATAATAGCACCACTAGCGCCAACTTGTCCCCTGGTGTTTGGTAGGCCAAACTGTGAAACCAAAAAACAATAAAAAAATTGCTGATGCTGCTATGGCAACGCTTTTTGTTGATGAGAGAGGAGGAAGCGCCGAGCTGCTTGTCGTCTGCTATGCGCTCGACGAGCGCACGACCGCTCGCAATTTTTTTTTCACGTTGCGTTGCTGTTGCATATCTTGTTTTCGAAAACTTTCGTATGCTATTTTCTCGGACTTTCAGCACATCCACAAAACATTTGTGTGTAAATATTTCTCGTTTCAATGCGCACGAGCCAGCAAGCCTTGAAGCGTGACAGTTTTGTTTGAGCAAGAAAACGGTGTAGTCAGAAAATGGTGGTTTATTCACTCGTTTTATTAGCAACGTATTGCAAACGATAAAACTCAATAGATGCCACAATAGCACAGAGCAGTGTATCTCGTACAATAAATACAAATGTTCGCATTCTGTATCGGTTACACAAGCATAAGAGAAGTCTTCACACAATTCATCGTATACAGAATATCGCTGCAGCGGTCACCACGTTTATTGGCTGTACACAATACAATTCTCCAGAAACGACGGTTCATAGTAACACGTTTGTGAATAATGAACTGACCATGCAGTGCAGGTGACGTGCACGTTGAGCCCAACACTACCAGCCCCTTTTCTATGAAGCTTGCTGGTCGAAATAACTTTCTATAGCCAACTAACTTTCTGTATAACTCAGCTTGTGCTAATGTACCACTACATACTGAGCAAATTATATTTACGTTATAACACTTGGCTATGTTTCTCGATACGTAGCGTAAACCCTCGTTCAGAATTGTAGCACTGCTAACAGGGCATCATTACAGAATTTTACGGCAGTACATAGCAGTTATTCCTCGCAATTTGTAATGCCCGTATATTCTATCACATTTTAAGCATGAGTATCACAATCCTACAACATCAAAAAACAAATGACACCCTCTAGACAGAGCTTTCTATTGAGAAAAAAAATGCCGTGTAGGTAACTGTCGATGGCTAATCATAATTGGAAACTGGGCTAGGACAGAGTCATGCGCAAAGGTATTACGGAAGGCGCACCTTTAGGACTTGGAAAAATGTTCACAAAAGTAACTCAGATCTACAGAATTTAATGAATCAGCCTGGGCAGATAGCTCAGAACAAGCCTACTCTGACCGGTTTTCAAGACATTCCTCTAATATGCCTGAATCACATAAAGCATTTATTTTATAGAGCTCATAAGCTCAGCTTCGTGCATAATGTTGGAAGCATAGAACAAATCTGAGCTGTACTATTAGTTTTGCAATTCATCATCATCATCATCAGCCTATCTTATGTCCACTGCAGGACGAAGGCCTCTCCCAATCCTCTCCATTCTTGCCTGTCCTGTGCGAGCTGATTCCATTTGACGCCTGCGGATTTCTTGATTTCGTCCCCCCATCTTACTCTCTGTCGTCCGCGGCTACGCTTGGCTGGAGGTAATTTGTCATTTGACTTTCGAAGACGCCTTAACAAACCGGTGAAAGCGCCTTAACTTTGCTGGTACATTTGCTTGTGGCACAGCGTGCTTTCTTGAGTTACTAAAATATTTCTGACTTGTCTAGAAGGAGCTTCTTCCTCCTCATTTGTTATTAAAATGAAAGTATGCGTGGCAAGAATGCCGAGCACTGTTAGTACCTGTGCAACCACACCACATCAAGTACAAGATCTCAAAATTCGTGTTCGCAGCAGTGAATTATAGCGCAACAATGTGAGCTATGAATGTCTGCACAAAGACAATACCTTGCACGCTGTTTGCGCAGACATCGAAATGCGCTAAAGTGTTTTGTTTTGGCAGGGTTCGCGAAGGCACTTTCGGCGAAGTGGTCCGAACAGAGGCTGTAGCCGTCGTACAGTTTCTCCTGCGTGAGTCCCTCGAGGTCTGCCCCTCTGGCGTAATTTCGCCCTAGGTCACACCTAGAAAATGAAACAAATACCACCATGGAAATCAATAAACAACACGTAAAAGCGACACTAATATAGAGAGTGCGAAAAAGGGAGAAAAGAATGTGTCACAGGTTCAAAAGCAAAGCGCAGCTTGGCCTTAGCGCAGGCAACACGAACTTCACGTTACACGGAATGTAAGCAGTCACTGCTACGTAAATAATTTTGGGGGCTTACTTTTTTAAGCACTCAAATGTGGTAGAGTCGCTACAAGGAACTGGTCGTCGGAATGCTCTAAAGCCGAACCAGTTCGTCGAAGAAGCGTATTCGGCGAACATACTTTGCAAGATTTCTTCTCGAAGAAAAATATATTAAGAGCCACCGCTAACGAAACCGATATCGAGGCGACATTTCCGTGTGCGCGTCAGCTGGCATCAATCGTCTCACGAGAAACTGTCCACAACTAGCTTTACATGCTTGCTACATTACTGAAAAATGCGCATTTCCAAGCAAAAAACCCACTGTAAAGCACCAACAGAAATCTTTCGGTCCGTCCTGTAGCTGATTTGATAAGGATAGCCCTCGCTACTCCGTATCGAACAAAAAGTGTGCTTACCGTTCGTCCGCTGGGAAACGGGAAAATTTCGCTGCGCTGCTTCTTCCCAAGTTGTGGCACCAGAAAGCACCGCAGCACGCCTTGAGTCCTTTTCCTAGTTTCGCCGACATTTTGAGCGCGTTCGTACTCACAAACACCGAAATGTTCACCTTCAAGGCACATTAAAGAAATTCCACACGTGCACAGTGAAAACGGCAGAAGCAGACGGACGGAATGGCCGCAGAAGAGATAAGAGCGAAAGCGCCGCCCGTCGGCGCAACGAATGCAGCGTCTGGATAAACATGTAGGGTGTTAAAAAAAGAAAATACCCGAGGACACCATTTTATTTCTACACATAATTGCATAACTTTATTCATGCGTAGGTAGCAAAGATAAAGCCACACATGCAAACGTTGCTGAATTTTCGCTTCCTACCAAAACAATGGCGGACGCTTTATTTCCAATACCGAAACTAGTCGAAGTGTCCGGCCCCTGGCCAAACTGAGTACGTTATCGCTGCGGATGGCGCATTCTTTGAGTAACTGTTGAAATCAGCTGCAAGAGAAGTATTTCCTAAAGTTTGATGAAAATAGGTCTATTTTCGCTGGAGATATTTTTTTCTGCCAAAAGCCAACGTGTTTTCAAATATCTAGCGCACCCGGTATGTGTAATATGACGGACAGGTAGTTGCATCGATGATATGAAATGCTCTTCGGTTACGTCACGATTAACGATATGAAGTCACGTGTGGCGCATGGATATTCGCCTTGGACATACACCCGTCCTTTCATGTGTGTGTGTGTGTGTGTGTGTGTGTGTGTGTGTGTGTGTGTGTGCGTGTGAAGACAATGTTCTGACAAATCAGGCGGCTGGGTGGCATTCAAGGTGTGAAGTGGCTATAAGAAGCGCGTGTGTAGAAGACGACAGCGGTCCGTACCTCTGGAAGAGCACGAAATAGATTCGAGCTCGCGCAGGGCATGGCAAAAAGAAAAGCTCGCGCAACGGAGCTGGTTGCAACATCGGAAGGACGCGCATGGTTCCCATCAAGAGGCGCCCGTCTTCTGGACGGCCAGCGCATATAAAGGCCCTTGTCTGGTGCGAACGAGCCCTGCGGCGTGACCTGATGCCTGCTTGAGATCTGGTGGTGACTCGGAGGGAGCCGCTGGTGTTTGTCGCCGGGACGGTGAGTTGCCCGGCATTGCACAGCAGCCTTATGCATGACTCCCAAGCTGTCGGCCGCCTACGTCGCCTGAAATCTGCGGTGTCCGCTACACTCCGCTCGTGTGCCCCGGTTTCACCTTCCGAACTCTTCGAGCCTCACGGCTTCAACAAACCTACAGTGACTTCAACAAACAAACAGTGAGACCGCAGATTTCTCTACACTGCTTTTACGAAGCGCCATACATGTAGTACGTTTGTCCCCCCTTGTCACCGTAATATATTTGTTGTGTGTATCGTCGCCGCACATCGTCTCTTCCATCTTCCTCGCTTCACACGCGTTACGCTGTGACGATAGGTTGTGTGGATAGTAAGGTCTTCAGTCCATCAAAGGCCTTCTGTTCGCGCTCTCCCCAGGGAACCTTCTTGGGGGCTCTTTTCTTTGTCAACTCAGTCAGCGGGTAAGCTATTTCAGGATAGTTGGGCACGAAGTCTCTATAGTATCTTTAAGTCCAAGTGGTGACGGCAGTTTCCGCGGACGCTTCGATCGCAGCCTGTATTTTGTCGAGTGTACCAGCTGCGGTCGTTTGATACCATGTAGAACTAGGAGGCCGAGGAAGTTCATTGATTTTTTTAACCGATGAAGCTCCGCATGCTTCTTAATAGATTTATATGAAATAATGTCGTTCTTTTCCTTAGATAAATGATGTAATTAACGTCTTCTTCTCTGAAGGACTGTGAAGGGCCCTTTCCACGTCAGACAAGGGCACAATTTCTTTCTTATCTTTCACCCCCCCCCCCCTTTTTTTTTTAGTGTCGTCTACGCCAATGCGCAACTGGTTTTTAAGGCGAAAGCATTATCTATCAGGCGAAGGTAACGTTGAAGTAGTGAGACTCGATTCATTTATTAATTGAAACTGTACTTGATTCATTTTTGCAGGCTTTGAGCTTCGGCAGCCGAGTCTTGTCACGACGAACCTGCTCAGTTATGAATAAAGTGGCCACTTCAGGGTACAATGACCGGAAATCTGGTGGTGTCTGTGCGACACGCGATGAAAGTGGCAGTTGAAGGAGACCACAGGTGAAAAGATCTTTCTGGTCCCGTGCCCCCCCCCCCCCACCAAAAAAAAAAAAATAAAGAACTGTGTACACCCTCTATAGTAACGTATCGGCTAAAGCCGCTAATGGTTTTCGACAGTCGTAGGTATCGTCACTGTAGTTCGGTCGAAGAGCTCAGTGTTTTCATGCGAACCGATAGGAAGTGAGAGCTCGGTACAACGATCAGCGCAATGGAAACCCTGGCGACGCCTGCACCGTTGCTTTGAACGCTGACCGCATACTGGAAATACGAAGGAAAGAAGAGAAATAAAACGAGGCGACTAAAATGTCGCGATCGGGCTGGACGATGTGACTTGTACACGCTTGACGTTAAAAATGTGATAGCTACTGACGCTTCCGTGTGCCCTGAGGAGGCAGGGAAGACGTCCTCTGCGGACCTCTTCGATGAACGACATCGTTATGTTCACCTTGAGACTTCGCAAACGATTGTACTGGCCTTACGCAAATTGCCCCAGAACGGTTTGTCGCCCGTCACTGTAACTCACACTATATGTGTTCACACAGCACCTACAGCATAATTAACTAAAAGGAAAACTCTGAGACCATTTGATTGGTTCCTTTCGCCATTGGTTCCTCTAGCGCCTACGACAAATTCGCTCACTTTGGTATCATCGTGTGTGTTCGTCTATCGTGGATACTCAAAATGAAATGGCAGGTTCACTAACAAGAACATCCCTTGGTGGTCCCCATATTTCAATATCGTCAAAAATTCAACCTCACTGCGCTTGATAACTAGAGTAATCTGAACTTCGCCTGAAATTATAATTTGAGTGCTTCGAGACATTTTGAAGTTTCCATTAGAAGGCCGCGTTGCTGTATTCCAACGAATAAATTTTGATCTACCCAAGCTTCGTCTGGCTTTATCCTATTTATTCTGCCTCTGTAACGGTCAAGAAACCATGGAACACCCTTTTTTGGTTTGCAATCCACTTGAAAGACAACAAAGTACTATTGGAAAATGAATTTCGCAAACTGGTCTAACATTGCTTCCACACCCATGCTTTGAGATTCTGTTACAGAGATGATGCTTTTACTGCCATTTGAAATTTAATGAAATACAATATTAGCTCGCTATCGTTGAATTCGCAAGGTTATATAATGATTGTTTATGTTACTACTTGTATTATATTATTGAAAATGAATCTCATGTTTCAGCTCGTTTATGTGCTCTGCCACGGTGGTATAGTGGCCACGGCACTCGGCTGCGGATCCAAACCATACCAAACCAAAATTGTTTATTTGATAATAAATATACACAGATTACAACACTTCTCGGACCTGTAGCCAAAGGCTTGTTGAAGGTCCGGAAAAAGGAGCACATAGGAAACCCTAACACACCAAGGAATAGAAAAAAAGAACAATTGTAGTAATTCTGCAGAAAAAAGAACGGAAAAATCTTAACGTTGATTTCTCAACAACAAAAATTAAGTGTGGCAAGTGTGGGCGTTTATTAAGCACGTCTTCATCATCTTATTTTACCATCATCACCATGCGTTCTGCGTATCTTCTTCATCGCTGGTGTGCGATCATCATCATCGCGTTTGTGCCCATCGCGTTGGCATCATCGGGCGACCTGCCGAGCTACTGAGAATAAAAGTCGTCCAAACCGAGGCCTCATACGTGGTGGGGGTGAATCTACGATCCCCTGTCCTCTACCCGCAAAGTCTTCTCGCTGGAGCTTCGTTCCGGTCGCCGCTTGCGCCTACTGTCAGCCACCGTGTCGCAGGACCAGCAGCCCGGCGCCTTTCCGGCCGCCGCCCCGACATCGCAAGCCCTTCCCTCCTTGATTATCAACAGCCACCAACATGACCCCCATCTCTTCACTGGTATGCGAGGCGAGGATGTAGAAGACTGGCTCGATGATTACGAGATAGTAAGTTCCGCAAATCGGTGGGATAATTCTATCAAGCTCGGCCATGTCTCCTTCTACCTCACCGGTGTGGCGAAGAAGTGGTTTTACAACCACGAGGTTGATTTCACTGACTGGGACCACTTCAAACAGCAGCTTCGCCAGGTGTTCGGCACACCGGCCGTCCGGTCAACTCTGGCCAAGAAAAGTCTCGAAGCTCGCAAACAACACCTGGGTGAGTCGTATACCTCGTACATCGAGGATGTCCTTGCGCTCTGCCGACGTGTCAATTCCTCAATGTCGTAGTCGGACAGGTTGCGCCACATCCTAAAAGGCATCGGACCCGTCGCCTTCAATTCCCTCGCCGCCAAGAATCCGACTACCGTCGCTGACGTCATTACCACTTGCCAGCGCCTCGACGAGCTGAAATCGGTTCGCCTACCGCCTGACATTGACGAAGTTCGCCCTGCAGTGGACCAGGACCTGCGGGCACTCATACGCACGCTCATACGCGAAGAGCTGCACGCGATGGGCTTGCAGTTGCCTTCCGTGTTTCCCACTCAGCCTTGCGGTGCATCATTGCGTGACGTAATCCGAGAAGAACTGCGTCTTTGACGAGCTCTGCGCAAGTGCACACCCCCGTCCACCATACACTAGCAACGTACGCGCAGATCGCTGCCAAGCCTCTTGGCAACGCCACTTCTGCGTTGCCAATCCCAACTTACTCGCCGGTTGCTACTGCGACCCCGGTCACCCTTCAGTCCATGCCGCCTGAAAGTTCACCGGTCCATGTGACCGCGCTATCTGCCAGTACGCCGCACCCTGTTTACACCACGCCGTGGCGTCCACCTCGGCCTACACGCTATTATTGCGGCTATCGTGGAAACATATTACGTTTTTGCCGCAAACGCCAGCAGGACGAACGTCGTGGCTACGATACTGGTGAGCGTGATTTTCCTGCTGGCGCCAACGGGCATTATTACCAAGGTCGGCGTTACCATTTACCTCCGCGCCGCTCTCCATCGCTACCCGTTTCTACTGAAACACCAGGCAGTAGTTACCGTTCGGCCAGACGTCGATCACCGTCGCCCTTCCGCCGGTCCTCGTCGCTACTTCGGCCGGCCAGACTCGGTTCTAACGTCAGTTCGGAAAACTGGGCGATGCAGTTTTCGGAGGAAGAACTGCATGCGCGAATTCGACTGAAATTCCTCCGATGCAACCGGTCAACATGATTTCTGTATTTGTCGAAGGGGTGCACGTCGATGCTTTGGTGGACACTGGTGCGACATTTTCTGTCATTCAGGCTAATTTGTGCTTCGGTCTCAAGAAAGTTATGACGCCTTACAATGGTCCCACGTAGGTTGCGGCCCAAGGGAGCCCTATTCGGCCTTCGGCTATGTGTACAGCGCGCGTACTCATCAACGACATTGTTCATCATATCGAATTAGCTGTGCTATCCGAGTGCTCCGACCAACTAATTTTGGGTGGAATTTTCTATCCTCTGCGTCTGCCGCCATTTGTTGTGGGCAGCCTGTGGTGCACCTCAGTGAAACTGACTACATGCTTGGTGAAGAACTCCACAAGCCCTTTCGCCTGATCGCTGCCCAGGATACGGAACTAACCCCCGGACGACACCATATTCTTGCCCTCAAGTCCATTGACATCGACCATGGCGATGCCTTGGTGTTCCCGTCCTCCTGCATTAATAAAGGCATAACATTTTCGCCAGGTGTTGTTCGGTTCCACCGTGGATCTGCCCTAGTCACTGTTACCAACGAAACCCCAGAGAAAATTTTACTTCCGCAAGACACCACAGCAGCGCTCGTTGCCGATATGGAGCCTGTATACGCCTTGCCGCTTCGACCAGTCTCTCCTCGAACCCTTCTCCTGACGAATCTTCTGCCACCGCCCTTAAAGCGATTATGAGCACTGATGTGACAGCTGCGCAGACGCAACAGTGGCTTGATTTGTTAAAAAAGCACGCTAATTCTTTCGACGTCTACTCCACAACACTGAGCTAAACTACCGTCGCCGAGCACCGCATTATAACAGATGACACATGTATCGTGCGGCGCCGCCCGTACCGTGTCTCTCTAGCCGAGCGGAAAATCATCGAAGACAACGTCGGTGACATGTTGGAACGCAAGATAATTCGTCCCTCGTCCAGTTCGTGGTCGTCTCCTGTTGTTTTGGTCCTCAAGAAAGACGGTTCCGTGCGCTTTTGCGTCGATTATCGGGCGCTTGATAAGATCACTCGAAAAGACGTATACCCGATGCCGCGCATTGATGACGCCCTTGATTCCCTCCATGGCGCGGAATACTTTTCGAGCCTCGACCTCCACTCTGGCTACTGGCAGATCCCTATGCACGAATATGACAAAGAAAAAACGGCATTCGCAACACTTGATGGGGTATATGAGTTTAACGTAATGCCTTTCGGGCTATGCAACGCGCCTGCAACTTTTGAAGGTATGATCGATACCGGGCTGCGTGGACTAAAATGGAACACCTGCCTTTGCTACTTGGACGGCATTGTCATTTTTTCATCAACGTTTTCTCAGCATCTCCGACGCTTAGATGAAGTTTTGACATGCCTCGCCCGCGCAGGTCTTCAGCTAAGCACAAAAAAATGCCGTTTCGCCAGCAAAGCCATTAAGATCCTGGGCCATGTCGTAAGGAAGGACGGAATTCGACCGGACCCTGACAAGACAGCTGCGGTGCTTCAGTTTCCGCGCCCTGAAAGACTTGCGCGGCTTCCTCGGCCTTGCCTCTTATTTCCGCCGTTTTATACGGAATTTCGCCTCCATCGCAGCCCCATTACACAGGCTACTCTTCAGTGGTGCGCTCTTTGTATGGTTTCAAGAATGCGAATCGGCATTTACACAACTGAAGGGCGCCCTTACGTTTGAACCGGTGCTTTGCCATTTTGATGAGGCCGCACCGACTCTCTTGCACACGGATGGTCGCGGCCACGGTATCGGTGCTATCCTACTGCAACGCGACAACTCTTCGCGCGAAAGGGTCGTAGCGTACGCCAGCCGTGTACTCACCGTTTCGGAAAGGAATTATACCATCACGGAACAAGAGTGTCTTGCCGTTGTCTGGTCTATACAGAAGTTTCGCCCTTATCTGCGCGGCCGTCATTTCACAATAGTGACAGACCACCACGCCTTGTGCTGGCTTTCACACTGAAGAATTTAACTGGACGCCTGGGCCGCTGGATTTTGCAGCTGCAAGAGTATGATATCGACATCATTTAGAAGTCCGGCAAAAAACACCAAGATGCCGACGCTCTGTCTCGCTGCCCACTTCCCACGGCTCCACTCTACGCTTCGGCAACAACCGCTTCGCGCGTTACCTCTTCGAACGATCCTGGTACCGCTTCGTCGCTAGCCTCCACAAACCAAGTTCCTTCGGACGACGACCAGTCGTTCGCATCTCATCAGATGGCAGACCTGTACTGTCGACGCTTCATAGAACATCTATCTGGGGCTTCTCCTCCACCTAATGCGCGCCTCCGCCGGCAACTCGCGCTGGACGATGGAGTGTTGTATCGCCGCGTTTACCATGTTGATGGACAACGCTGGGTACTAGTTCTCCCACGATCCCTTCGTCTTGCTGTCCTCAACTCCTTTCACGATGACTTGACAGCTGCTCATCTTGAATTTCATAAAACCTATGACCGAATTCAGAGGCGATTCTATTGGCCTGGCCTTTCTTCAAGCGTGGCGAGGTACGTCGGTTCCTGCTTTGCCTGCCAGCGTCGGAAACTCCCAACGTCTGCTCCAGCTGGCCCATCGCAACCACTTCCGTGCCCCCCGCACCATTCGTGGTTGTCGGTATTGACCTCTACCGGCCCCTTCCGATCACTGCTTCTGGCAATCGGTGGATCGTGACTGCCGTCGCCCACCTGACGCGCTACGCTGAGACAGCTTCAGTGTTTAGTGGCTCTGCTTCAGAGGTTGCTAACTTCGTCCTACAATCCATCATTCTACGTCATGGTGCTCCTCGTGTACTGCTGAGTGACCGTGGAAAGGCATTCATTTCGCAAGTCCTCAACGAAGTTCTTCGAGCGTCCAGCACTATCCACAAGACATCCTCAAACTACCACCCTCAAACTAACGGCTTGACCGAGCGCTTTCATAGCACTTTAGCAGACATGATCGCCGTCTACATTAAACCAGACCATAGAAATTGGGATGTCCTTTTGCCATTCGTCACCTTTGCCTATAACACGGCCGTGCAGCGAACAACACGCTACTCGCCGTTTTACCTCGTATATGGACGCTCCCCCACCTTCGCTCTGGACGTCTCCTTCTTCGGCTCTAAAGCTAGTTCATCCCCTTCCTCGTGCGAAGAGTACGTTTCACGACTAGCCCAGTGTCGCCAGCGTGCGCGCCTCAACACAGAAGCCAGACAACACGACCGAAAAGCTGTTTATGATGAATGCCACCGGGTCGTTTCTTTCCGACCTGGTGATGACGTACTTCTCCTGACTCCTCCTCGTACTTCTGGTCTGTGCGCCAAATTTCAGCCACGGTTTATCGGACCGTACACAGTCATCGAACAAACTTCACCTGTTAACTATCGCGTCACTCCCCTTGACGCCCCAACAGACTGCCGTTGTCGCAACACGGAGGTTGTGCATGTGTCCCGCATGAAACTTTATTAAGCACGTCTTCATCATCTGTATTTTACCATCATCACCATGCGTTCTGCGTATCTCCTTCATCGCTGTGTGATAATCATCATCGCGTTTGTGCCCGTCGCGTTGGCATCACGGGCGACCTGCCGAGCTACTGAGAGTAAACGTCGTCCAAACGGAGGCCTCATACAAGAACCAACGTACATGAGTGTGCCGAAGAACAACGCAAGGGGTACAAACAACACAAACAGATCCGAAGGTCGCGGGGTCAACTCCCGACCATGGCGGCTGCATTTCAATGGAGGCGAAATGTTGAGGCCCGTGTACTGTGCGATATCAGTGCACGTTATAAAACCCCAGCTGATGAAATTTCCCGATCCCTCCATTAGGGCATCTCATAATCATATCGTGGTTTTGGAGCGCAAAACCCCAGAAATTATCTCGTATATGCATCTTACTTTTGTTCATAACCGCACCGTTTTAATGTAGGATTATTCAGTGACGTAATGGAACATGTAAAAGCGCTCGATTTTTTGGGAATCCAGTGTAGGAGGCATGACACAGTGATTACAAAAATAAACAAGAGTGAAACACATCCTCGTCACTTCACCTGCTCTTTTCTTCCGAGTTCGCCTTCTCTCGCACCCATCCCTGAAAAAAAAAACACGCATCCCGCAAATCCTACGCATTTTGGGAATCGATGCCATGCGAAAGCAGAGAGCAAGAATTTCGCCTACGGCGAATTCTTTGGCATTCCGGTTTATATGGCACGTTGACAGCACTGTGAGGACAAGAGGGTAGCTCATGTTACGGAACAATGTCAGCCTCTCACGTTAGTGCACAGAAAAAGACGTCTTGTAGAAGACGTCTATATTGTACAAGAGATGTACTGCGCTTGTGCGCCGTACCATAAGCGTCATTTGATGAAATATACTTTCGGGTTGAGGAAAGCTTCGCATGTTGAGCGACAGCAGTGCACGTCATGTTGAGAGCACTGTGGAGAAGAGTGTAGCTCATGTTAGGAGCAACGTCAGCACTCACGTTAGTGCACGGACGTCTATATGGTACTTGAGATACGCTGCGCCTGTGTGCGTACCATAAGCTTCATTTGCTGAAGTACACCTTCGGGTTGAGGAAAGCTTGGCATGTTGAGCGATAGCAGTAGATATCATGTCGACAGCACTGTGGAGGCAAGAGGGTAGCTCATGTTACGGAGGAACGTCATCACTCACGTTAGTGCACAAACGTCTATATTGTACAGGAGATATGCTGCGCTTGTGTGCGTACCATAAGCTTCATTTGCTGAAGTATACCTTCGGGTTGAGGAAAGCTTGACATCTTGAGCGATAGCAGTACACGTCATATGTCGACAGCGCTGTGGAGAAAAGAGGGTAGCTCATGTTACGGAGCAACGTCAGCACTCACGTTAGTGCAGAAACGTCTATATATTATACAAGAGATACGCTGTTCTTGCGTGATTATCATATGCGTGATTTGCTGAAGTATACCTTCGGGTTGAGGAAATCTTGGCATGCTGAGCGATAGCAGTAGACGTGTCTGTTTTCTTAGATTGCTGTAATAGTGGTTCAGATATACCATACCCGTGATTAAGGTTAGATAAGCACGGCCACCACAAGTGCTGATGCAATCGTTTCATTTACGATACGTAGCGCGTCGGAGAAGAGCCGTCGTGGTGTAGTTGTAGCGTGCTTGCTCGCCACCTTGCAGACTTGGGTCTCATTTCCACCCCCCTTCTTACTTCTTAGCTTACCTTCTGCCGTCACAGCACGCTTGTGTGTGTATTTTTCTCCTTCGTATTTGTACATTTCTATCGCAAGCTACAATTAACGGTGTGTCTTTTCCTTGTTTAAGCCACTCAAATTGCAGTCTTGAAAATTTTGAATATCTGTTTGCGTTGGTCTTGATTAACACTTCACATTAAATCACCTGTGGATACCCGTTTACCTTGGGCGGAGCGTTACGGGTATGAGCCACACGTGATCCTATTATTGTTAATCACGACGTACACAAGTATATAATGTTTGCGATGCCTAGATCACTTTTTCGCGTTCAATATACATGGATACCCTACTACGCCTTTTTTGGTGTATGCCACGGTGAACAAGACGATCACAAGAGCACCGCGCCGAGACGTAAGCGGCTAGGTAGATAGATAGATCATCAGCCTGTCTACGCCCACTGCAGAGCAAAGGCCTCTCCCACGGATCTCCAAGTATCTCTGTCCTGTGCTAACTGGGCCCAATTTATTCCCGCAAATTTCCTGATCTCATCGTCCCACCTAACTATTTACCGCCCCCTGCCACGCTTGCCTTCTCTAGGTATCCACTCTGTTACCCTTAATGACCAACGGTAGTCTTGTCTTCGCATTACATGGCCCGCCCACGCCCATTTCTTCTTCTTAATTTCTATTAATATGTCTCTAACACAAAGTACGACAGTGGGTCTGAAAATTAATAAGCAGATAGCCAAAGTAATGTTAAATAGCCTTGGGCGAGCACAGCGATTTGAGGTAGCTGGAGAGGCATTGGAAGTAGTAAGTGTATATGTGTACTTAGGCGAGGTAGTGACCCCTGATCCAAATCATGAGGCTGAGGTAATTAGGAGGATTAGAATGGGGTGGAGTGCATTCGGCAAGCATTAACAGATAATGAATGGTAGCTTACCATTGTCTCTGAAGAGGAAAGTGTATAACAGCTGCATCTTACCGGTACTCACCTACGGGGCAGAAACTTGGAGGCTAAGACGGTTGAGCTTAAATTGAGGGCGACGCAGCGAGCTATGGAACGGAAAATGGTAGGTGTAACGTTAAGGGACAAGAAGAGAGTGGTGTGGGTTAGGGAACAAACGCGTGTTAGGGACATATTAATAGATAGATCGATGCGACCCTGCTACCCCTCAAGAAAGCAAGAAAATCTCAATTGAGAAAGGGGCCAGATATTCACTGTAAAAAAATCCGACAAAATGACGGGAAGTACCCTGGAAGCTCTATTTCCAAGATTATGACCGACAAAATGACGACAGCCCGTCATTTCCAAATGACGGTGTTTCTCATCCTTTTGATGTGTTACCCGCCATTGTGAAATACGACCGAACCGTCAATTTGATAACATTTGACCGTCAAAATGATGACAGACCATCATATCAAAATGACGGCGTGTCTCGTCATTTTGATGCGTTCCTCGTAATTGAGAATGGAACGAACCGTCAATTTCATAACGTGTGACCGTCAGTGATGACTGAACGTAATTTCAAAATGACGGCGTCCTTTAATTATTTTGATGGCTTTCTTGCGAATTTTATGTACAACCAAACCGTCCATAATGTAGCATTTGACTACATAAGTGATGTCAAGCTGGCAAGGTTACGAGATGGCATGCCATCAATGGCATTTCAATATGATGGTGCTTTTAAGAAGTGTGACTCGTCAACACGAAATGTAACTTTGTTGTCAGTGTAACGAACCAGCAGGACAAATGTCTTCTCTGTCTATATGAAATGTAGCGTGGACCACCTCACCGTGAGACTCGCTCAACGTGGGTTGTACCTCACACAACATGCAATGAAAACTGCCATCTCTACTTGCATATTTATTGGATATTCACAGCGCCTTCAGAAGACTGTCTAGCCTTGACGCAATTCCGCTTGGTTTGTCGTTGCCATGCCCTTTCGTTTGGCTTTCTTGTCCAAATTATCTGGAAATTAAAGAGGACAACAGAATAAATTGATGCTCCATGAACTGTACCAATCGTATACATTGGTTTCAGATGTGAAACACCATGAATGCGCAAACTGTGCTACCCTTTGTGGGACCAAAGTCAGTGAAATCAAAACAAAGTAAGCCAAACTCCTGTAGTCACATGCGTGACCATATCTGTCATGCTGATAAGCAGCAAGTAAGTGACCTGATGCATAACGTCTCTAAATGAACACTGAGTGCGAGAAAAAGTGCCATCACAAAGTGTGAAAAGAAGCTGCATTTGCAATTAAATCCCACATGGTACCTCTAGTAACAAAAGATGTTCATCATGTACGGGGATCATGCACAGACTCTAGACGTTATCGCTCTGCAATGTCATTTCACTTTATTTCAGGGACCTCTGCCACCAATCGCACACACAGCAGCACCATGTTGTCCAAATATGGGCTGACGCCGCACTGTTATGAAGCTGTCACACTCCGTAATTGTACCTTCTATAAAAGCTCATTATAGTTTCCGTGTGTTTGGCTGCAAGAGTGTCGAATCTTCCAAAGAACACACTCTGAGCAATCAAGAAATGTCTTGCAGTTATAAATCCCCAGGCAGGACATTCGTAGTCCCGCTAGAACGTGTTACTTGGGCGGAGAACTTGTCAAGCGCCAACATAGCAGCTTTTATGCCCACTGTTCTACCTCTCCACTTCAAGCCGCGGGGCCAGCTCTGCAAGTATGGGACCACAGCCACTTTTCTTACTTTTGTAAAGGGCTAACCCCATCAGGTAGTCCCTGAAACATCACTAACCAGGTAAGTGAGCTATGCAGTGGTTGTATAGACACCAAGACGTTGTCATATCAACGGTAAACATAACAACAGCGTGTTGTTAACCAGGAGGCTAACCAGCTGAGACTCCGTACAGTCTGTTTGACACTTAGGGGAAATCTCGGAGCGCGTGGCATCGGGATGCGGCCAGCGCAGGAGTCGCGCGGCGGCAGCAGCTCGCGCGTGCGCAGACGCTCCAAGGCATAGTCTTGAACCGCGTCGCCTGCTACAGCGGCGCACTCTGGCCGCATTGTGGGGCAACGCGCGCATTTCATTACCGCGGGAACTGGGCCGATACTCCGTACTAAACGCTGCTCGACGCCAACCTCTCAGCCTTAACTGGCGATAACGGGGTCCTAGAAACCGCATTTGACAGCATACCTTGTTTGCTCTCTCGAAACGCCATGGTACTGCGTGCGTTCACGTATATTTCTTTACTGTGCTTGCACCGCAGTACGCTGCGACGAGGAAGACATCGTAATGAGCGTGCATCGTGCGTGGTCTTCGTTTGTCGCTAAAAAAACTACTCAATCAACAGTGACCGACGTGCCGCTATGCGGATTTAACACAATAAAAATTACTCCATCTCCCGCTGAAGGGGACCATGAGGCGATGCGAAGCAGCACGTGGGGTGCACACCGCGTTTGCATCGGTTTGACTAGGTGTCGCGTTTGCATCAGTTTGACGCTAGCATACCCTGCCTGCGTCAGCGTTGTCTCTCGCGGGCGAGGGCGCGTTCTTGTTCCTTGCGAGCTGGTAAAGCGTTCATCGAAGATTACCACTCGATGTGCGCTCGAGCGTTGCGAGCGGTGGAGAGGGTGAAGCGAGAGAGAGGTGACACGTACGTTAGGCGCACGTCAGGTTTCCGTCAGGCGGCAGCTGCGGGCGCTGCGGCGAGCGCGTGGCAGGCGAGGGAGAGAGTGACGTCAGCGCGCACTGCGAGGGGAGCGTGACGTCAACGCGCAGCTGCGGCGTGACCTCTTGGCACCGCTGCAACACCTGCGGCGAGGGGAGCGCGTTGCGGCGCGTTCGTACGGACGGAGGGACAGCGTTACATAGGCTAGTCAAAGAGGTGCTTCGCATCTAATAAAACAGCATCTGCAGGACATGACGAGGTAGTAAGTGAAGTTAGAAGCGGCACGCGTGCATTCCGGCGTCGGCGAGCGAGTCCTGACTGGTCTATATATGAAATGTCATCGAGAAGAAGCAGGTCGTTGTCAACGTAAAGCGTTTCCTGAATTTTCCTATTTATTTTATTGTGTTAAACATGTATAGCTGCACGGCAGTCGCTGCTGTGTGATTTGTTTTGTTTAGCGTGGAGTAAAGACCACGCACGATGCGAGCTCATTTGCAGCGTAATGCAGCGCACACACAGTGAAGAAATATGCGTGAACGCACTCAGTACCACGAGAGAGCAAACAAGGTATGCTGGCAAACGCTGTTTCTAGAGCCCCATTATCGTTAATAAAGGCTGAGAGCTTGGAGTCGCGCAACGTTTAGCACAGATTATCGGCCCAGTTCGGGAAGTAACAATAAAATTGCACGCTGCCCGACAATGCGGGCCAGCGCGCGCTGCCGTAGCAGACGACGCGGTTCAACACTACAACCCTGAAGCGTCTACACACGCGCGAGCTGCTGCCGGCGCGCAAATGAAACACGATGAAGATTTCTTGGCGGCGACCCTCCGCAAAATCATCAAGCGTGCCCTAGATCTCCCTGTTTCTACCTCTAATGCGAGACTTCTTGCTTTGGGGGTAGTCAACACTTACCGGGAGCTTCGGGAGGCCCACTTAACAAATCAATACAACCGTCTGGCACAGACACCGTCAGTCAGACGACTCCTAGATCGCCTGCACATCAGGCATGAATTCCACGCACAGGAGTGGGAAGGAGTGCCCGAACACTGGAAATACGCGATCCATGTTCGACCCCTCCCTACCAATATGTCTCATAGTCACACACCGGCCGCCGCGAGGCACGGGCTCTTGCTCTCCGGCGCTTCTACGGCTCCAAACAAAACGTCTTTTGTACTGACGTTGCCGGCCCTTACCATGGGGTTTGGTATACGGCCGCCGTTGTCCACCAAGACAAGCAGGTGGATGGCCTCTCCTTCCGTGCACACATTGCCACCCATGCCGAAGAGGTGGCCATAGCCCTAGCCACCTCGCATGACAATTCGAGAATAACCATATCAGATTCCAGACGAGCCTGCCGCAATCTTGAACTGGGACGGATTTTAACCCATAGTTGCCAAAATTCTTCGACCCTGTGCGCGGGTAGGTTACCCTTCTTCCCGTTAGTTAATCTGGACTCGCGGTCATCAGGACCTCCCAGGCAATGAGGCAGCTCAAGCTGCTGCCCGTACACTCATTCCCCGGGCCACTGCCTCGCCCACCGATGACGCACCGATCCAGGCGAGAACTCTCCTCTTCTCTCCTTCAAAGATATAAGTGGTCATTATCGGGACTCCCACCACCGCTTTCCTGCGCCCTGCAAAGGGTTGAAGAAGGCGGACGAGAGAATTCTTCTGCGCCTATTCACAAATACGCTACTGTGCCCGGCAGTGCTTAAGAATTTTGACTCTTCCTTTTCTGGCCTCTGCCTGTACTGGGGGGAGGTAGCTGACACCTACCACATGGTATGGGCATGCCAAATGAATCCTTCTATAACCCCCAACCTAAACCCAACCCGAGAGGACTGGGAGGCGGCCCTGCTCGGCTGCCTGGAACTTCCGGCCCAACAAGCCATGGTGCAGCGTTTCAGGACAGCGGCGTCGACCAATGGGGTGCCTGACTAGGTACTCCACCCAGTAGTGTAGGCAAGCTCGCCCAGGGGCTGGTTTGCCACAAAACCTCTCTGTAACTAGCAGCTCAATAAATGTTTTTCACCACCACCACCGAGATTTCCCCTAAGTGTGGAACACTGTAAATGTAGTGTAGAGCCACTCAAAAAAGCAGGGGCCGAATTCACAAAGCTTTCTCTTACGTAAGGAATTCTTAGCTACGAAATCTCTTAGCGAGAAGGAATGCGATAGCGGTGGTGCGCATTTAACCTGTTCGCAACACTGAGGGCAAGGAGGAAAGACGATAGCGAAAGAAAGCCTTGTGGTCACATGATAGCCTCGCAGCAAGCAAAGCGTCTGCTGTCAAGATTGGTCTGAATAGCGAATCGTTTTTCGCTGTACTTCAGCTTCCCGTTCCGGGCGTCTGCTACAGCGCTTCGCACTGTCGCGATGCAGCAGAAGCATGCGTGGTCTGCGTTTCATCGAAGGCTGCAGCTCGAAGAAAAAATATACAGCGTTGGTGACGATAATTAATGTTCACTGCGCTATTTCGACAGGTTGAAAGGAAACATATGAAAGCCATTTAAAATGAAATATAAGCACTGTGATCATGTCACATAAGCGTATCTTCCTCCATGTGCAGTTTTAGAAATATATCCATAATATGTTTTTTAACCTCACAAATGATTCGCCAAATTCGGTAACGGTGGAGTGACTGCAATAATAATTTTCAGTCTCTGCGACGTAAATCGTTGTGTTTTGTACATAAACCTTTTCACGAGCTATCGGTGCGGCCTTTGACGCTACGATCTTGTTCAGCTTTTAAAGGCAGCAGTGAGGCGTCGTGAGTGTAATGTCCCAAGTTTGATTACCTGGCGAACTTCGATACGGCAGAAATACGAATACATTATCATGCCTAGATGTAGGCGCACGTAAACCAGAGCAAATCACTCTGGCGGTTACGGGTACGGCTCATCTCGTACGTGGTAGCTCAATACAACGAATGGTTTGGTCAAATATTGTAATTTCCATTTCTAATGTAGAAGTAAGCGGAGGTTGGAAAACCTGTGTACGCGGTGGTTTAGTGCTTGTAGAGCTTGCCTGCTTACCTGTAAAACCACCTCAGGCGGGGAAACCCCAGCAGCTAGTGCCTGCGTACATATTTATATCGGCAGAAAGTTATATATATATATATATATTGTTACAAGATAGCATAGGGGCGTACTCTGAAGTGTTGCAAGGAAGGTAGCAGAGGGGCTCACTCTGTACGCAGGACACGGGGAAAAAGGAAACGAAGTGTTCGAGCAAGACTCGGGCCTGCCATTAGTGTTCTTTGGTACTTGCCTTTGTATATATTGTAAATATAAGTATCCCCGTAACATTTGTGGTGGAGGTGCTGGGTATCGATCCCAGGACCTCTCGTAACATTTGTGGTGGAAGTGCCGGGTACGCCTGCCCTGCGTCTCCTCGCTCAAAGATCCTACAGGCCGTCTCGCTCGTTGGGCTCTCCGTCTCCAAGAATACTCGTTCTCGGTCGTTTACAAGTCTGCTCAACGCCACCAGGACGCCGATTGCCTGTCGCGTTATCCCGTTGATCCGCCTGCAGACGCCGAGAAAGACATTGAGGCATGCATTTTGTCCATATCCGATTTCAGTAACATAGGCCACGAACAACTCCGAGACCCAGCTTTACGCTCCATCGTGAATAGCCTCGGTTCTGGAACTACAAGTCCTTCACTCCGCATGTTCTGCCTTCACGATGGGACCTTGTACCGCCACAATATGCACCCCGATGGCCCTGAACGCCTTCTCGTTGTACCATCACACTTGCGGTCTGATGTTCTTCGCCAGCTTCACGATGAGCCAAGTGCCGGTCACCTTGGTATTACACGCACCTATGATCGCATACGGCGCCGCTTCTTCTGGCCCGGCCTCTACCGTTCCGTGCAGCGATATGTCGGCAGTTGTGACGCATGTCAACGTCGAAAGCGGCCAGCAATGTTGCCAGCCGGTCTTCTTCACCCCATTGACATTCCCGCCGAACCTTTCTACCGCGTAGGACTCGACCTTCTCGGCCCTTTTCCCACATCGACATCCGGGAATAAGTGGATTGCCGTCGCGACCGACTACGCGACGCGATACGTCATTACACGTGCTCTTCCCACCAGCTGCGCTACGGATGTCGCCGACTTTCTTCTTAACGACATCATTTTGCAACACGGTGCTCCTCGACAGCTCCTTACCGATCAAGGCCGGTATTTTTTGTCCCGCGTCGTTCAGGAGCTCCTTCACTCCTGCTCCACAAAACACAAGGTCACAACAGCTTACCACCCTCAAACGAATGGCCTTACGGAGCGTCTGAACCGAACTCTCACCGACATGCTGTCCATGTATGTTTCCGCAGACCATCGCGACTGGGACGCACCTTTGCCCTACGTTACCTTTGCCTATAATTCTTCAAGGCATGACACCTCCGGTTATTCTCCGTTTTACTTACTCTACGGCCGCGAACCATCCCTGCCTCTTGACACGCTACTTCCCGCCTCCAGTTACCCTGTTACGTACGTTCGTGACGCCATAGCGCGGGCTGCCGAAGCACGTGAAATCGCCCGTGAACGCCTCATCATGTCTCAAGCCGCTCAAAAAGACCTGTATGATCGCCACCACAGAGACGTTTCTTATTCTCCCGGGTCCCTTGTACTTTTATGGTCCCCATCTCGCCGTGTTGGTCTCTCGGAAAAGCTCTTATCCCGCTACGATGGCCCCTATAAGATCTTACGCAAGGTCACTGACCTCACGTATGAAATTGAACGAGTCGCCGATGGAGCCCAATCTACGAGACTACCTTCCACAACTGTACACGTCACGCGACTGAAGCCCTATATACCTGCCACCTCTAAGCTGCCGTGACACGCGCCGAGTCGGCGCTTTTACGCCGGGGGGTAGTGTTACAAGATAGCATAGGGGCGTACTCTGAAGTGTTGCAAGGAAGGTAGCAGAGGGGCTCACTCTGTACGCAGGACACGGGGAAAAAGGAAACGAAGTGTTCGAGCAAGACTCGGGCCTGCCATTAGTGTTCTTTGGTACTTGCCTTTGTATATATTGTAAATATAAGTATCCCCCTAACATTTGTGGTGGAGGTGCTGGGTATCGATCCCAGGACCTCTCGTAACAATATATATATATATATATATATATATATATATATGTATATATATATATATATATATATATATATATATATATATATATATATATATATATATATATATATATATATATATATATATATATATATGTATATATATATATATATATATATATATATATATATATATATGTAATAGTTCTTGAGCATAAATTCCGGCGCTTTTTCTTCTCGTTGTTACTTTTTTCTTTTACTTTTTCGTGCTCGCGTTTTGGCGTACGTTAAGATTCACCCGCCCTTGTGGGAAAAAGGGCGTACCCACAACGCACGAAGTGTTGCAGTGGCCAGTTGCTTTCGCAAGCGCCGACGACCGAGACCGAGGTTTCATGTACTACATGCCTAAACAACCTTTAACGCCTCCGAGCGCTGATCTATTCTGAGGCAGTTGTCGAGAGAATTGAAAAGTTCGCAGCAGCGGTATTCTTCTGGAGCAGCAAAAATGCCTGCCTTCGTGGACGGCTATGGTGCACAACAGCGGGCAATGAGTAGACACTACTTGTGCCAAAATGCATGATCCACTCGGTTTCCTTACACCTGCCGTGTATTCATATGTTCAAGTTGAAGTTCCTTTATTTTACCACATACGTGGAAATTTCATATAAGTGGTTGGGACGAGGGAAAAAGAGCTGCATTAAAAACAGCTTGACTAGCCCCACGTCCCCTGTTCACTATGGCAGCATGGCAGTAAAAGAAAAGTACAGTACAACATCGGTGTCAAATGAGAAAAAAAACATAATATCCACAGAAAGACATATTTACAAAAAGTCATATTTAACTACAAACATATTTAACACAGCATGCTTAAAAGAGAAATGTTAGAGTGTGTGCGAACATTTTCAAAAGAAATCTTGAATTTTTTTAATCTCTTCGGCAAGCAATAACCTAATGTTTGAAAGCCATAGTTTGTGCGCGACCGAACTCGAAGTTGCCCCTGTCATCTAGAAACGCAAAGCGAGAGACACTAAGTAGGTCCATGTGTCATGCATGAAATTGGCCATAATCAGTTGCCACTTCACAACTCCTTTGAGTGTTTGCACAACATCCCTTTTCAGTTCATCCGAATCCAGGGTTTTATACGACTGCTCAAAAAAAAAAATCAAACTGTATGAGCAGAATACGCTCTCTTAGGGTACGTCTCCAGCATCATTCAATGAAGGTAGCAAACACTGCAATGTAATATGCCACATGTCACCGAAGCCAACAACTAAGGTTTGGTAAATGTGATTTCCGGACGCTACCCTGGAACCAATCTAGGATTCATAAACACATAGGGGCAATGGCTTGAACACAGTTCACCGTGTTCAATGGCTTGAACACGGTTTACCGCATAATGGCAGTGCTCGTTTTCCCACGTCTTTCACGCCCAGAAAAAGCAACGGCATTTACAACAGATCTCATCGAATGCGGAAGCAACTCAAGCCAGAAGCGCTTACGAGAACCAGCACCGCCACATAATGTTTATATCGCCATGATCGGGAACTGTAGTGCAAGGCCAAGAGCTAAGAAAACTCGTAAAAAAGTTCTTTCGTGTTTTTTACCGTCAGACAAAATTTCTAGTATGTGCGAGAGGGAAGACGTGACGAACACGACAGGCGCGCCCGATGAAAGAAGCGAGTGACGTCATTTGTCAACGTCACAACATGACCTGCTTTCGTCACTCGCCTGCCAGCGAATGACGAAAAACACTTAAGAAAGAGAAGTTTTGCGAATTCGGCCCCATATGTTTACCGATGGCTTGGCCTAGGGCAAGCTTTCGCTTTTTGGCTGTGTTACAGCATATACGCCTCATGGCGCAACCACCTTCATCGATATTTTTGGGTCCAGTTAAATAAGTGCTAATTATTAAATAGTTGCTAATTCGGGTTAATTGATGTGAGGTACTTTTGTGCTCAGGGATAGCAGGCACTTTCAAGCGTCAGTATAATGGCTAAATACTAGAACCAATTAATCCCAACTCTGTGGCATATCAAAGCTTCCCGCTTTTTTTTCCGCATCGTCAAAGTCTAATAAGCTCAAGTTCTTTCTTCCCATTCACGAAGATCTTGGACGCGCTCTCATTTTGACGCACTGTGCCCTTAGTAGATGAGCCCAAAGAGTATATAGCGAAGGCTGCGCGTAGGAGAGGGTGTCTATTTGGCAATAAAGGCCAATCGGTCTAAAGAAGCCGTGGAACAGCATAGCACACTTCACGATGGTTCACTGCAGTCTCGTGCGTAATTTCTTAGCAATAGTGCGCGCGACAACCGTCCTTAAAAACGTATGAGGCGATGGTTGCGACCAATACTGTATGTGATATCACAGATGGGACGTTTCATTGGGAGAAGCAAGAGGCAACACAAAAAATGTAAAAAATGCGGACCACATGCTGCACGGCTTTTCACAATTTACACCATTCACACGACATTATTTTTACCAACCCCAAGCCTTTGCATGCATATTTTTTCCCTATTGATGTCCAACAGGCTTCACCAATTGGCACAACCCCAAGCTTATTCGGCAAGCGCGAGTGGAAATTATGTCAATGTGTACAAGAGAATGAAAAGAACAAACTCAATGCGGTGAGAGTAAGAAAGCGCAAACGGAGCTCATCAGACGGGCTTACATTGTCATGAAATATCTAAAAATTACCCACGGCAACAAAATACCCGCAGTGGTAGTTGGTTCCGAAGCGACGATATCGGTCGTAAGAGTGCTGCAGGCCACTCTTAGGATTTCCTCTTAGCGACGCTGTTTTTGCGACCATTTTCCCTTCGTGAATACACTTACGAGCATTTTTCGCTTACGTAGTAACTGCAACACCATCGCTGATGCATGAATGCACCAGCGCAGCGCGCGTCAGAGCAGAGGCCGGTGTGAGAACCACGTTCTCTTACGACGTCTTGTTCGCTTCGTGAATCCACTTACGCTCAAAAATTTCTCTTATGCGGAAATTTGTTCGTAAGTGAGTGTTGTGAATCCGGCCCCAGTATCCTCCCTTAATTCTTATTCCCTTTTTTCTAAAAGTGGGTACCTTTTATCATGGTGCCCATATTATTTGAGACGAGTGCATATCCCATCTGGTTAATTGTCCTTATCACTTTCTTGCAACAGCCAAATGGACAAAGCAATGCATAGCGTCGAGAAGGGCCATATAGTTGTGCTTAAAGGACACCTCACCCCGCTTGGCCATTGCAAACTTGAGGCTCAAAAGCATGTGACATTTTCAATCTAATGTCGCATAATCTCATCCCCACAGCGCTTGAAACGTCATTGCCAGATGTAGCAAACACGTGGTGGGGAATGAAGGCAAAATGCGTTATATCAATGATCTAATCATCGCACTTGTGAAGGACGCCAGTTATTGGCGACACGTGGCACAGCTCTGCTAACAGTACAGGAACCTAAAAGATGCTGTCCAAAAAAAAGAAAAGAAACACAAAAGGAAAGTTTTCCACATGACGCAAGTGCTTAGCGTTTTCAAATCTCAGGAGATGCAGAAGGGTGCATTTACTCTGGAAAGAGACATGCACAGGCAAGGTAGCACTTTCCTGTAGTATTTGGTCATACAAAACACCCAATTTTAAATAACTTTCTCTAACTGGCACTTGGATTCTAACGCTTATCAAAAGCACTGTTCACATTAACTCACCTATGCATGGTGAGAAGGCAGCCAGGAGGCTAGGCAATGCTGAAAAGAAAGAAGGCACCAAGAAGAGACGCCATGGCCTCCTAAAGAAGTCTGATGTATTCCACATGGTGACCACGATGATTTCTTGGAGGTCACCCGTGCTTTGATCCTGCATAGAAGCAATAGTTTTTCACGTAAAAATGCTCACAATCGAGCAGAATTGTGAGTGACAGTAGCTTTATGAACTTCACTATGCACACCGACAATATCTGAATATAAATTTGATCGCTTAAGGCCTTACTGCGTAGTCTCCCAACGCGACATGGCGAACTGGCAGGAAAGGGGTGCCGCACTTTATGCCCTATTCAGCCTCCCATAGAACTCACATCTGCTGAAGGCCCTTGATTAGCGTAATTACATAAACATTTTGTGTGGGATACAGTTTACAGAGAAATATTGCACGACCAATGCAAGACAGACAGACAGACAGACAGACAGACAGACAGACAGACAGACAGACAGACAGACAATGAACTTTAATTAATCCAATGCAAGAGAATCAATTTTTGGTGCCATCAGATTATTTCATCATCTTTCTAAAGAGACTTTAGAAAGGCTTCATTTATGTGCGAGGACAAGTGTTCTCAAACGCACTCTGCTCATACATAAATGAAGCAGCAATAATACTGGTGTCACACGGGTGCTTCGAAGGCCTTCGAGCCGACGGTCCATGGACTCAAAAGTCACGTTTGAGCTGCTACACGGGCGGGTTCGATGGCCGTCAGACTATCGACTCGACGGCCATCGAAACCGCCCGTGTAGCAGCTCAGACATGACTTTTGAGTCGATGGACCGTCGGCTCGAAGGCCTTCGAAGCACCAGTGTGACACCAGTATAACTCTGAGCTAGCCTCGTTCCTTAACTTAAAGCATGTTCTATCGAGAATACAGGTTGCACAAAAGCAGGTAAAGTCATACAATAACAATACGTGCTATACAAACCACGAAATGAAAGTTCTATATACGATTTACCCACCTGTGACTGTGAGTTGATGAGCTTCTGGCAATCCTTCCAGCTCCCCTTCAGTTGCATCCTGGCAATCCACAAGTCACACATGTTATAAGATTAGACAAACACCAGAAGTACCAGATGTATTTAAATAGCACATAGTAATTAAACTCCCAAGCTATCGCTATTGCACCTGCTACAGCTTCATTATAGCATCATCGCAGCGGAAGCAGGTGGAAATGCCGCAGCAAAATTATAAGGCTCCCCATTTACTCGACTTAGTACAGAACTTACTACAGTTAAGCTAGTTGGAAGAAATTCTTGACACTTGCTTATTTGATGCTCCTAAACCATAACAGAAAAATGCGTATCGGAATTTAATGAGCTATGGAATTAGGGTTATTTACAAATGGTTATTTACAATTTACAAATTTACAAATAAAGCTCACTATCGATACACACAGGGCATTAAATTAAATACAGGAAACAGTGTATCTGATGCACAGGGGATTGGCGTTAATCGATCGCGGCTGAAGATTCAACGATATGTTTTCTGAAATGTATTACATGCTTCTTGGAGTGCGAGTGGTCTTGAAGCCCACTTTAGTTTGTCAATTTTGGTGGATTTCCTCGATTGATAGGCGGTCTTTTCAAAATTTTGTTCAACATAATTCGACGACAGCGCATTCGCATGTATGCTTCTGGTGGGGCGCCTCCCAATATGACCCCCGTTACTAGTGAGCGTCCTGTCTTGTTCGCCCTTCTTCCGAAAAAGTTCAGTGCTCCCCTTCGTTAGCTCCACGGTCACTTTCGATGGCGATTCGTGCATCAGGATTGAGCTACCCGGTCTCCATCGGTCACCGATTTATGCATCCTCTAAATATGTGTGCAGGGAAGCGAGGAATACAACCAGTGTAAGAAATAACTCAGACGAGGTGGCCTAAAGACGCAGCACAACAAAAAATTATTTTTTATATTGACGTATAATTTCACGACTATCTGACTACCGTCGTCACCATGTAGTTTAATTTTAGGAGTTACAGATGATCGGCATCTGCAGACCTAGCACACGATTACCCTTGTAACTAACGGAAAAGTAAAATAAAAGGTCCGCTAATGCATTAGGTGGGGAAATACCCAGCGGCACATCATGCGCTAGAGCTCAAGCAACTCAATTCTGATCGTAGGACCGCGTAGAATGATCCCTTTCGATCGCGATCAAACGTCACTATGACATGAGTTGCGAACGGCTTCTATCAACGCGCTCTTCGTACTTTCGCAGGTTTCGTTCACGGATACTGAACAAGAACAATTTCGACACTCGGAAGCATGCTAGCACGGGATAATCTCTGCGCAAAAGCATGTCTAAAACGGGAGTTTAGGACCCACGACCAACGATGCGTGCACGTTGCAGGAGTAAATGCCACGAAAAGGGATGTTGCATCAGCGCAACGCGCAGGAACACGGGCTTTCTTTTGCGCTAGTCGTACAATGAGTTTCACGCGAATCGCCTCACTGAACGACCACACCACCCTGCACTGGCAAAACATGTGAACAGAAGAAACATAGCAGAACACAGAAAGCTTACCTTCACTCGCTGCGCTTGATTTGAGGCTGCAGCTCCATCCACACAAGGGTACCATGTTTACGTCGTTCCGAGTTCCAAGGTGCACGCGAAAAACACAAAATGGCGCACAACAGAGCTGGTCCGAGGCACAAACGTACACAAAGAAAAGGAAAAACGTTGTAACGCAGTGAGTGAGGACGGCGGCGGTGGCAGTGGCGCTAACATACGCTCCCCTGTTACTCCCCTCGCCACTCTGACGTACACCGCACAGAGCCAACCAAGGCGGGCTGTTAGTTTTTCCTCTCTTTCTTTTTTTTCTTACTGTCTCCTCCCGCTTCCCTCACTGGCTCAGAAATGACACCGTAGAAGCCGTAGAAACTAACAATCCGCAGAAACTAACAATTCGGCCAACGGATTGTTAGTTTTTACAGTACAAAGTTCATGATAATGAAACGGCGCAACACACAAAAGCGAGACACTGAAGATGAAGAAGAATGAAGTTGAAGAATGTGTTCTGAATTTAAAAAATAGGAAGATCATTCAATCCAAATCTTCGTACCTCGAAATTGCTTCCACTAGTTGATTAAACCTCAAATTATTGTATTATAGTTCATTTCTATTATAAATAGCCTATCTTTTTCTAACATTTCATTCTTACTTACGTTACCGATTCTTCATTCTTCCTTTGTTATAGCTCAATTTTTTTTTCCTCTTTATATTAACCGCCGGCTTCATGGCCAGTCCCCCGTAGTGGGAAAGAGCCAAACTTCAAGGAAAAAAGAAAGAAAAGAAAGATCTGCAATTCATTCACTCGGTTTTGCCTTCGTCCGCGTAGATGTACGGGTCTGCATGCATGTCTATTCCCCCGAATTTGCCTGCGTAATAGTGCAGGTCTTTGTCTGCACATATTGAGAACACATATGCCTTAGCAGTATCTATAGGTTCCAGTCACCCTAGCCCCCCTCAAGGAAAGCAGCAAACTCCCAGTCGAGAAAGGGGCCGGACATGGAGATACGATCCCTATAATGCATGTTTAGAAGAACTCTTTAGAAGGCTAGGTTGGAAAAGAATATTAAGAATGATGTTCCAGTAACTGGCGCTTTGCAAATGACAACGTACTGTTCGGCAGTGATGGCGCGAATAGCAAGAGTTGATTAAAGATCTAAACCCAGAACACACTAAGTATGGTTAAAGATGAACACGGAGAAAATAAAGGCAATGTTGGGCGTTCGGGTTTGCGATTGAATAACAGTCCCTTGAAATCGCAAGAAAGAGTAGGCACGTGTGTACGGGCAATTAGTAACACAGGAGCTTATTGATGTTACGAAATTTCCCTGAAGAGTAAGGATGTATTGTTGCGCATGTGGCCTGACCAGCATTTCCAACTCATTGCCGGCGACCTACTGTTATCTCTACAGCAGAACGCGCGTAACTTCTGCACTTCTCCAGTAATATAAAAACGGGGCAGAAACTCTCGATGGAGCTAAGGGCCACACAGCGGACGATGGAACGAAAAAGTGCAAGTGCAACACTAACGACAATTTAAGAGTGGATCAGAGCAGTAGCCGATATACTAGGAAAAATCCTGCAGAACCCACGCACTGTGAGAATCGGACTCATGCGAAGCAGACAGCGAGGGAATTGCCTATGACCGGTCGTTAGGCATTCAGCGAAGTGTTACGAATGGACTGAATGTCCTCGGGCAAAGTTCTTGAGTAGGTGCATGCTTAACATGGGCTGACCAAGAAACTCCACAGCACAGGCGACTGAGTGGTGGTATGACGTAACGCTGGCACTCAAGTTGGTGCACAGCACATGCATTTCATTGTCGTAGAGAAATGCAGGCTAAGGTGTGCTGATGTGGGTATCTGAGCGTCGGCCGAAGAATAATCGCCACAGGATCGAGCAAAGTTGGGCAAACGTACGCCGAGGGATAGCAGGACATATGTATCATTTATTACGTCTCTAACATAGCGCTTTAGCACTAGACGTTGCAGAACCGCCTTAATCAGAAATGCTCGTGAATTAAGTTTATTTACTATATTTACCGATTTGGAGAAGCCGCCGTACCCTAGTGCAGCGCGTTTGCTTGGCACCTCGGGGCCCGGGTTCGATATCAGCATGTCGCTTCTTAGTTTGCCTTCGGATATTATGGCGCATTCATATGACTGCGTGCTTGTTAGGTCAGCATTTTCTACATTTGGATCCCATGCTACGATAAACTATATGCGTTAGTTGATTTTCAAAGTGATTTCTAATGACATTATAAGTATCTATATTAGTTGACATGAGATTGGCATGGGAAATACGAAATTCAAATACCTGTGGCGCATATACCCGAATATCACAGGCCAAGCACTACGGGTATGAACCACACGTGATTGCATGTTTTCCAACCGTGATCTAAATAACGAGTGTATCGTGTTAGCGACACGTAAAGATGAACCTTTCATGTTTGTCATATATTCGCACCCTGCTATATAAATTTTGATGTATATAGGATGAGCGAGACGTGCAGGAATATATATATATATATATATATAGATGCGGCCAAAGTCGCTCAAATGGACATGGCCGGGCCATGTAATGCATAGGTCAAATAAACTATGGTGATATTCATTACGTCCGCGTATTTTCTTACCACTCGGAATTGATTTGAGCGCCATGAAGACAATGCGAACAGGCTGAAACTTACTTTATATCCAAGGGAAGACGGAGCTGCAACGGGACGGCACTGTCTCTCCGGCGGCGTTCCTTCTCTTGACTCTCTCGACCCCGGGGGAGTGTGTCTCGATTCTTATATGCGCTGGCAAAGTACCAATATACTGCGCCTTCATCGCGCATGGAAAGAACACGCCAAAATACAAACCAACCGCTGACACCCTTTCTTCACAACGCCCATTTTGCTGAGGCCGCTACTTTGCAAATCACCTACTCCGTCGGCAGCCGTAATTTGGCGTGAACCGAAAGTGCCTCCGACCACAGACGGTGTTCGACATAGGTCCACCGATGCTCTGTTCTTTTTCTTTCTTTCTTTTTTCTAGTCCGTGCTCATGATCATGCCATTATATTCTTTTAGATAATTCAATGGATTTTACTTCTGTTTTTAATGTTTCCGCTTTGAATGGGAAATCAGTACGCATATTGCACGAGCCTCTTTTGAAAGCTGCTTTACAGCCTATTTTGCGCTGAGGCATCCGATGATGCTTAGTCGGTGAGGACGACGCAGTCTAGTGGGGACGCAGTGCAATGAGACGACCGTGAATACATTACAATAACATGCCCTAATCAGCACTGCGAACACTGGCTTCATTATACACGAGTTTTCCTCGTTTATGGCCCTTTTTCTGCTCACTGATGAGCGATTTATTAGTGTAGGCTGTTATGGGCCCATTACAGTGACCGAAATTGGTCACGAAGGACAGAAATAATGTTAGACCGACAGGAAAATATTCACAGACACGCAGCAAAATCTAACTTCCACTGTCACTGTGCTGCGTCTCCTGTGTATAGGCCTGGGAGTTTTATTTATTTATTTATTTATTTATTTATTTATTTATTTATTTATTTATTTATTTATTTATTTATTTATATGACTGAGAAGCACTGTATGGCCCCGCAACGGTGGTCTAGTGACTATGGTACTCGGCTGCAGATCCGAAGGTCGCGGGATCGAATCTCAGCCGCGGTGGCTGCATTTAAATGGAGGCGAAATGTTGAGGCCCGTGTGTTGTGCGATATCATTGCACCTTAAAGAACCCCAGGTGGTCGAAATTTCCGGAGACCTCCATTGCGGCGTCTGTCATGATCAGAGCTGGTTTTGAGACGTTAATCGCACCAAATAATTCATAATCGAGAGGCTCTGTATGGCTATGATCCCGAAAAAAGTCCTTCTCCGTCGACGGAGAGAGAGGGAAAAAATCACAGCATATCCACGGGGTGAATGATGATGAGTGGGCGAAGCTCTGGAGGGAATCATCGGTAAACCGTGAACCTTCCGTGTAATTCGCCCAATCGATCATCATGTAAAGACGTCTTACGCAGCCCCTTACACAGGCCGGAACGCGCACCGCGTTTGCCGACGCCATCGCATGACTGCTGAGAGAGTATAAGGCGGAGAGACCACAGCGTCTTACACCAGCTTCTTACACGGGCCGTAACGCGCTAGCACAAACGCGTTAGAAACGCGCAGTCTTTCGTTAATGTTGGGTATTTACTGTCATCGTGGTGCATGTGTCCATGTGCGCTTCGTGGCGTAGTGGCTAACGCCGCGCGTTCGGAAGCGAGGGGTCCCTGGTTCGATTCCGCGCTTCGGGCACAACGTTCGGAATTTTTTTCTCATCGTCCATGGTCCATCAAGCGCGATCCGACACGTACGGCGACGATCCAGGAGATTGAGAGGAGTGCAGCCCGCGCAGCAGCCAATCGGAGAGCAGCTGCACCGCCAACGCCATCTAGCGTACCTTCACCCAACCGCCATATTGTACGCATGTCTATGGGACAGCGCCCTCTCGGAAACGAGACGAGAAATGGAGATGACGACACAGAATGCGTACAGCGCCATCTAATGTATCGTCACCCAACTGCAGTTTGCATGCATCTCTATGGGACAGCGCCATCTATTGTATGCTATTATATGCTAAGGGAGACGCTACTGGCTACGCAGGATGCATCGACAACCGAGAACCGCCCAGGTGATGCCATAAGGAGCTTCGCCCCTAAAACGGGCCGTCAGAACGCCGCCACGCCCCTTACTTCTGCCGCGATCAAGATGCGAAGACTACCGAAGTGCTCATTGCCGGCGCGCATTGGCACAAGTATCGATAGAGCTTCCAGAGCCTTTCGTCGAATCCCGGGTGCATGTGGGTTCGAGTATGACAGGGTGAAATTTTCATTAGAGGCGTATGTTCACTTCTTGAGCCATCCACTTCCGTCACGGAAGTACGTCACTGATCTCTCGGTGGACCCCGGCATAAAACGCTTTCGTGTTGAAACAATGAAGCATCACGAGCGGACACGAGACTTTGGAGATACTCCTGGGCTAGATGGTTACACGATGGTTACTGGGCTATCATTCAAACGTCAACGGCGATAAGTCGGCGAAGAGAATGACCGCAGTTTCGGTCATTCCCTACGCAAGCAGACACAGTGAAAAGGTCGGAGTCGTGTTTGGAAAAACAAAACAACACAGTTCAATCTATAGCGATAGGGTATCACAAAAATACAAGGGAAAACAACACTTCAATGAAACTAAGAATTACGCACTTAACAGCTGTGAAGGCAGCTTCACAAAATACAACCGTGGGAACATAACAAACAACTAAGGAACCTAAGACAGCGCGTAGGGTACAATATATATGAATCTAATTTACAAAAGCTAATGAAAGTTCAGGAGTATAAACAGATAATGGCATACGTGATGATGACTGGCAGAGCTGAAGGGTCCTCGACGATCGGATGGGAGAAGTCCGTTGTTCTAGCACAACTTCGATGTCGACGGAGTTGCAGCGCCGATGTTTTCGGGGAGCTACTGCTTGAAGGCAATCTCGAACAGGTTGCGCTAACTCGAGACGTAGTCCCGATGCCTACGCTGCAGACAGTACGCACGTGTGTCAACAGGACGAAACGGCTAAGGGTAGGTGGCCAGAAGGTACAAAGCCGCGCTAACAACTTCTAGAAGTGACACGCGATGATCGGCTTCTATGCCACGTCAAGCAAGCGACTAGACCGCTGTGTCAATCCTCCGCGCTTAAATACGCTCTTGTTTCCCCTGATTCGCTGTCTGCGGAATCGGGGCTTGTTTACAGACCATTGCTCCAGCATTGCATTTTTGGCTCCTCCCTAAAATATACCTTTCACAATTATTGCACGGGAGAGAGATGGCCAAACACTTTCTCATAGTCGACGATTAGGCAGCTTCCTTCATTTACTTGATTGACAAGCCGTAAGTGACCGAGATGCGGGAGTCCAGCTTTGCCTGCAATAACAAAGCTGGCTGCGCTACGCATTAAGTTGTCCACGTCGATGCCGAGAGGACAGCCTAACGCAGAGTGGACAATCTAATCTATATATATATATATATATATATATATATATATATATATATATATATATATATATATATAGTCCAGCCAAGCCGTAACGTTGCTCCTCTGCCGCACAAGACTGTTCATCACGAAGAAAAGGGCAGTGGGACAAGGGACGATACGTATCGTCTATTCGGACGGCGGGCAACACGTGCAGCTTTAACACAGCTGTAAAGATTCTCAAAACTACCGTCCCAGAGGACTGGATTTGTCAATGTCATTTCAACATGCTCCCAGGTCAGAGGACGCAGCATAGGGGCAGCGTAAGCTACATTTTCCTGCGCGCTCTCTTAACCTTTTCCTTCAGTCAATCTTTTCTTTCATTTTATTCATACTTCTATTGTTCGCTGGTCGCCTTCACCAATAAATTTCACATATTCATAATTGATTGAGACCTGGGTCATACGAACGGTTTATTGTGAAAGAGCTTTCTTGCGAATACGAGTCCTAAATGAAAATCTGCGTCACTTCTGTCTCGGTTCTCAAATTGCCGGTGTTCTCGCATTACACAGGTAAACTTCATACTACCTTATAGGCGCACCTCTTTGTGCTCCGTTCTGAGTGGAGGAGGAGGAAGAAGAAAGGGGGAAAGACAGTGAGGTTAGCCACGTTCTGACTGCAGCTATTAAGATGCGTCTGTGTTGCTCAGTATTAGTGCTCTTTTGAGTATGCACGATGTTGAATTTGGAGGCAATCATCTCATCGTGTCACTAATAATTACATGGAACCACACAGCACCTTTGCAATCAGCGTGCCAAGCGGCTATCCGCCATAACCACGTCCAAATTCGACCCCACGGTCCGGTATTCACAAAAAGAACTATTAAGCTCCAAATTAATTTTGAGAACAAGTTCCAGGGGACCTCGATGCTGGATCGATGATGACCAATTAACGGCAAAGAGTCCATAAGAACGAAAAAAACTTCACGATTTCCACCCAGGAAGCTTGCTCCAATCTCGAACGACACGGAGTACGTAGCAACGCTTTTTACCAGTATGTGAGATGCAATCGCTGGACGCCGTGTAGCGGTCTTTAATTATGCAAGAAAACGCATTCAGCCTGTATCAGTTCCTTTCGTCGCTGTGCACAACGATTAAGAATTACTTCCGCTTAGCTGTCTAGCGTAGATACGCTGCCCTGCAGACCACCCGCCTTAAAGTTTGGGCGAGAGCGGTGAAGAAGCACAAACGGGTGCGACCATTTCCTAAGCGCGCGCTCACAAACTCGCCGCGTTCGAACGCGCCTGTTGAGCTGAGATAAAGCAGACGCACACTTTATTAATTAACTGACTGAAATCGTCACGTTGAAGCTGACGCTGCATCGAGTTATGAAAGGACGCCGGCATCGGACTAACTTCATTTCATTGCTGGGGGAATGAGTTTGGGCTGACCTCAGTCTGTTCGGGTCACTGCTTTGGCTGTGCCTCAGGCTGCTCTTATCGGCAGTGAACTACCGCATAAGAGCCGGAAGAGCAAAATTCGGGGTTAATATTTTGTACATACGTTCAGCCGACGGTCTTACTGCAGAGTGCGAATTTCCTTTCTCGCTGTCTTGACTGTGCAAGCTTGATTTCGTATCCCCTTGGCTTACTTCAATCTAGATGCGCGACGGAGCTCACTGTACGTTTCTCAGACTGTCTTACTCATATGAATTGTTTCAACATGGAAGAAACGCACAGATTAAGATGAATATTCCATGGCTTAAGGCTCTCTAAAGGAGTCGTACGAGATGAATGAGTGTAGTGTTGGAACCTTGAACTTGAAAAGAAAATAGAGCTAACTTGAGTGATCACGCTATTTTTTTACTTGACGTACGGTTTTCTATAAAATGAAGATGTAACAACTGCGATGGTGATAGGTTGATTCATTACGTAAAAACTTACTGCTTGTACTATAGTGGTAGAACTACGTCTCTTACATACACCTAACGTGATCGAGAAGACATGTTTTGGTCCACTGGGTTTATTGCTTTTTTTCTTTTTAAGCGAGACAGCGTAGTTTAATTCAAAAGCAAACTGTCGAAGACTCATGGCAATACAGAAGAACACATTCGGCTATCCATCGCCTTTCGAGACTCAGATCAATTAATTCGGGATGGAACTTTCGATGATGAGCGTTGTTATGCCCGAGGATCAATCTTGGTTGGCAGACATTGCTGCTTGAATACTACGTTTGTTTTTACAAATGCCGATTTGGCATATCTCCTCAAGTGGTTATTCACCGAGCAAGGAAACGCCGACTTGTTTGTTGTGAGAGAAAGTAATAGCAATCTAGGCATCTGGGTTGATCGTGTAGATCGCTGATGTATGTGCGATCTTGTAAGCTACACGAAGTCATGCCGGCGTTTGGGCGGGGTGACCTCACTAAAAAAAGTGGTTCGTGTTCTTGAGGGCTTCCCAAACCTCAATGAGCTGGCTCACGACCGTGCCCGAGAACTCACGCGCGACGGCGGTCTGGCGGCTCCGGAGGGACAGGAACAGGCTCAGCAGAACGACCCACTTCTCACATTCAATGAAATTACTAAACATTACCAACTTGACCGGAGAGTCTACCCCCCTTCCTCATCCGAAGCTCAGCTGAGGTCAATCAGTTACTCTTCGAATGTTGCAGACGGGTTCTTTCCCGTCCCGGGGCTTCCTCTGTAAGTTATACTCGGACGTGGACCCTGGCTGTCCCGACTACAGTGAAACTTTTTGTTCTATGGCTCACATGCTCTGGCGATGTCCCGCGTTGCCTAACGACGTTCTCTACAGCGAAGCTGAATGGGAGGAGGCCATCACAAGCACGGTGCTCCGAAAGCAAGCCCAGGCTATCCAGAGTGCCCACGAAAGGGCGGAGCGTCATGGAGTTCTTTCCTCCAAGTGGGTGCGGCGAGTGGCCACAACGGCCTCCCCGCTAGGGATTCCTTACGTAGCTCCTCATGATTCATTAAAGTTCATTGTCTGTCTGTCTGTCTGTCTTCGTGATGTATATGGTATTTCGCGGATGTGTCATAGGACTGGGAGGGAATGCTCAGAAATGCAGAGATGTTAACCCGAGGTAGCTACATTTCTGCACTGGGGAAAAGAAGTCCAGGAATAAAAAGATGGAGACAGGCTCTCCGCAATCTATCCGCTCTGTGTAGTGGATAGATTTCGCATAGAATCTATCCGTTCTGTGTAGCGGATAGATTGCTCCCGTCATCTATCCGCTACAGAGAACTGCAGGAGCATGACGTACCACAGAGGTGGCGAAATTGTGAAGAGGCAACCTCCGAGAGGCCGCCGGGTACTTCGTTCCACTCCCAGTGCCAATGGGTTCCCACCGGTTTTTCTAAAAGGGGAGAGAGCTGCCGCTGCTTTATTCTCAGCATAGTGTGCGGACCGTTGTCTTGAAAGGTGGTCTTTCTTGTCTCTATCTCGTATTCTTCATTCCCTAAAACCACCCACGACGTTGCGGCATGATGCCTCATGGGCTGTAGGAATTAGTGGCGTTCCCATAACTAAACTGCTCTGTCTTAACAAGCCGGGCTGTAAAGCCTGTCAATACTTTTAAACCTCGGAATCCTGAATAGAACGAAAAAGTCATCTTAGTGCAGTTTCTTTGGAAGCACGGGCATTAAGGTCTGTCCCGATAGTTCACTTGGTTCGTTTCTGCGCACACTACTTGAGTATCGACATTATAATGTGGGTGGATGTAGTAATGTGCATGAATGTGTCGCCACACCCGCATGTGTCGAAACGGGCTGAAATCCACGAATGCAACTGGGTGAGTAAGTGCACGGCCGCTACATTGAATACACAAGGTGTGTTCTATGTAGCGGCCGTGGTAAGTGCGACGCCGACCCTAAATGGTGTGGAATATGCCGTGTACAACAGCCGCAGGATAAGTTAATGTCGTCGAGATAATTGAGAAAGGGCTTCTGATATAACAGATTCAGGCCGCGTAGACCACGAGAGGCATAGTTGCGAATTTCCGTTTTCTTTCTGCAGCACTGTCTGTTCGCTGCGGAGTAAGCCAGGCGATAGACGTAAGCGTGGGTGCGGGGACAACGAACATGAAGGGCACGCGGTGAAAACGATCGACTTTCCATGAGGGTAATGCGCGATCACGGGCCATAAAGTATAGCGGAGCCACGACGTTACTGCGGGGAAGTGGAGACAGGACATTATAGCCGTTCTCACATAGCACCGGTGCATCCTCTACAGCCACAAAGAAGCATATCGCCGGGCAAGCATGTTCTCTCTGCCGCATAACGAATACACACCAAAAAGATGCAGGTTACTGAGAAGCAAATGAGAAAATATTTCTACGACATGAGAAAACAGTGCGAGAATTTAAGGGGAAGCAATGAAAAAAAAAAAAGATTTTCATGCCTCTAATCGAATTTATCTGACACTAAGCAGAAACGATAACTTAGTTTATACATATCAAGTATTCAAAAAAAAGGCAGCAGCAGGTCTCGTGACTGACTGATTATTACAAGACAATATGAGGGGTAATAGTTTTTTTTTTCGGACTTTGTGTACCAACCTTAGAACTGGTACGTCAGCGTAACGTCGTGATTAGCGATATATCTTTTTTACGTCGGCAGCGGCGGTTTGATACAGGTTTTCGTAAACCTTTATTACTTGGTTTTTTAGACTATATACGCGTTGTGTGACACCAAAAGAAGAGACTAGTACAATTAATCATTGTACTTACAGAGTCAATTATCTGAGACATTATCACCTCGTAGTAGCCCCCTTACGCAGTCACACACTTCTGCATTCGGTGCTGCCATTGCTGGTAACAGTTCTGAAACAAGGTTTTTGGAAGGCCCTTCAGAAATTTCTCCGATTTTGCCTGAACCTCTTCAACTGATACAAAATGAGTTCTCTATAAGCAATATTTCCCTTTAGGAAATAAGAAAAGTCGCATGGAGCCATATCAGGTGCATAAGGAGGATCACATCAATGATCACATCACGATCACGGATCACATCACCACGGATCGCATCACGAACTTCGGCGATGGTTTCGTCTGTAATCGCTGACCTTGGGCGCCCGGCACGTTCATATCCCCCACACTGTCCCTCCCTTCCGAAGATCGCTTGTGCCATTCAAACACACATGCACGCGACGAAGTTTCATTTTCATAAGCGTCGGTTGACATGGGAAATGTTTCTATGGCTGATTTCTTAAGTTTCACAAGAAACTTGATGTTGATTCTCTGTTCAGTTCTTACATCAGACATTTTCCCGGCAGAATGCAGTTGCACATGTTCACTCAATCACGTGTCCACTCGAAATGGCATGGTCGGCTAAGTGGAAAGTGGCCTCATGGATAGAGGAGGTGTGTGGCTAGGCGTCAGCAAAATAGTTGCGTCCGACTCTGCTAATTTTTCAAGCTACACAGTTAGTCTCGTGTTCTTTGTGTGACACCTCATACAGCGTATTAAATGCAAGGTGGCGCAGCAACATGAAGGAGACGACGCCACCCATTTGTCGTTTTCACACCTTTTCTGTATTGCCATATGTCCTATGGTAGTAACGGTACATTTTGTTTTGTGGGAGAGTATTGTACTATGAAAGCTAGTTTGTCTTTCTCGTTAGTGAATCTAACGTTTCAACGTATATGCATTGCTCTATTTCTGACGTTTTAGGGGCGAAGCTCCTTAAGCTGTGGGTCAGTTGTCACGCGTATCGTGTAACCTACACCATTCACAATACCATTCAACGCCATGCAACGCCGGGAGGCTCGCGCTCGCCCTCGGCGCGTGCCTCCCGGCGCGCGAGCTCTCTCACTCTTCCATCTGCTGTCTTGTGAGAGAGAAGACAGAGAGAGCGAAAGGCGCGCGTTGACTATGGAAACGCTCTTTCTTAGATGAACGCTCTACCAGCTCGCAAAGAAGGAGAACGCGGCCTCACCCGCGAGAGACAACGTTGGCGCAGGCAGCGTCTTCTAGCGAGTTTCTTGATTGAGAAATACCGACTGCTCGCGCTGGAGAACCGTTCACCGCCCACCCATATATATATATATATATATATATATATATATATATATATATATATATATATATATATATATATATATATATGCACGGGATCTTCACTTGCAATGAAGTGCCGGTGGGAGATTTCACTTGTGCGTAGTTGAACCATAAGGATTCGTAGTGTGCGCGTTAACTAAATTAATCCGGAACTCGGCACGATCTACGATGAACCTCCCAAGCTTCGCCCACTCATCATCATTCACTCCGTGGATATGCTGTGAATTTTTTTTGCAACATGCAACCAGTGTAGCATAGATATGCCGTTTTCCTGCACGTTTTCTGATATGGTTTCATTTAATGTAGCCAACCTAACAACACTACTTACTATTTTCGCTACGACAACTGCCTGAATTTAACCGCGTGACCCATCTTGGGAAATGACACTAAAGTCTGGTTATTATTTTTGCGCATTGTCATGACAAGTTGTATCAGAAATGCTAATATTTTCCTAACCCACGCTATTGTGTCATTATAAAGAAATAACAAAATGCAGCAAGGAACCTAAGAACGCTAAAAAAGTGCTTTGGGATATAGCTTTCCACGCTATAGCCAAAGAAGCTGTATTCGGGACCTATGGCATACTATTCGGCCCGAACTTGTTGGGCAGTTACTTCATCAAAGTGAAACCTTAATAAGGAGTGAGGTTTCCCGTGGTCGCAAGAGCTGAAGGACGCTCTGACAGCGGTGTCGACGCTGTATTCTGCCGCGCAAGTCGCTCTCAGTCGGCGTTCCGAGGTAGGCCTCCACGTTGTATGCGGTGAGTCTCCGGAAGATGAGGCGTGCCAAATGAAAGCGCAGATTCGTGATGACGGTGACTGGCGCTGCTGTTGATACCACGTGTTTATTGCGAAACCGCAAAGCGGACACAACAGCTGCGTGTCGAATTGGCAACCGCAGACACGGCCCTCGTGCACCCCTTCAGAACAGGCTCTGCCGCGTAATTTGCAGGCACGACCATCGCCTCGGCATTCAACGGCCGCTTATAGTCTTCAATGGCTGCTGCATTCGCGTGTATGTGGCTTTTCTTGCTCATCACTGTGAGAAAGGTCAGCGGGATCAACTTCTCGAAACATGTAACAACGACAACTCGCGAGAACACAAGAGCCGCATGCAAGCGCGTTCTCAGATTACAGTCACATTACAGAGGGACATCAGTGAGCTTAAAGCCACGAGCTGTATGCCACCTCCCGTCGATAAGTCGCTTGTACGACATAGGTCTGCTGGCTCTAACTGGACGCGAGCACGGCGATTTCGCACTCGGTCATGCCGGCGTTGAACCGTAGAAGGGGTGGGACGTGCGCGAGGACTACGCGAGCAGAAATTATTAGCGCGGCGTCCTATGCAGACCCTTAATATGCGAAGACCAGCCTTCGCGTATACGGTCACGACTGCCGAAGGTAATCGTGCGGACATGAGATATCTTTTGCAGTCAGGCCTCGTAGCCTGTGAAGCGTGCTTCCTAGAGATAAAATAAATACTTCCTCAATGAAAAATATGAGTTAGCAGTTATAACGTATAGGTACATCGATGCACACGGAAATTTCAATACAGAAATGTTATGGTGCTAATGCAGCACGAAAGACGGGACGCTTATCTCGGTATCGTCGCTCCCAGCCCCTTCGGAACGATGTTAACTTACGCTGCAGCTTCTTCTGGATGATTCTCTTTTGGAAAGGAGTGGAGCAGTGTCAAGGATGCAAATTTATAACAGGAGCCCAGCAGAACATGATTCAGCGCTCAGCGAATTACCGAATTGACCTGCTGGCACGGGGCTGCCACTAAGGTCACGTGGGTGCAAGAGAAAACACCTTGGGAAACTGGCAAGTAATAGGAAAACACGAGTTTAGTTCGCGCTTTAGTAGGCACATTGTGCACAGCACTAAATTTTTTGTGAGTGCTTGGGTCTGTCGATAGCTCCATGTAGCGCGCTACGTGCCGCAGCGAACGTCTTCTTCATGAAATTACCTCGTTACAAAATGGAGTGGTACTCATAGAGGTAGTGTTGAAGCGTGACTTGTGTAAGAAAAACACTCGGAACATGGCCCCAACGCATCGCAGGCTAGCAAAGCGACGCGGGCATTACTTCAGTTTTTACACTAGACCGGGCGGAGTGACCGCTTGAAGGTCCGCGATGGACAGGCGCGTGTTGCCTACCCTCCGACAGTCGCACTGCCCACTTTCTTTCTCTCTTTTAATCCCCTAATCTCTGTCCCCAGAGAAGGGAGAGAACCCGATGCGTGTCTGGTCGACCTCCCTGCCTTGCCTTAAATCCTACTCCTCCTCCTGTATCTGGCAGCTTCTCCTGCGCCGCTACTTCATTTACCTACAAACTGCTGATATATATATATATATATATATATATATATATATATATATATATATATATATATATATATATATATATATATATATATAACGGAGCGCCAATCCTCGCTGCGAAGGTGATTGCACGGCGAAGCTACACCCACGACGAGTGCCCTTTGTGCGTCGCTTGAATATCACATGCATTTTAACGGCATGCGTATACTCAGTGTCTTGTGCAAGAGCTGCTGTGTTTTGCCTACGACGCTGCTGAGCAAGTCGGTTGTGTTCTTTTCGTCGAGCGTTATGTTCACGCTGTTCTTATGGCCTCTTTACTTTCCTTGGTCTACTCATGGTAGTCTACAACGAACTGAATGAGTTGATAGACCGGTCTCTAGCAATCGGCCGAGCTACCGCCAGTCAAGGACACCGGGCGCGTCCGGGGCGAGCGCGGGGAAATGTAGCTTCCGCTATTAGCCTCGAGATCGACATGTAGGTGGCAGCACGGTCACCGCCTCAGTGTGGATAGGCGTTCGCCGGCGCGCGCTGAAATGTAGTACATAGCGGCGCTCTGTTGTGAGTGGTTTAAGGCAGTTGTACAGCTAAATAAAAGCAACAATTGCAGTCCAAGGGAAGTACACACGTCCCCCAATCTCCGGCCAGCGCAGGAAGCACGCAAAACGTTTTTATTACACGTGAAGAAAGCATGATACGCCATTCAACGGACCCAGCCTGACAGTTCGACTTCCTCGGCGGTTTTCTCCGTTCATTCTTCTTTCACTATAATTAAGTTCTCTTCTGTCTACAATGTTTGCATTGCTGCTACGCGATTGAAAGAGTTAAGTATGTATTCTCGCTCATATTCACTATTGCCTACAACAAGAGAAATGAACTGTTACTGCGCATTGAGTTGAAGTAGCAGCTTGTGCACTCCGCTGTGTACCACTTACACGCATACTGCGTTAAAATGCCTTGCATGTCGTGTTCCCTGAAACGCAAGGCAGTTGACTGGCAGGTTAGTCAAGCCACGTGACTGCAGCTGTGTATAAGCGGCTTGAGTACAAGTTTGACACCTAAGCAAACGTTTTAATACTCAAACTCATCGCTTTCTTCGCATGATTACTTTGTGACCGTGACAAGAAATGGTTTATTTTTTTATGCACATAAAAAAGACGCATTCTTCAAGCGAAAAACGTCGGCTATTTTCAGTCATGCTCACAATCACATATCGCGAGACGATGTTGCTGCAGCACTGCATTAACACGTTGATGTTTCCCGCTTAACTTATTCAGAAGGATGCTGAGTGCACTTTAACGTATACTTGAAATGCACAGCCGCAGAAAAACTGAAACAACTGTGCCGAACCGTAAGTACGACGATGACACATAGCACGCTCACGACACAAGCGCTCAGTGATTTTAAAAGTGTCCTCAACCACCCCTCGGACTTCGCGAAAAAACACACTCTATCGACAGTGCACGCTGCAATAAACAGCTCGCCCAAATACTAGAGTCGTGCGCGAAGCGTGTAGAGTTAACAGGGCAAGCACAAAGTTGTCTCTTACTCAGGAGCTCTCGCTTCTAAAAAAGGCCGGTTCTCACTCTTTTTTTTAATATGATTTATGACGAAATAAAGCAGACTGCTGCTATTGGCTAGTAGCCGGCATAAATTAAGAGCAATGTTTGAATCACGTTTGAATCAAATGAACTTGGTTATGCTGTCACTGTGTGTAATATCTTTTGCAGTTAAGTTACCAAGATGAAGTAAACAACGAATCTGTCAACTTCGTTTAAAGTTTTGATGTGCATGACGCATTTCCGGTGGAAGGACGCATTTCCGGTGGAAGAAAACTGTAGTCTCCACTACTCGGCGCGCTCGCGCAAATCCGTTTTTTTTTTCGGCAGCACCGAGTTGGTGCTTCGTTTGTTTGAATCTCGTAAGTTTGTTTCAATCCCGTTCGCGTATGTACCACAAGCACGCGGCCATGTACCTGGAGTGCTGAAGTTGCGGTTCATTTGTGACGCCGCGGCACTATCGCCAAATTTCACTCGAAGGTAGCACATACAACCCGTTTCCCACGATCAGATGCAGCGGGAGCGATGTTCACGGTTTAAGAAACGGGCTATCTGCCCTCACCAATTAACCTTGGGTTGCTACTGGGAGATTCAGCTTACATGATAAGATGCACCTGTACTGTGGGCTTTCACCGTTGGGCTATACCCTCTCGGAAGTTGGCGCGCAGCCACTGCAGTGGTTTTTCGGCTGCTTCTGTGAGATCCAACTGTGCCGGAGCTGGCTGTCGGTTTTTGCGGATGGGCTCAATCTGACGAATGTGAAACTCTGCACCGCAGTCGGCGTCATCAATCAAGCGAGCACTACGCGCACACCTAACCCAGGGAGTAACGAGCAAGGAAGAAATGGTGCCCTGCGCTGTCGTCGAGTGCAAAGTCAGCGACATGACGCCTTGCGGTGTGCATGGCTGCAGCGTATTGGCCTTCCGCCCACAGAGAAACGAAACAACCTACGCGTTTGCGGCAGACACTTCGCCGTGATGCCTTCCGTCACGATCCCGAACTGGCGCAGTGTGAAGGAGCCAGTTGGACACGTTTTCCTCTGGAGCCAAATGCCCCCTGCCTACCTTGTTCCTCCCTGCTAGACAGGCAAGTGAAAAGTGCACATTTAACGTTCTTTATTTGTGGCTAACTTTTGTAGCAGTGCGATGAAATACTCGCCAGTTAGCCGGAAGAGAAAATACTGTATATAATTCTTTACGCAGTCGGAGATACAAATTTTGTTGCATGGATACTGTAGTCAGCATTCAAATCTGTAGCATGTACGTATTTGTGCTTGGAACACAACACAGTACGTAACAGTAGCTCAGTAGAAGTCACTCTTCTGGGTATTCGTTTTCAGAGCTTACGAATCGTTCAGTGACGCAGAAAGCCAAATTCTGCTTGGTTCAGTTATATAAGGCGCAATACTATTTGCATAAACGTACCAATGTTTGATTTTGCTAATGAGCAATATGAGCTGAATAAACCTTAGAAAATGCTGCAGCTCTGTGAAAAACGACAAGAGTTGCGATGCGGGCTTGTTGGTGGTTCATATTAAACGTATTTGATGTAGCGCAAAAAACAGGACACGGACACAAGAAGGCACACATGGACACCACACAGCGCTGTGTGGTGTCCATATGTGCCTTCTTGTGTCCGTGTCTTGTTTTTTGCGCTACATCAAATACGTTTAATCTGTGAAAAAGTCAATGCGGGTGCATGCAAGCACAAAAAGCTTGAATCGACAGCAAGTACCACATACACTTTCTTAAAAAAAGTGACAAAAAGCACATTGGCATTCAATGCTTTATTTTTGTCACGTGCTTTCAGTAAGAAAACAGGAGCAAAACTGTACCACGTTAGTGTGGCTAATGACGCGATTTCAATTAAATTGAGTGTAACATACACTACTGCAGGCTTGATTTTTCAATGAATGCACTCGTTTAACTTTTTCTTTACATGTGGCATAATGTTTTTAAGGATTCACTAATTAGAAAATTTTACTATAGCATTAATCATCCAGCTGCATTACACGGGCAGGCCATATAACTTGTATGATGTAACAGACGTAGCGTTGCAAATAAGTTCAGCACAGGGAGTTATAAATGTCAAACAACATGCTTAGAGTAGTTCAGAGTCTGTTGTACTACTTCGTATCATGCTAAACATACCCTGGGCGGTCAAACACAGGCATGTCGGTTGGTAAACGCAACTGCAGGTGTGTGCATGTGGGTGCTTATATGTGTGCATGTAGTGCACATACATAGTGTCAAGATTTCGGGGAACAGGGAGCAGTTCAAAACCCTGTCTACACATACACGTTCGCCTTGTCTCTAAATTGTCATGTGGTAATTAAACAATCAGTCGTTGGAGGCAAATACCTGAGTGTAGCAAATTGGCTGCCTAAACGCACAAGAAGTTTTTTACATTTAGGCATTTATGGCAATGCGAAGTGATATTTAATTAGCACGATCAGTGGTTTAACATGACAGTGATATATATTTTCATAGCCCAGTGATCCACTGCACGAAGAACATAATCGCCAGTTCACCAGAACAGCCCCATCTTGCGACACACAGACTGGAGGTTCACAGGAGTTGAGTAGGTGCGCAGAAGCTATAACGCCTATATACCTAAAACACTTGAGTCACAGTCTCAGCATGGCACTGGGTCGAGCAAAGTGCATCCATCTGCAGCTGGCATGGAAGTGTCATGTCAAGTAAGCACCAGATGCCCTCAAGTTTTCCGTGATCCTGTGATAAAGAGAGAGAGAGAGAGATGAAGAGAAAGGCAGGGAGGTTAACCAGATATTAGTCTCCGGTTTGCTATCCTGCACTGGGGAGAAGGGGGAGGGGGTTTAGAAAGATGACAGCGAAAGAGGGTACAAGGTTCCAGACAAGCACAACAAATAAAACACGCACACACACAAACACACACACAAAGAACGTTCCACTTAGAGACGTTCACGAAGGCCGGTAGATGTCAAGAAGCGCAGTAGCGCTTGCATGGCCTTCTTCTGCGACATGAAGTCTAGACGATGACGTAGAATGCCTTCTTCCGACAGTGGTTGGTCGTCCAGCTTGTTCAGTGCATGCTGAAGGAATTGCCTCTCTGCATTGTGCCGTGGGCAGTCACATAATATGTGCCCAATTGACTCTTCGTGACAGCAGTGGTCACAGGCGTCGGCCATCCCTATGCGGAACGCATATGCCTTTGTTAAAGCGACGCCCAACCATAGTCGGTATAAGGGCGTGGCTTCTCCTCGGCAAGTCTTGGGTGGAACTCGAAGGCTTAACGTCGGATCGAGAGAGTAAAGTCGGGAATGTGTGAAATGTGTGCCACCCCATTGCGATACACTACACTTGCGAGCAAGCAGATGGGGCATCCGTGCCGCGTCCGTCGTTGACAATGGTATGGGTACTTGTTGGTCCATATCATGAGCAGAACGGGCGGCTTGATCGGCCCGTTCATTGCCTATAATTCCGCAGTGATACAGATGACAAAGATGTGTGCAGCCCTCAGGTCTAAGTGCGTAACTTTACAGGTTCAGATCTGTGGATGCTGCTGTCCTCCTGCTGTGCGCAATGTTGGCACCTAGACAGCCATCACCAACAAGACAGTTGCTACAGAGACTCCATATAAGGAGGCAGTGACACCATGCAAAAACATCACTTGAGCAAGCTACAACTTTTGGATGAGACAACATATAACACAGCAATGTTGAAATTTGATAGTTGTTAAATCCTACAGGTACAAACTTTAGCTGTTTTGAGTCGCACAAAGGCAGTGCACTCCAACAAGGCCTGTACACCTGTGTAAATATCTCAGTTGGGTCATTCCACGCCAAACGTCCCAAACATCGCGCTCGACCCTCTCCAATTGTATTGTAAAAAAATGTGGACGTTCATATCAGTGCACTATTTGCCCTCGGAAAGTATTTCTTGGAAAAAAAATTTTTTTCGTCTATTACAGTGATTTGAATTTTGCCGTAGTGGGTGAAACCTAGGTTGCGAAAAAATATTCTAAAAAATACAATACTTAACGGAACGCTTTAACTATCTGCTATTTACTTGAAAAGGAATCGCCCTATCTTATCAACCATTGATGACCACTACTATGTCTCCCGATGTGCTTTGTGGTGAAGCAATGCTGCAATTATGCGCCCATTCTGATGATTTTTTAAAAATTCTACAAATATTACAGACACAATAGGACTACATCACATGGCTGGATAGTTGGCAGTAAGCGTGTAAAAAAAGTATTGAAGTCGATGACCGGGTAGTCTCGAAGTGGAAGGGGCGCAAACATAGAAAAATGTGTGAAATGCCCATGTCCAGGCACAGGTAGAATAGTGATGCGGTCCAAGTAAAAATGCATGCTTGGTCTTATTTGGAAGAGTAAGCAAAGGAGATTTATGTGTGAAAGTTTAATCGGAGTGATATTTGTTTTAGCGAGAAATAAAAATTTATGTTGAGCGTTCGCGGCGTGCCTGGGCGCGGGCCCGCAAGTCCGCTTCACTGCGTCGCCACACTTCCTTGGGGCAACGGAAATATGCGGCGCCCACGCGGGTGGCAAGATCGTGTGCTGCCGTGAGTTTTCACGTTTCTACACGCGTTCTTCGGCTTTCCGCAGTGCCGCCTACGAAGTGTCAGGGAAAACGAGAGATGGTTCGTTTAAAATATTATGTAATAAATGTGCCTAGCAGACACCGGGAATACACTTATAGATCTTTTTTATGGGCAGCTTGCTTGACCGTGACTCGCGCCATTCGAACCATTCGATAAGATTGACTACCTTCATGTCCAGCAATGGATCAGTGGTGTCCGCTGCAGCCTCGAAAGAATTATCGTAACTCCAGCCGAATTTTCTGAGAAGCTTGTAGACATGCTACAAGAGCTAAAGTATCACGACTTCGTGAGCAAGCAGCAAGCAAAATATTTAAGAGAGCTGAAAACGAACCTCAAGGGCGACGAATTGATTCTTATTTTGGACTTCGCAGAGAATTATAGTTTTCTAGTGCGAGATGCTCCCCAATCATACCTCTGGGTAAACACGCAAGCCACAATACATCCCTTCGTCGCATACCATCGCGGCAAGGAAACTGGCTCCCTTCGGGAAAAATCATTTGTTGTGATTTAGGACTGTCTCGAACAAATTACAGCTGCAGTGGCTACATTTCTAGATGAAGTACTCAAATTCCTAAAACATGAACTTCCTGATGTCAAAAAAGTTCACTACTTTTCCGACGGTGCATCGTCGCAGTACAAAAACAAAAAAAAAATTGTAAACTTGTGCTACCATGAAAAAGACTTTAGTGTAGCTGCATAGTGGAACTTTTTCGCAACCTCTCATGGTAAGAGTGTTTGTAATGGGGTTGGCGGCACCGTGAAGCGGCTGGCAGCCAGGGCCAGTCCTCAGAGACCGTACAAGGGACATATCCTTACACCCCATGAGCTTTTTACCTGGTCAGAAAAAAATATCAAATGTATATTTGTGCTCTGGGTGCCAGAGAGAAGGGTTGAAGAAAAGAAAGTTGAGCTCTCAGCAAGGTTTGAGTCAACACTCTCCTTCAAAGGTAAGCGCACGTTTCACCATTTCGTGCCATCATCACTGACCACTGTTAATGCCGGGGTTACCTCCTACTCAGCAACACAGGCATATCAAGTGGCGAAGACCATACGTCAGCAACGGAAGTAAGAACTGCAACCTCCGCAGAGATCGAAAAGTGGGCACAGAACCAAAGTGCTGCGTCTGTCGTACGTGCGCATGTAGCGCCGTGGCAATGAAACAGTGCTCAGCTCCGACTAATACCCGGCAGCCTTTAATGCCCTTCCGAAACCTTCTGCCAGCCATGTACACTGTTTGCAAGTTTTCAGCAGCGTAAAAGCTCACAGCAGCACACGATCTTGCCACCCGCGTGGGCGCCGCATGTTTCCGTTGCCCCAAGGAAGTGTGGCGACGCAGTGAAGCGGACTTAGGAGCCCGCGCCCAGGCACGCCGCGAACGCTCAACATAAATTTTTATTTCTCGCCTAAAACAAATATCACTCCCATTAAACTTTGACAAATAAATCTCCTTTGTTTACTCTTCCAAATGAGACGAATCATGCATTTTTACTTGGACCGCATCACTGCTCTACATGTGCCTGAACATGGGGCATTTCACACATTTTTCTTGATTTGATTCGTGGAGTTTAACGTCCCAAAACCATCTGTGATTATGAGAGACGCCGTAGTGAAGGTCTCCGGAAATTTCGACCACCTGGGGTCACATTTTTCTATGTTTGCGCCCCTTCAACTTCGAAACTACTCGGTAATCAACTTCATTACTTTTTTTACAAGCTTACTGCCAACTATCCAGCCATGTGATGTAGTCCTATTGTGTCTGTAATATTTGTGGAATTTTAAAAAATAATCAATATGGGCGCAGAATTGCAGCATTGCTTCACCGCAAAGCACATCGTGAGACATAGTAGTGGTCGTCAATGGTTGATAATGAGATAGGGCCATTCCTTTTCAAGCAAATAGCAGATATTTAAAGCGTTCCGTTAAGTATTGTATATTTTAGAATATTTTTTCGCAACATAGGTTTCACCCACTACGGCAAAATTGAAATCACTGTAATAGACGAAACAAATTTTTTTTCCGAAAAATACTTTCCTAGGGCAAATAGCGCACTGATATGAATGTCCGAAATTTTTTACAATACAATTGGAGAGGGTCGAGCGCGATGTTTGGGACGTTTGGCGTGTCACCAAAATAAGTGACAAACATAATGTTATAAATAGCAAAACACAACCAACATTGTGAAAGTGTGTTGTTAATCTGCTGGCCAATTCTTTGTTCAACGTAGCGAAAATGCAGAAAGAAATGCATGCTCTGCCTACTCATGTGTAAAAGCAGGCGTGGAAACGACACATGCACACATATGGACGCATCAAGTCGCTGTGAACCAGTTGGTGCCCCATCATCATGGAGGTTTCAGTTGGAACACGGTTCAACACCAGTGCCAGGCGCAGAGGAAGAGGTAGACGCTGCAGAGCTTTCGTCTGTCATTCCTCAGGTAGACACAAGCTACCAGAGTTCCTTTGATGAGAGCTTTTCAAGGTTAATCACAGGCCATAGTACAATATTTAACATCACCCAGCAGTGTGAATGACACAAACATGGTTAACACTGCAGCGTAATGTTAGGCTTCAGTTTGCCACCTGCAAACAAGTAACATGTCACAAGGCGAGGAATTTCTATCACTGTCATTTGCATAGCATTGTTGAATGCACCACAGAAGCCACCGCTTTTCAGACAAGTTATTTCGCTTTGGTATGGAAACCGAAAATTGGAATCTGAGGCTGTAAAAGTGTATAACAAAACACGAGGGACAGAATTTTACTTCTTCCCTAGGAATTTCAGTAAATGTCTTGAGAATTCAGCCCACTGCTTGCTGATAACTCCATAACTGAGATGCTTGCACCCAACGTTGAGTTTTCGAGCAGCGCCAGCTACAATGCTGACGTGTTTTTAAACTATTTTCATGCAATTGTTAATCACTGTATACTTATCACATTCGAACGAACTGTGTAAAGTGCCACCCCATGAATACTTGGTACATGCGTCAGATTAGACACTTAAGTAATTTGTCGTATCAGGCACCTGTACGAACAACCCAATGCAGTAAATTCAATGAAAGCTTCAGCACATGAAAGTGGTTTGAACATCTGCAATGTCAAGTGTGAAAAGATATTTCAATAATACTTTGCTGTCATTCATAAAAACAAGCCATCAAAGTTTTGGAAAGCCATCAGTCCCCCAAGTCAGAGCTGTTTTTCTTCATTTGTTATTTCTGATAAATCATGCTTAGATAATCTCAGCGTTGCCAAAGCATTTAATGACTACTTTAAAACCGCATTGACTCGTAATGATCCATGCACTCACTCATTTTTCACTAATTCTTCGTCATCAAATTTTCCTCTTATGCTAATCATTACAGTTGGCATATGAAACCTTATAATCAAAACTGATACAATGAAAAGTCTAGGGCCAGACAAAACGAATGGGTTTCTGAGACTGCATGCTGAATGCAGCTCAATATTCATAATTTTTTCAGTCTGCTTAGAGGAAATAGATAATTTATTGGAAGGCACAGAGGTTGGCATTAGCTAGCGTGCTCTGGCCTGCTACTCTGCACAGGTAGAAAAGGGGGTCAAAGTATGATGATAGGGACGGGAAGAAGTGATGTGTACGCACATTCACCAAACACAGTGCCTTTTATAAAGTCTAGCATTTATTCCACTATTCTTGAACAAATCAAGTACTGCCTTTCCATTATATGGACAGTACACTGGAAGCCATCAAGTCTAAACCAATTTTTGCAAGAACTGCAACTTTCAAACACAGTTTTCCGATGGACCATTTCTGACTGGAACTTTCCTCCTAAGGCCTCTTTCCAGTCCTCTAGCTTTCTGAAACCTTTAGCAGGACATTCCCATGAGTGAATTACGTGTGTGTACAACATTTTGGTTTGATTCGTTCAATATTTTGTTCTACTACTTTTTGTGTTACGTTCTTCTTTCATGCGTTGCAAAGCCCCTGATGTAAGGGCCAGAAATGTTGGTTTGTAGTATCATTAAATAAATAAATAAATAAATAAATAAATAAATAAATAATAAATAAATAAATAAATAAACCTTTAAACTGATATTGTAATCTAACTGTTGGTATTCTTTGACAGTGCAATTTTTATACTCCTTGCAAGCGTCTCTCGAAACACTTTTTAGGCCCTGATGGAATTGAGGGAAATAAACAGAACTGCACTTTGCCATGTCGTTACAGTCTCATTCTTCACACCCTCACAATGCTACACAAAGTCAGAAAGCATCATAAAAAAAAACACTCAAGGAGAGACTCCTTAGCACTTCAACAGTGAGTGTTGAAAGCCAAGTGCATGCACAAGGCGCCCATAATTCCTTTTATGAGTTGAGCACACTATTCAAATGCTTTCTTGTGACTCGTGTAAAAGTACCGGCACTTACTTTTACACAATTCATAGCATGGGGTACTGGAAGCCAAAATAAGAGGCTTACAGCAACTCGTTCCTAATCCTGACTGCCACGCAAGCAGGCAGTGAAACTATGTTGTACCTGCCAAGCCTTTTCCAAATCCACTTCGTGAACATCCTGTATGTCACAAATTGACATTTTCTGTAAGCAAGAAAAAAGCATGTGAAGACCACACTAATTGTACGCTTTGCAAGTCCATGTACTTGTGTATTTCTCCATCGATGTTACTTTCTGTCACCTCCCAGTATACTGCTTCCAAGACGGCCGGGTTTAAACAAACTTGCAAAGTGAGGGTGGCGGGTTATGCAGTCACGTTGGAGATATCCCGGTACCATACGTTATCTAGCGGATTTTCGGTTGCCACGTAGTGCCCACAGGTACACCTGTATACATAATCACGCAGGAAGGTATTTCTTGAAGGCAAGCAATTTAGTAACCTCGCTTTCTTTATGCTCTTACGGTCCCCGCTATCTACCAGCTTTGCGAGGTGGCCGCGCGGATCAGCTAGTACACAGTTTGGAAGCTAGAATGACATGGATGCACTGATCAACTGTACGCATCACTTTGGACAAACGCTCTGACGATGCTTCGTTCATTTTAAGTTATGACAATCACACAACACTGCCGTTCATGTTGTGTACAAGAAAGCACAGCGATCGCACACGAGTCCTCCTGCAGCTAGCACTCGATGAACTTTCGCCGAAATGCATGAAAGCAGGTTGCGATCGAGCCCACTGTAGATCGAGTGCTGTGACACGATAGCCTTTTGTTGCGATTTGTCTGGACCCGCATAGAATTCATGCCGCTTGGTCGCGATCGGAGGCTGGTTATCATAGTTGCAGGCGTACGTGTACAGCCAATTAGGGAAAAGCTTGAATCACAATCGCACACGGAAGAATACAGTGTTGAAAATTGATAGTTTATATTTGAAATTCTGACAGAATAACAATTGAAATGCTCCATTGGGCCGGTCATGGTGCGGAAGAAAGCACCCTAACCAATCTGGATCATCGGACAACGCAGATTTCAATCAAGATCGGGCTCTATCGCGATAGATGCTGGCTTTCTAAGTGATATAGAGAAGCGGGCATGATTGTAACTGAACGTTCGTGGCAATTATTACAAATGCTGCAATTCACGCGAGAAAATTAGTCATACATGGGAGCTCTGAACAAATATTGATGCACGGTAAAGGAAATGTGCAGTGCTGTAAGCTTTCACATACCAATTCATGTCATCGCCGCCACGTTGCGAAGGTCCTGAGGGTTCTGGATCGTCCGGTGCCCGAGTTTTGCGTTTTCTTGGTGTGTCACCGTAAGGCCCAAGCCAATCGCTTCAGTAACACGTTCGATCCGAGCTCGCAGCGCAGGATTCATGGCGCACTTTTTTCTCCGCTGTTGACGTACGAGCAAGATCGAAAGTAAGTAGCGCACTGACGACGCAAGCGCGCGTGTTTCTGTGCTCGCGCCCTTGTGATGAAGGGAAATAAACAGCAGGTCGGGACTCAGAAATAGGGTAGTAAGATGCAGAAAGATCGCGCGGCGGTCGGGGCGCGCACCGAGCAGGCGGCCGGAAATGTGAGTTGCCAATACCACCGGGCAGCCCCGACAAGTAAATATAGGGCGGAAGGAGAACAACACAACATTGAATCCGGGTGATGCAATGCGGGTGGAAGGACGCCTTCTCTGGCACTGCCCACCACAGCCATGCCAGTTGAGACGCAGTGTGAAAGGGAGATTTTCCGGTCGCAATATCTTTTCTCCTATCGCCCCTTTTCAGGAAATTCTCTTGAATGTGTATTTCTGAGAAGCCTTCAATACACACCAGCCGTTTTCAAAACCAAGCGCGAGGGGTGGTTTAGGACCCCTTTAGGAAAGAGCAAAGGCTGTAGCGCAGACCCAAATTATACTATAACTAATACTTTTATGCTTGGAAAAGAATACACGAAAGCACTCAACACTGCACACAGCTCAGGGAACAAACATATACTGGAGGATATGTGTGACGTACGAATGCACGTAACAGCGCAGTGGCTAGCACACGACGCAAGGAGTTATCAACACTTGGGAGCTTCGTCCACTCGCCGCTAGCCACCGACTGTGTTCGATCTCGAGGCCAATAGCGTCGCTTCAGCTGTGCTGCGCGACGCTATCCTTTATCGGTACAGGCGAGGGATCGTGTAATACCACATGTGCACATGCGCCGCGCTAGATGATTATGCGCATGCGCCGCGCTCTCCTCGCCGTCTGCCTCTCCACCTCTCCACCGCACTATACACTGCTGGCTTGCCTTCTTTTTTTTAGGGGCGAAGCTCCTCTTAGTCTAACCTTGTCCTGCGTCAGGCGTCAGGCGTAACCGGCGTGCCGGGAGGCACGCGCTCGCCCTCGGCGCGTGCCTCCCGGGGCGTGCCTCTCTCTCTCTCTAGGTACACAGCTTGCTTCGCTGTGAAAGTGGAATTTTCTTTGATTGTTATTTTCTTCGTCAGTATAGGTTAGGTCAGGTCAGGCTAGATTAGGTGAGCACGACGGGCATGAGCGAGTGTCTTAACTGTACAACAGCGCAATGCCCTACTCGTCAGCGCATCACATGCCTTTTTAATTTTTTTTCTCTGTTCCCTCTTTCATCTTTCCATTCCTTTTCCCGTTCCCCTAGTGCAGAACCTTGCTTAGTTTTCTGGCGTCACACCCGTATCTTGTCCCAAGCGACTTCGAAAGCCACACTACATCGCGCACCGTTTCCGTCGGTGATCGGTGCGTCGACACGAAACTTTCTATGACGAAACTGCCCGTTGCAGACGTTCTTGCAGAATCAAGGGGCGAATATATTCCGCAATTTCCGCAGTAATCCAGGTGAAGTTTAGAATACGAAGACATCAACAGAGCGGAAAAATCGTGACACGCGGCCCTAACGTTGCCGATCGAAAGTGTGAAGAACATTCTATATTCAAAAGAAGGGGTGGCCGGCCGGAAACACTAAGAGACGGCTTGCATTTTCAATGGTGGCGTGCTCATGGCATATCGGTAAATCATGCCGGCCATCCATTTTTCGAAAAATGGAATTTGCTTGGCACTGTCATAGAGAAACATACCACGTACAGAGTGGCCGCAAGGGCCGTTTCGCGGCCGAGCAATTTAGGGTCTCACCACCCGCCAGATGGTGTAGCGATGGCCGCTTCCACTTCGCTTCAAAGAGAGATAGCTTATCATGCCTGCAGCGGGCTGCATCGACGTGTCACGTATTTCTCTATGACGTACCTTCCCTGGCGTTCCTTCTCCATAGAAACGTTGATGCTGCGCCTGCTGCTCCGGTCATGTGCCGCTAGTTACGCCCACCTCGCCGCGCTTTTCAACACGCCGGTTCGCTGCTGCAGGAAGTTGCTTCCTTTTGTCTGCACAAATAATTTGCAGTTGCTTGCGCTCAACACCGTTAAAGAGGTGTTTATTGATGCTGGTGGCATGTAGTTCACGTGCGTAGCATACAATATGTGCTTCCGAGCCAGCCGGAGCTTGTTCGTAAGCGTGAGTTGTACTTGACGCCTTGCTATCATTGCTAAGCCATTCTTGTTGTGGCGCTCATAGATGTTCTAGACCAAAAAGACGCAGCGCCTCTGCGCTTTTTTTCCTGTTGTTTTTGACTTGGTGTTCTGGGCTTTGCCATTCATGTTTCTTGCTTCCCTTTGTAATATGATGCATATCATCAAGTGTTTGATGGGGCATGTTTTTTGTGCGATTTCCCATGTAAACAATGCCAAATAAAATATTTTGTACCGTGCCACCACTGCTTCCTATTGTGTGTAATTCAGAAAAGTCGTTTAGGCTAAATAGTGAAAACAATTACAACAACTGCTCTGGTCGCGTAATTTTGTCCTGTTCGCATGAGAAAATTTTGTTTTGCTTTACTACATCGAGTATCTTGGTGGTTTTTTTAGTAAAAAGGTTGCGATCCGTTAGTTTATATGTCTGTATATACCAGAAATGCAACATTGAAGCTTGACTAAAGACGACGTAGTTGAACATTCTAACAGCAAGGTAAACCAGGGTGAAAAGCGCTGCTGTCAAAACCGAACCCAAAACAGAGCTAAACCAGGCGTCCCAAATCTCGGAAGACGACATTGCCGGTCTGACCAGGCGCTAGTCGCGCTGGTAGTAGCTGGGCCGCAGGGCCCTACGGGAGTGTCCGCTCTTTACGTAAGTATATGTTTCCCTATGGCGTTCTCGCTAAGGGCGCGCTCGGGAACAATAGCGCCGTGTGTCGCGATTTTGACGCTCCGGTCATGAGTCACTTGTGCCAATCTTTTTCCGTTGAGCCTTTATTGGCCAAAGTGATCGTGAGGGAAGACGGCTGGCATAACTTCCAAATTGCCATAAGCAGAGGTCTAGGTAGGTATGCATTATTGCCTTAGCTTTCCTGAGTTAAAGGAGGGCCAGTGTCTGAAAGAGAAGCTATTAATTCCCAAGGCCGCAGCGTCGGAAATGCTTAAGTGTACGAAATCGATAGCTGCAGTGAAATTGCGTTTCACTCTGCTCCGCACGCAGGGACATCTATGTGTATTACTCATGGATCTTTTTGCTGTCATTGGAGGACGAACGAATGCATATTTATAAAAAAAACTGCTGGTTCTGTGCCAAAATTCTCGCCTTCCAAGAAATACGTGCCTAGCAAGGAAACAGGGAGAAAAGGCACCAATGCATGGCGTAGCCCATGGGCAAGTGAGTTTCAAATGAGCCATCCCAGCATTGAGCCACAGGGGTGCTCTTGAAAAATGGCAGCGTAGTTCATGAACGGCAAGAGTAACACATGCAGTGTCAAAATCACGTTAGCGTGAAGTGGCTGCTTGGAGTACGAATGTCGCTCGTGTCGTGAGACGAAGCACGTGAAGGCAGTTTTTGGCAAATAACGCATTGAAGGGACTTGGTCTTTCCGAAGAGTGGTGACACACGTGAGAAATAAATCAGCCACGGAAGCGGTCATTTCTTTTTTTCTAATGTGTACGATGTTTATGCAAGCGATGAGAAATCATTCAACAGGCAGTGTCCTGTGGAGCCAACATCCCCTTAAGTGTAGCTGTCTTCGTCACGGCCCGGACAAAGACAAGTCCTCTTGTAGGAAGGTTGGCACCAGCGGCATACCCTGTTGAGTAATACTTTGGCTTAGGCCAGTTGGTTCATGCTCGGAGAGATGCAGCGCTACTTAGATGAAGAGGGGAGACTATAGACCGTTTTCACGCTGCGAGGAGAAGCGCTCTGGCAACCGGCACGCCCGCACCTTCCTCCTCTCCTGATGTGTGCCAGGCGGTTTGGAGTGCGCACGCTCATACATGGATGTGTCGAGCTGTCGAACAATTTGTGCGAGTTGTATGCTAACATGCCCGTGTTTTCTCTTTTATCGTGATACCAGACCACACATAAGATTGACAGAAAGCCAGTGTGCTGAACACTACGGGAAAAAGAAACTTTTGTCGGAGGAATTATGCGACGTGCATGACCAGATGCGTGGAGTTCGCGGTTGGGTACTTTTCAAGTTGTATCGTTTTCTTCTTAACAAGGAGCAGAGGCATTCATGGATTACATGCTTAAACGGGAAAAGCTCTGTACACCGAGAATTTCTCGGGAATATCGGAGCTTATGGAACACACCGGTGCTCAACCTCGGCTATAACCGCAAGAAGCCTGCTCGACAAGTCCCGCAACGATCAATCATCTCGGCGAAATAAGAAAAACGGCAAACACATACTTTTTTAATGATCGAATAGTGTTTCTTCAACAGCTTCGACTTAGCTTTGCCCATCACAGGGTGAACTTTGCAACAACAGTATATCGAGTAGACGGGATAAAAAAACAAAAAATAGAAATAAAAAAGAACACGCACCTCACTTCCGAGGCAGATCACGGGTTTGAGCACGGGCGCGCACTGCTTGATATCGAGTGCCGTGATCTGCCTCACAGGAGGCAGAAACTCCAGCTATATTCACTGCTAGGTATGGTAAAAAAAAAAGAAGGTGTGTGTTTGTGTGTGCGCGGGGGGGCTGGGGGGGGGGGACTCCGCCTAGCCTTTCGCCAGAGCCGATGGCTGAACGTTGCATTCCTTATCACCCTCGCTCTCGCATCTGCCGTTCCTTTCTCGTGACACAAACACTAGTCTACGCCTTTCAGTAGTGTTACTAAGTGAAAGAGAAAAAAAAATGAAGCGCACAAAAAAATGAGACACCTCCCGAGGGATGTAACCAAAACCAGCCACCGCGTGCCTCCGCACGACCGCATTCACCCCGCCTTCCCTCCCCTCCACCCCCCTGCAAAAACACAACTAAGGAGAAAAAGTTCATTGTACCCCCATAAGGTGTTCCTGCTCGGCCGTAAAGCGTGAAAACGTGTGTGCGGTTCGCAAACTTAAAGAGCTCGCCGTAAATATACGGCACCACGGTACCTTCGCGGCGTCCCCTGTTAAAATCTATGACTATCACAGGCTTAAAACTTCTCAAAACGTTGCACGGACTCATTGCCTATATAATGAGCCCCAAAGGCGAAACTGAGGGTGACAGAACTAAAAAAAAAATGGCAGATCCCACGTGCAATGGGAACCAAGAAAATGTGAAGCACCTATCAGGAATGTAAAATGGATCTGCATTGTTGTCTCGCTATACCAATTTTTGTACATATGATGTTAACGAAACGGCCAGGAGAGCACCAAGACCGTGGCATGTAGATCATGCCGCTCATGACATGCATGTCATGATTTTCATGTTATGACCGGTGACTTACGTTCGTCATGAAGTCATATTTTGCCATGCCAATTTTCGTATAGATCCCATTAACGAAACGGCCAGGAGAGCACAAATTCGTAGGCGGCTAGATAGATAGATAGATAGATAGATAGATAGATAGATAGATAGATAGATAGATAGATAGATAGATAGATAGATAGATAGATAGATAGATAGATAGATAGATGCGCTCAAAGTCGCCGAAGTGCGCTAAGAAATGCTGCACACTTATAAAACGATCAAAACGTCATCCGCCCCTATACCGACCATGCAAAAGCGAGCATTTGCACAAGCCAGTGGGTTGCGAGATCGGAGGACGGCTCCGCCCGCTAGAAAACATGGCGGCGCCCACGAGAAAACGGTCTACAAACGGCAACGAAGGCGGCGCTCGTATGTGTCTACATGTGCACTGAATGGCACTGAATGACAAAGAAATTGACCTGATGAATAAGATGTGATAGTGCAATGTTTTTGTTGCATGTTTTTATTTTTTATGTAATGGATTACAAAAGTGCCTTTGTGCTCATGTGCAGTGATTTTGAGGTGCGTGTCGCGACTGTATATATGTGTTTTTTTAGTGAATAAAGGTCAGTTGTTAGTCTGCGCTAGTCCGTGTGTACCTTTTCGTTGTGGTCTCGTGTTGTGTGCGCAAAAGTTTCATAATAATGTCTACATGTGTCTTCTGATTTCACGTAAATCGTGCTGCATATTTCCGAGCATACAGTGTTCAACGATTTTCCATCACTTTGAGCCTCCGTCTTTCCCTGCACGTTTGTCTCGTGAAGTTCGTGCCCTTAAAATTCATCATATTCCATTTTAGGTGCTCTGGTCGAGGTAGGTTGTTTTTTTTATTGCTAGCAACTTTTGCAGGAACTAGCCTGTTTCGTTGATCTATATGGACCTAAAGGTTGCGTAAAAGAGGCTTCCCGCGTTATTTCCTGTGCGTTTCAAGACAACCCACCAAGTTATACCATGAGGATAAGCTTCGGATACGCGCCACACTTGCGTCGCTTGCTGTTTACACTTAATCACAGTGGGGAATTGGGCTTGTTGGTACTGCAATTTCTTGAGATTGTAAGATGTTCGCGTATGAGAGAGAGAGAGAGAGAGAAGAAAGCATTTATTTAAAAAGAAAGAGAGGTGTAGCCTTCAAAGGGCCGCGCAGTGGGTGGTGTCCCTAGTCCGGGACCCCATTGGTACGAGCCGCCAGCTTAGCCCTCCGGACCAAGGCCTTTTGGGCCTGAAGGTCCGAGCAACTAAGTAGGGTCGCCTCCCACTCCTCTCGTGTAGGGTTAGTGTTGGGGGCAAGAGCTGAGTTGAGCTGGCAAGCCCAAACCATGTGGTAGGTGTCGGCTACCTCCCCACAGAATTTGCACTTGCCAGTGAAGGAAGGATCGAAATGTTGCAAGATTGCCGGGCACAATAAAGTGTTCGTGGAAACACGGAACAAGATGCGTTCATTAGCTCTGCCCAGCCCCTTTGCAGGAGTTAGGTATTGGTGATGCCTATCCTTGTAGTAGGTCGTAATATCTTTGAATGTGAGAAGATAGCCGCCTCCGGGTTTCAGGTACTCAGGATCTAAGTGGGACGCTCGGTGGATGAGTGCTCGGGCCGCCGTGTTCGCGGCTTCATTCCCTATTAGGCCCTGGTGGCCTGGAGTCCAGACTAGACAACGGGGGGTAGGATCTCTACCCCGGTTACTATAGGAGCACAATATTCGTTCCGCTAGCGGGGTGACCCAACCAGCTTCATAATTACGGCAAGCCCCACGCGAGTCCGTTATTATACGTTGAGATCGGGGGTCAGAGGCAGCTAGGGCAATAGCTACTACTTCTGCTTGTGTTGAACCCGGAGCTTTGAAAGCGATCCCATCTACTTGCTTTTCCTCGTGGATGACCGCTGCCGTATACCATCCTCCACGGCATGGACCTGCCACATCTACGTAGAAGACGCCATGTTTATTACCATAGTGGCGTTGCAAGGCATCTGCCCTCGCCTGGCGACGACCACTATGGTCTTTATCCATCTTTGTGGGGAGGGGTCGAACTCTGATGCCGCGTCTCCAGAGTTCGGGCACTCGCACCCGTTCTTGAATGTGCATATCGTGTTTCAAGTGAAGCCGGTCTAGCAAGTGCAGTCCCGACTTTGTTTGAGTGAGGCGCGTGTATTGGCTGGTGAGGTGTGCCTCCTTCAGCTCCTGAAAGGTGTTCACGACTCCTAAAGCGAGAAGTCTCCCGTTAGAAGTTGTGACAGGTAGGTCAAGGGCCCTCTTCATGACTTTCCGGATGATGACCTCAACTTTTTCTTCATCGTGCTTCCGCAAATAAAGATAGCGGACCGAGTACAAAATTCGGTTGATTACGAATGCATACGCGCCACACTTGGGTCGCTTGCTGTTTACACTTAATCACAGTGGGGAATTGGGCCGGTTGGTACTGCATACTCAGAGCTCAATTTCTTGAGACTGTAAGATGTTCGCGTATGGAAGATGTGTGCTTCCTGTTTAGTTTTGTTGTTTTTGCTTCCCGAGGATATATATATATATATATATATATATATATATATATATATATATATATATATATATATATATATATATATATATATATATATATATATATATATATACTCTCAGAAGTAAAACGTTGTCGAAAGGCAGCGCCCGTCCGTGTCCCTCTCAGGCCTGTGTGAAAAGTGTTTGCGCTAAGTAATCAGTTATACGCTTAAGCGCTGATGGATTGAAGCTCCAGCTACCAAACGTCTTGGTAAATGAAAGGAAAAACTTGAGCTTTGAGAAATCGGCTGTCTCCCTGCATCACAATAAGGTATTTCGAGGCGAGCGCGGCTCTCTATAGGCTCGGGCATTCCCAGCAAGAATGGAAGAGAACATCAACAGGGCAATTTCAGCAGCGTCATTTTCCGTTTTTTTAAATCCCCGGCTGAAAAATGCCGGTGTTTCCGCCCAAGGTTAGAATCGCGTGCTGAATCTGCAAAATGCATACCAAAGAAAATACAAGTAATGAAGGAACGGACAGGCAAGTGAAATATGCCATATTACAGCACGACCACCCTTGGGTTCATTAGATGTTCTTTTATAATTTTATTGGGTCGTGCCTCAGATGCCGCAATTTAAGCTCTTACGCGAGACCCGAGAGTTTTCTCCTAGAGGGTGGTGTTTCCCACGGAAGCTTTGAAGCATGCATTACTGGACTGGCGGACTGCTTCGACTGGAAGGTGGTCCGCTTCTTGCGCAGTTTAAACATGGAATATGACGAGCTACAAGGAGCTGGCGAGGAATAAACCTCGCAAGGGTAGCTAATAAAGAACAAAGGCGTCAACACTATAACAGTGTTTCGGAGGGACGCATTATACAGATTCTGGAAGATACATAATCTTGCAGATGTACAGGGCGGTAGCACGTCCCAAAGGTTGTATCCTAGCTTAGGGTAGATAGTTCGAGAACAGCAATCACGAGAAATGAGTTTCTGGTGCACATTGTTTAGATTGCAAAATTTTTATAGATTGAAGAGAAGCAGCAAAGAGGGAACTGGTGCGCTCCCCTGAGTGGGATTCAATATTTCAGCTTGGATCAATGAGTAGGGCTAGGAAATATTTATACACGTAGTTTTCTTAATTTTAGTAAATAGAGAGATAGATGCAAAGAGGTCGAGGACCATATGTACTCCTACCTAACACATTAAAGAGGCCTTGAAGAACTTTTTTAGCATTCTGTGAAAATGGTCGCCATCATTCATGGAGACTCCTGTGAACACGTGAGGCAACTATTATGGGGCGTACACACTGAGCAATCCGGCGGCTGGAGCAGCGCGAAAACATGTTCGGCGGCAGCGAGTTCCGCCGAAACAACCCTATCCCCGCCGATAGCTCCGGGAGCGATTTTTGCGGCCGCTGCCGCCCGATTTCCCGCCGCGGACCAATAGGAGCGCGAGTTACAAATTCGAAAAATGGCGGCGAAGTCCGGCGTGATTGTGGCTGTATTCAAAGCCCGTCGGGACATCCGGCGCGATTGTGGCTGTATTCAAAGCCCGTCGGGACATCAAACTGGATCGTAAAGACCCACTTTTCTTCCGAAAACGCCGCGCGTCGAGTAGTGTCACGAATAATAGCCGTTGTCAGTTTACTCGCTGTAGGAATCCACCTGTCCACGTCACAATTTCGCAAAACAAATAGCACTTTCACGGCGTGACCAAGCTTCTCGCGTTCGTGTATTCCAGGACGAACACACCACCGCTGGTGCCGCTTATTCGGCGAATGTTTCCGCCCGTCCTGCTTCACGAAAAACGTGTTTCACAGCGAGCCTAGCATACCACTTCTTTCTCAGGCACACAAACAAAACGGACAAGATCCGCACGAGCGTAGAACCGGTGGAACCGCGTGTACATCCTGGCCATGCCACACTCTTTAAAGGTTCGACTTATGCTCGGCAGATGACACTATGTCACTTTCCGGCGGTGACGGTAACGCGGCGGTAAGCAGTGTAAACTACGCGGTTTTCGGCTGCAAGAGAATTCCGTCGACTGTAGAGCCGGATTCACCAGTGTGAACGAGGCATTAGTGCGCTACAAGAACGAGGAAATTCGCGATCTGGTTTCAAATACGGCCGGAAACCGCCTGCTCTTCTTTCAACATATGACGTCACAAGGAACATTGAGTATGTCGATTCAAGTAGAACTAGCTTTAGTGATTGAAGAAATGTCCTGGGTAATGCTTCATTTCTTCATTTTCAGTTCAGAAAATAAATAAGACGTTTGTATCTTGCTTTGTCGGCCGCGGCCGCCGCATTTCGATCGGTGCGAAATGTGCTGGCCCCCGCACTCTGCGATGTCCGTGCACGAAAAAGAACCCCCAATTTCTAGAGCCCTCCACTACAGCGTCTCTCATAATCAGATCGTGGTTTTGGGACGTTGAACCCCATTAATCATTTTCTTTGAGAACAACAAAAGAACTTAAGCGACGTAGTTGGTGCTACTTGTGACGTCGTTTGTTGAAAGGAGAGCAAGCTATCTCCAGCTAAATTTCAAACGAAATTGCGAATTCCCTGGTGCACGGAGCCCACTAATATTTCGCTCACGTGTTCACAGGAATCTCCACTACTGAGTGGCACGGTTTTGCCGAGCCAGTCAAGACAATGTTGCAGGGCTCCTTTAAATGAAACAGATGTACATTACACGGATTCCTAAAAGAATGTTCCGTGATATCACACAGATTAGCATCAAAACGACAATGGTGAATCCGAATAGTGTGGTTCAATATTTTAGTGTAAGGTTTTTTATCTCTTTTGGTCAGGCCAGTGTATGGTGAAGCACAGAACTGACATGAAAGAAAAAAATGGGCAGCTTCCACTAGGGCGCAAGACTGGACTAAGAGCGGAGCTTGTGGCCAACATTGTCTTTTCGGGCTTCCAAAAGCTCAACTATATCACGTGGTTTATCATGTGACTAGCTGTTGCATGGTTATGGCGGGAACTGTCACGTGACTAGTTGTGAAGTCATGTTACGCGCTTTGGGTGTCGTGCCTAGGTTCAATTTGGCTTGACAGGCAATGTCCAGTTGTGACATCCTTCTTCTCCTCCTTTCCCTTCTCACCCTCACCTCCCTTTCCGACCCATTGCTATATTATACTGTACGCGCCGACGTCGTGTTTCACCCGCGCCCCTCTACCTCACCCTCACTTAATTTTGTGACAACCTTGTCGCTCTATACCATACAGGACTATGCTGTGCTTTACTGTGTACCCTTCCTCCTCACCCTCACTACACTTCCCCCCCCCCCTGCTCTACTATACCAATCTATGTTATGCTATGAAACGCATCCGTCTTTATGCAGTAGTGGGCTGAGGGCATGAGCGCATGAGAAAAATATAAGTACGCGCGCAAATGGCGTGGATTTCATAGAAGTACATGCGCACAATTTCATGATGATCATAATTTCCGGCTCACACGTAACATCAAACGGCCGGCTTCGCTCTTGAAAAGACCCCCGCCTGTCAGGAGTAAATCAGCGTGTCGGTAATAATCCCAAGTGGTCGTCACCTGCATACACCAAATACGGAAGATAGGAAGCAATAGTGAAAAACTGTAAGTTTTATATATATATATATATATATATATATATATTATATATATTATATATATATATATATATATATATTATTATATATATTATAATATATTAATATATATATATATATATACTTCAAAGATAAATCCTTGGCAGCAGGTCAATTATAGAATCAAAGGGTCACGTTGAAAAAACATAGCATTTATTACGACGTTTCGGCCGCGAGACCGGCCTTTTTCAAGCTTCTACTACAAATGGTACGCACAGAGCCTACATCAGTTCAGTAGGCTCTGTGCGTACCATTTGTAGTAGAAGCTTAAAAAAGGCCGGTCTCGCGGCGGAAACGTCGTAATAAATGTTATGTTTTTTCAACGTGACCCTTTGACTCTCTCTATATATATATATATTGTGAGCACTTTTAACCTACTTCATCGTTCTCATCTGTACATAACCATCATCATCCCTGTTCTCTTCTTCTTCGTGCATTGATGCTTGGAGTGCCTGCAGAATAAACGTGTCTGCTGGCGTTGTCTGGTCCGGTCTTCCTCGGTCTTCCAATATATATATATATATATATATATATATATATATATATATATATATATATATATATATATATATATATATATATATATATATATATATATATATTGTAGGCTCAGGGCTAGTGGTCGGCCAGAGCTCCCAGAGAGAACACAGAGGCAGCAAAAATCAACAAGCACCTTTACTCGTCCGTCGTCGGCTTCCCCACAATATATATATATATATATATATATATATATATATATATTGAAAAAGGTCGGTCAGACCCCCGCCTTTAACAAGACAAGGTCGGGCTCCGACCGAAACGTTGATGTAATAAACCGTCGTTCTCTAAGACGCGCATCGTCAATTCCGTAATATATATATATATATATATATATATATATATATATATATATATATATATATATATATATGTGTGTGTGTGTGTGTGTGTGTGTGTGTGTGTGTGTGTGTGTGTACTTGGGACAAACATCACGTCCTTACGTAAGACACGAAAACGTAACCCAGTGGAACTGCTGATAAGGAAAATCAACACCCACTCGTTTTTTAGAACAAAGCTACAAGAAAATTCGTGCGGATTTCTCAAAAATGAGAGCTTTGTTACAAACTAAAGACGACGAAGGGGCGGCTAATGCGAGCAGGGGCCACGGGCGGGCTCGCGCTGTAGTTCTGCCATTCGTTCGAACAGGCCAGGAGGTCGGGTCCGGTTCTCCTCCTTCGTATTTCGCTACAAGCTTCTCTCCGCTCCTTATTCTCTTTGATCCTTATTCCACGTTACAGAATTCCACAGGACTCCTTTGCCATAAAATACGGAGCAGCACACAAAATTAGCTTAAGTTCAGCTACATACGCCGATGCCAGTTATAATGCGCCTTTACGAAGGCATTTGTTATAGCAATAGTACACCCCACAGAAAAAAAATCCTCTGTATTGCGTCTTTATGTTGCGCGGTACATGGATTAAAGAATAGCAAGATTGGTTTGGTTTTTGGTTACCGCTCATAGGGTTTCTTCATATCCGGCTCCGTACCTGTGTTATCGTCACGTTATTAAGGAATATTTTCTCTTCTGGCTGCATTAAAACCTACAGGTATTCTTGAAAAGCGACGCTTTCATTTTGCACTATTGGCAGAAAGACCTGTCTACTGACAGAAATATTACAGCGAGCACCGAATTTCCATTTTCGGTAGAGATGAAAGCTGCTCTTCAGCGGCTGTCATTAGCCTCTACGCAACGTTTGCGAAAGTGCTTCAAAGAAGCGAAAATATCACTTCATAGGCAGAGAAGGAACGTCCTCGACGGCAACTACGAATTGATTACTTTCCGTCTGGGCATCGTGGTACAGCTTCTACATTTCACTTTGCCCAAACTTTCGCGGGTGCTCCTCAAAATGAAGCTTAATCTCGTCGTGCACGAAATACTCATTTGCATCAAGTTCCCTTCTCAGTATTGCTCCTTCATTCTTTCCGCCTTCAAGATTTCGTGGAGCCCGACGACATTTCATTAGGCTACAGCATTTGACGTACTTTTCGCGGAACATTCGAAGCCTTATGCAGCGCGAAATGCACCTGCAAAGTTCGCCACTTTTGAAAAGAGGGAGCGCCGCGTAGGTAAAGGGGATAGTAAAGTTTCGATGTAAGCGCGGACGTCTGATGAAGCGTAGTATATGCAGCGGAGAACAGTGCTCTATCCTGGTGCCTTCATTCGCCCTATTCCGTACACTGCCGCCGTCGCGAGTGATTATTTTCTTCACAGTTCACGTTCAGTGAAGCAGTGAGCTACGCCTGTTCGAGGTCTTCAGGTACCGCACTGTATGGAAATTTCAATAAATTTGGCGGACGTCAGGCCGGTCACTAAGATCAATCCACTCGAAGCTACGCATCAGCGGCAATATAGTCTTTGAGCAAAGATGGGTATGTTACCATATAGTCCAAGGGTTTACGCCTGAAAAACCTGCAGCAACCCACCATGTTTAATTCAAGCAGTAGACATACTTGGTGCTGAAATATTCGTTGGGAGCAAGTGTGCAGCGTATACCTCGTGATTTTTTTTCTTTTCTTTTTTCCACATTGACGACAGTAACACGTTGGTTATCTCTCCTTGCATTACGGTAACCAAATAAGAAATATGTGCTTTTAAATGACCTTCAGGCTGTAGGTGGTACAGCGACGTTGCATAACCTCCGGAGAGACCAGTGCGCATCGATAATTATAGCCAATGATACAGGGTATGTACGCAACCAAGATTTGAAGACGTTCGGAAGAGCTTGAGAGTTTATTTGCTTGTTCGAGCTGTGATACTAGGTTCGATTTCGACGTGTATCGTCTCCAAAGATAATACTATGGAAATGCCTCTTTATAGGCTAACCGTACCGCCTTATTAGTGAAGCCGTATAGGAAAATACGTCCATGACCCGGAAAGCCCTCAATGATGGCTGAATGCCTTCATTCGAAATCATGACGATTAGTCTATTCTATTGTACTTCAGCTACTAATGTGGTGCTGTAAACTGCGGTGTAACAATGAGCGGTAGCTCTCAAATCAGCATTTCGAGTTGGACATCTTGATGCATTTCTATTACGTGGCTGGTCAGTGACATGACTGAGACCGACATGGCGGGCCACATGTGCAGTGATAGACAACCAATTACAAATTATAGGCCACGCGGAATATCTTGTCCGCTTCATTTAAACATTTCGCAGCAACTGCTACGTTGGCGTCACTTCTGGGGATGTAATCGCTCATCAAATGCGTGTAAATAAAATGAAGTTTTTTCCACTCAAGTGCGTGTCTTTATAGCGCATCAGACGTACGCATGTTACCTTCCTTGCATTTGACAGCGCCATGTCTGTTCTTCCACATAAAATGTTGTGTACTTTTGCGATGTCCACTTATGAAAATGACATCTGCGTGCATGTAGTGAATGGACTTGATTTACTGGAAAATTTGTGCGTGTGGGAACATTTTTGTGCATTTTGAAGACATTCATGCGCGCACCGCTACGAAGACAAAGCCAGGGGCAGGTGGCGTGCTCGGCGGCGCCGCGTAAAAAAAAAAAGAAGAGGCTCGTGCGGTGGGCGCCGGGAGAGCTCGTGGTCCAGTGGAACACGCCAGACGACTGCGTTGCTCCTGGAGCTCCTGCGGCTGTTCCTGGGCGGCCCTGAAGACGACGCGCCTGCCTGTTGGTGCAGACGCGCGAGGGTGCCTGCAGTGACGTCGCGTGGGGCAGGCGCAGGTGTCGTCTGCTCGTGTTCGGGTGGCTTGAGGCTACGTCAAGGCGGAGGCCTAACAGGAGGCCTTGTGTTGGGGCCGCCTCCAGCGCAAGGGGGCCACGAGAGCTGCTGGACACAGAAACGCAGCCGTTGGTCACACTTCTGACGCGGCGACGCCGCCGTGCTGAGTCGCCACCTCCGCTGGCATTCATTGCGTCGCCGCCGTGCCGACTCTCCTGCCGTTTCTGACGCCGCGATGCTACCGTGCTAAGTCGCCACCTTGGCCGAGGAGGAAACGCCATAGCCGACACACCGGCGACCAAAGGATGCATCGCAACCTGTGAGGCGTCGTTCTCTCATTCTTTCGAACGTTCTACTATCTGGACGTTAAGCCCATTTGTTTTTACACGTCATTCGTTGTAAATGTGCTTATCGCGTGTTCGTCCACGTCGTCCTCATCTCCGTCACACTGTCACATAAATATGTGATTTTTTCTTTCCTTCTTACGCTCCCGTGTCCGCGCAATACCTTTTTCGTCTGACCGTACACAAGCAATCGTGACGAACATCCACGTAATCCTTTACAATCTGGCGTCCGCGAGACAGGACCAAGCTCTCCTCTACATCTGAGAGCCTCACGTTGCTTGTGTGTGGTGGACGAGAATGGACGAGAAGAGAACGCTGGTGGAGCTCGGGAAGGAGATGGGGCTGAGTGGAGAGGCGTTGCTGGCATGGGTGAGCGCAGGGCAAAAAGAAGTGAGAGACCAGCGAGCGAAAGAACGAGAAGAAGCACGCAGAGCAGCACGAGAGGATCATGAGCGGGCGATGGCACGTTTGGAAGCTGAAAGAGCCCTCCTCGAGGAGCGACGTCGAGTTGCAGAGGAGCAGCGTTCGAGCGTGAATTGTACGGATGACAGTGTTATGATGTCGATTTCAGTTTCTGTTTTAGTTGCGTTCTTTTCCCCCCAAGGGGTGTTGTGTAGTCCCTTATAATCCCTGGCCCCCCATCAATAAACGGCTTTTCCACTCGCGTCCTGGTTGCGTCTACATCGCAGGCCAGCCGCTCCGGCGCGCCGGTTCTTTGTTCGTGCCGGCGCCAGCGTCCCTGACGGCCGCGCCGATACAACAAGTGTAGGTGCCGGTCAGAGTTTTAAAAGCCCGCACAAGATGATTCCTCCCTATAATGAGGGTAGGGATGAACTGGATGCGTAGATCCAGAGATTTGAGAGGGTTGCTACGAGCCAAGGGTGGCCAACCGACAAATGGGCTTTGTCCTTGAGTTTATGCCTGACGGGAGAAGCCTTGACCGTGGTAGGAAGAATGTCTGCAGAAGAGCCTACGGGCTTCGAAATGCTAAAACAGACTCTCCTGCGTTTTCGATATACAGGAGAAGGATACCGCACGAAGTTTAGGGATGCCAGGCCCGAAAACGCTGAAACAGGTCGACAGTTCGCGGGACGTCTCTGCGGATACTTCGACCGCTGGCAAGAGCTGGCGAAGACTCCCAAAACTTACGATGCCCTGCGAGACAAGATGGTCTCCGAGAAATTTCTCAAGCGGTGCGACGAGAGGCTAGCGATCTTCCTGAAGGAGCGAGGAAGTAATAACCTGGATACGTTGGCTACAACAGCAGACCAGTATTTGGAAGCCCAGGGAATCGTGAACCTCTCAAGGGGGAGAGAAGGAAAAGAGGAACTGACTCTGGCTGCCAGAGGGGGTACCGCGAAGGAACCTAAAGAAAAATAGCTTTGCTTCCTGTGCAGCGAGCCTGGGCACCAAGCTTCCGATTGCTGGACGAAATCACGAGTACCGAAGTCCCCATTATGCTGGACTTGTAACAAGACAGGTCACAGGTCGCATAGTTGCTCTTCAAATGAAGAAGTGTCATGCTCCGTTTCAGAATCCAAGAAAGTGGAGCATGCCGAATCCATGGAACCTGCGCCTGACAAGCAACATCATAACCATTGTCATGACATATCCAACGGGACCCAAAGCATCACAACTGGCGACAGCATGCAGAGTAGTGTGGCTTACGATCTCGGGTTTGATCAGATGCCGATAGTGAAAGGCTATCTGGAAAGAAAGCCAGTACGCATACTACGAGATACTGGATGCAACACAGTTGTTGTAAAGCGTTCACTGGTCCCAGACTGCAAGATGACTAGTAGAACCCGAACCATTCGCTTATTGAACCAATCTACGAGGAACATGCCAGAAGCCAAGGTGCACATTGATTGCCCGCTGTTCAAGGGACGGGTTCTCGCTGTTTGCATGGAGGACCCACTCTACGAGGTTGTGCTTGGCAACGTTATTGCAGAATATTCCCATGCAAGCCATACTACCAAATTGGGACAACGATCAGGGCTTGGAAGTGATCATCAAGCCACCAACCAGGGAATAGAAAACCCCATAGGGCATGGCGCAAGCCCGTGTCGTCGGCTGCTGTTCCGCGGTGGGTTGAGGAACCTGAAGTACCATTTGTTGCTCGGCGACGCAGGAAGAGAAACCGCCGACAAAGAAAACGTAAGGCCCAGACGAGCAAACTTCAACTTTGCCCTCACGTGACAGACCGCCGTGACTTTGAACACTGCTGCTCTGCTTGTCTCGCTAGTTCCCAGAATATGTCTGCGTGGTTGAGTACATTAAGGGTGCCGACAACATAGGTGCCGACTACCTCAGCCGCATTTGACTTCCCCGCTGATTAGCGTTTACTGGTGGTACATTTTTGCTTTTCCGTATGTTGAACCGCACTTTCACTGAATTGACCAAACATTCGTGAACAATGTTTCTTTGTGTGTGTGTGTGTGTTGTGTTTGTGCATGCCACCCCGGGCGCTTATAAAAAGTTGTTTGTGTTACCCCTAAGCAACTTTCTTAAGTGAGGGGATAACTGTAGTGAATGGACTGGATTTACTGGGAAATTTGTGTGTGTGGCAACAATTTTTGTGCATTTTGAAGACATTCATGCCGGCACCGCTACGAAGACAAAGCCAGGGGCAGGTGACGTGCTCGGCGGCGCCGCGTAAAAAAAAAAGAAGAGGCTCGTGCGGTGGGCGCAGGCAGAGCTCGTGGTCCAGCGGAACACGCCAGACGACTGCGTTGCTCCTGGAGCTCCTGCGGCTGTTCCTGGGCGGCCCTGAAGACGACGCGCCTGCCTGTTGGTGCAGACGCGCGAGGGTGCCTGCAGTGACGTCGCGTGGGGCAGGCGCAGGTGTCGTCTGCTCGTGTTCGGGTGGCTTGAGGCCACGTCAAGACGGAGGCCTAACTGGAGGCCTTGTGGTGGGGCCGCCTCCAGCGCAAGGGGGCCACGAGAGCTGCTGGACACGGAAACGCAGCCGTTGGCCGCACTCCTGACGCGGCGACGCAGCGTGCTGAGTAGCCCCCTCCGCCGGCATTCATCGCGTCGCCGCCGTGCCGATTCTCCTGCCATTTCTGACGCCGCGACGCTACCGTGCCGAGTCGCCACCTTGGCCGAGGAGTAAACGCCATAGCCGACACACCGGCGACCAAAGGATGCATCGCAACCTGTGAGGCGTCGTTCTCTTATCTCTCGAACGTTCTGCTATCTGGACGTTAAGCCCATTTGTTTTTGCACGTCATTCGTTGTAAATGTGCTTATCGCGTGTTCGTCCACGTCGTCCTCATCTCCGTCGCACTGTCACATAAATATGTGTTTTTTTCCTTCTTACTCTCCCGTGTCCTCGCAATACCTTTTTCGTCTGACCGTACACAAGCAATCGTGACGAACATCCACGTAATCCTTTACAGTGCGTATGTCTGAGTACCGTAACTGTCGTGTCACACAGAGGTACCATTTTATTTCTGTCTGCTGAGAAATCGTCACTCCTCATGCTTCCCGGCATTAAACGAAAATCTTCACACTTTAGGTTGTAGGTTGCCATCTGAACAAGTCACCAGCGCCCGATTTCTGTACATTGTCCTGCCGATCAAAAAATAATATGGCGCCGCGCAGTTGCACGTTGCGCGTCATTGTCCTTGAGTGTCGGCATTTCGATGGAGGCCAAATGTCGAGGCCCGGGTACTGTGCGATGTCAGGGCACGTTAAAGAACCCCAGGTGGTCTAACTTCCCGAAGCCCTCCACTACGGCGTCTCCCATAAGCAGATCGTGTGTTCTGGGACGTAAAACCCCCCAAATCAATGTCCTCGAGTGACAAAATGCTTGAGCGAGTGGCTGAAGTACGCTGGTGCCGTCACGTGGAATAACTTTTATGGTTGTCTTCTGTGCTGGTTACCAGATATTTATGTTGTCATTGTGCAGATAGCACGAGTTTTTAAAAGCAGACGTATTAGATTATGCAACAAAGTCGTTTTGCCCATGTGAAACAGAAATGTAAAACGCAATGCTAACCCACATACCTTTGTTCCATGCGCAGGCACAGCTATACAAGAGAGGAAGGGCCTTTCTGGCAAGTAGTCCTTCTATAATGTAACCAAGTGCTTTCACTCCTGCCACACATCTTGTTTTCGCAAAGGTGCGGTACATAGTTCGTAAGAATGATCCACGTATTCCTGAATTTGGGAGACACTTATTTGATAAACGCGTTGTAGCCTACGATTATATACGACATTGTAAGACACCATCTAGCAGGGCAACTGCCGGCCTTGTTATCCTGGTCGACCTTGCTGCAGCTACAGTCCACTACCGCCACCCACTAGTGACATATGTTTGCTATTTTAAGTCCTGACGTGTCGTTCATGAATGCTGCACATCAATTGTGAACAGGCTTACCTGGATGGAAGACGACAAAACAACATATGCTTGCTAGCTGATGCTGGAGCTGTAACCTTCAACCTCGTTTTGTTGCCTCATTTTCTCTCGACGCAGTATGATGGCTGGTCTAGTCGCGTAATCTTCAATGGGGTTCCATGTTCATTTTGTGGTGAGCACCAACGAGGGCACAGCGGCAATCTATATTAAGCGGGTGGTGTTCAAAGCGCACTCTCGCCTCTCTAGCTGCTGTCAACCTCGGTTCGTCATTGCGCAAGCTGGCGTTATTGCATTCCGAGAGAAAAGGCTACACAAGAACCTTTCTCCGTCTGTTCGGCGACCTGCTGCTTTAATGACTGCGCAGCCTTTTAATTAACACGGTGGCGAACACGCTGAGGAGGAAACGGGGTGTTGAGGGCAAGTTAGTCGCTCTTGGCAGCTTATATTTCTCATTTTATTGCGATAGCAATCATATGAACACTCTCGGCTGGTTTTTGCCGTCCCCGTCGCCGCCGTCATGAACCGTATATGTATAAGTATGTATATATATAAATCCCAAAGAAAAATATTTCAGGTAAATGCTTCCGAAGCGCGGAATCGAACCAGGAACCTCTGCTCCACAGCGTGCGGCTCTAACCACTACGCCACAAAGAGCAGACGCTTCAAGGAGCTAACGGCGAGCCTTATTTACACACCCTTTACCGCTGGCAGGAATCAGAGACGGCAGGCGCTTATAAGCGTTTCTTCATTACCAGAGAGATGGCGCGAGGAGCGCAAGGGAGCGTACGAAAGCCACTGGAGCTCAAGGGACGCCGCCAAGCGAACAAAGAAAAGATGAACGCGAACTATCAAGTGTCACAGCTCGACACTTGAAGCACGCTAGTTTCCTTCGCTGCTTCGGCCGCCTTTGCGACACGAGCGCTGTTCGAACTGAGAGTATCCATTGTGACAGCTTATTCGCGCTCGTTCGGTGTATATCTGTGCGTTCGTTTCGTGCGTGCTTCACTTGATAGTTCTCGCTCATCTTCTGTTTGTTCATTTAGCGGCCTCCCCTAGCTTTGTATGTGTAGCTTTGTGACACACAACGTATAAAGCCCTTCGTACCATCAGGCGCTGCCCACGGGAGGCGCTCACTTAGCAAGTGCGTTTGCTACAATTAATATTGCTCCTGAAGCTGCGAGCCTCACTTCGTATAGCATTACAGTTTCTTGCTATCGCATTCATTGCTTCGCCCTTGCGGCGAAACTGTGACATTTTTTTTCTACAATCTTTTAAAGTGAAAGTCTTCACTAATGCACATGAGGAGCGCAATGTGACCGGCGGCATCAGCAACGCATATGATCCGAAATTCGAAAACTCGCGTATCATTCGCTTAGTATGTACGCTAGATACGAAAATAAGCATGAAAGGGTGCTGGTTTTCAATTGGTAACACCGGCGGACTGAGAGCAGAAGTAGAAGCGTTGGTGAGCACGAGAAGAGACAATATTCGACTCCCGCCTATTAGCAATACCGTCACGGCCAAAGTTAGTCACATTAAAAGTCCTTATCAGTTATATTGACAGAGTCGATCTATTGTTCGGCTTTCGCACATCATGTTTCACAAGGCTATACGATTGTATGAATAACATGACTGATAGGTTATGACATAAATAACTTGGCACGTGCTGGCCGTTCACATCATGGTTGATGATAATAAAATCACGTGTCGCACGTACCACCATTTCTCGGCTATATGGTGGCAAGCGCTCCAGGTAACGGAATGTGAACCGCTCAGCCTGTGCCAAGTGATATTCACGCGATGTCAAATCAATTTCGAAATACATAATGCAGTCCACTTGAAATTATCTTTGGACAACGCGGAATATTTTCGTCATCGTTTTCACATGTGATAACGGACCTGTGAGCTTTTGCTTTTCATTCTCAGTGAGCCAATTTTGGATGAAAATTCAGCGTGGTCGTCGCGGCGCTGCCAGTTTCGCTCGCAGGAGAGGTTACAAATTGCGATGTCGGCGTTCGCATGATAGATAATATGAGGTTTGCCTAAAGTTAGAAATTGATGTAAGATTAACGCTCTTTCCTCATCGTTCGCATTAGAATGTTCCAGAAATAAAATACGCCAGGAGAACAAATAAATGTGGTTGATCACTCTGTTATAGGAATCGGAATTGCACGAAAGTGAAACGTGTGTTCACAGGAGTAGTAGAACGTTATCTGCTTGAGCGGCAATCTCGGCGATATGGGGTTCTGGGCGATACTTACGAGCGGTGGGAGATGGGGAGGGCAATTTGAACATACGAAGCCGCCATAGAGAAGCGTACTTACGTAAAGAGCTGACACTCCCGTAGGGCCTTGCGGCCCAGCTACTACCAGCGCGACTAGCGGCTGGTCAGACCGGCAATCGTGACTTCCGAGATTTGGGACGCCTGGTTTAGCTCTGTTTTGGTTTCGGTTTTGACAGCAGTGCATTTGAATCTGGTTTACCTGGCTGTTACAATGTTCAACTACGTCGTCTTTATTGAAGCTTCAATGTTGCATTTTTAGTATATACATACGTATAAACTAGGGGATTGCAAACCTTTTACTAAAAAAAAAAAAAACGGAAAGATCATCGATGTATTGATGCAAAACAGAATTCGCACATGCGAACACCATAAATTATGCGATCAGAGCTGCTGCTGTTGTAATTGTTTGCACTGTTTAGCACGGTACAAAATATTTTATTTTTCCATGTTTACAAGGTAAATTGCACAAGAAAAATATGTCTCATCACACACTTGAAGATGTGCATCATGTTACAAAGGGGAACAAGAAATATGAATGGTAAAGCGCAGAGAACCAAGTCAAGAATAACAGAAAAAATGCACTGAGGAGCTACTATTTGGTGTAAAACATCCGTGAGAGCAACGCGTCAATTACAACCCACGCTTACGAACCAGCCCCGGAGGGCGCCGAAGCACATACTGTATGCTACGCACGCAAAATACACTCCACCAGCATCAATAAACATCTTTTTAACAATCTTGAACGCAAGCAACTGCAAATTATTTGTGCAGACAAAAGGAAGCAACTTACTGCAGCAGCGAACCGGCGTGTTTAAAAGCGCGGCGAGGTGGGCGTAACCAGCGGCCCATGACCGGAGCAGCCGGCGCAGCATCAGTTTCTATAGAGACGGAACGCCACAGAAGGGACATCGTAGAGAAATATGTTACACGTCGATGCAGCCTGCTGGAGGCATGATAAGCTGTCTATCTTTGAAGCGAAGTGGATGGATGTATGGATGGATGGATATTAGGAGCGTCCCTTTTATGACGGGGCGGTAGTCCGCGGGCCACCAAGCTCTATCTTATTCTTTTCCTCTGCAAGCGTTTCTTTTCCCGAATCACACATATTTTAACAACTAATTTTTCTCCTCGCCTTCCTGTTATCGCTACGCCACCTGGTGGGCGGTCAGACCCTCAATTGCACAGCCGCGAAACGGCCCTTGAGGCCACTCTTTACGTAGTATGTTTCCCTATGAAGCCGCTGTAAGCAGACATAAACGCCCAAGCGAAAGTTGTCGAATGACTCGCGAGTGGGATCATTTATGCGGAAGTGCCGCGTTACATGCGCCGGAGCGCTGCGCATATCCGCCATTAGGCGCAGGTGTTTGCAAACGGTTAAACTGCGAAAGGATACCGATACCGAACGGGTTGCCAGTGGATCGTTTCGTGTTGCGACGTTCCGCTGCAGCGAAGCGAGCATGATCTGTTGGGCGGTGGCCGTCTCGTGGATGTACTTGGCAGGCGGCATCGTGTTGGCGCGCAGCCATTTGCTGGGGGGTCGCTTGGGCGAAGGAACAATCATTTCGTTCCTTTTATGTGGATTGTATGACAGCCATTTGGGTTGCGATGCGTGCAGGCAGCTTCGGGAATTCGAGAGGTTTGAGTCATGAACGCGTGAAACATCGGATTTCCGCTATATAGGGTGTCTCTTGCATCGCTAAAGGGTTTACTTGCGTGTCATTCGGCCGTCGACGTTGCTGACTTTCTGTAAAGGTTTGAGCAGCACTTTTTATTCGATGTGCAAATAAATGGAAGGTGGCACAAAAACCCCCTTGATGCATGGGGAGATGCACTATGCTGGCGACGAAGCATTACATGCCGCTAATCCGACGCGAAAGGTGACGCATCTTTAGTGCAATAATGGATTACTTGACTTATACGCTCCGAGATGGCGGCACTACCTCTGCGAAACGAAAGCGCAAGTGATAGACAGTGCTTTGGAAAGGACGGAAGGCTCATTTGACCCGTTTCCACAAAATTTTGAGGTATCGCGGGGGGTAAAGCGCCCAGGACTTGTTGCGTACCAGAGTTGTCGATTCAATTTCGCTTGCGAGAAAGTTTTTGTTTCCACTTTCTTTTGCCTCATCTCTTTGGTATACCAACACGAGCATGAAAGGGTGCTGGTTTTGTTGGTAGCGCCGCGCGGACTGAGAGAAGAAGCCTTGTCGAGCACGAGAAGAAAAAAAAAAGGGGGGGGGGGGGGGGAAGAGGAGAGGAAAGGAGGCGCCCTCTGTACAACGATGCGCGTCCTGAAGGACCTTATTAAAGTTTGTGCGTCCATCACTCCATACCTCATGTCTATTTTAACACGTCATTTTCTTGGCGGTTGTACGTCAGCAAATTCTTGGTGGACCCGGGCATAAAACACGTTCGTGTTAAACTAAAAGAGTGATAGATCATGTCAGGTTGTTTAAGAAGTCTACAATGAACTGACAAAGCACGTATGTTCCTCTTACGTTAAGCCATGTCTCATAGATAAAGCGGTGGTAAGTACCTTGAAGAAAAAAGTTTTTTAGGCTGGCGATATAGACATTTTACACGCGCGGAAAAGTACATCACGAGCAGATGAATGCAAGAATGTTAATCAATAAACAGGTTCAAATACAATGCTATACATATGTGCTGCTGTTACCGCTGTTCCGTTCAGTTTAGTATAATTACTGCGTAATGAAGGAAAGAGAACGCTGACATCCCGAGTTCCGCTATCATCATCACGAGTAGAAGGCATGAGGCTGGTGTTCGAGCAACACCATCTTGATCTCTCCGAGTACTTTTCGAGCTACCGCCTGCTTGTTCGACCTTGGTTTGGTTTTCAAAATTTGGTTTTCAAAACTGGAGAATGTCAACTATTTCTATCGAGAAGCCCCACGATTGATTCTTCAGCAACGCCTGTCGTTACAAAAGGAAGAGAGAGGTGTTAGGTTACGTTGGTTCAGCGAACAGCAAAAATAAATAAATGAGAGATGTCTATAAAGTAAAAGAATCGTTATACCAACTGTCTCAGAAAAAAAAGCATATAATAGAAGACAGCTTCCTGAACTCTAAGAAGAATGTTGTCTCATTTTATGGCTTTGCATGAGGAACGCTGAATAAAACAAGCAAATATTGTATGCAATATATGCATATTTATTTAACAGCAGAGAAATATGTGTAGAAAGGAAATAAGTTTTGGCGTAAGAAATACGTTGCATGGCTTAGCTGTAGCGAAAATAGAAAGGTCCCTACTCTGTCAAGTCACAACCCTTCGACATATAATGGTTATGTGGGACGTCCAATGAGGGCCATTGTTGCCGCAAGTATCGAGAGGCACCCCATCAGATGCCGCATCGGAGTTTCGCCCTCATGAATATTCGATAATACTGAGGGCGTTTAAGCCTACATGCCCAGCCAAAATTATGTTCTCATAATTCATACTATCTCCGGCAATTTCACAGAAACGCAAAGCAGTATTTACTGCTTAATAATTACAATAACTGATGGGATTTTGCGTGTCAAAGCCAGGTATGAATATTTAACACGCCCCGTTGTTGAGGCCTCCTGAGTAGCTTTGACCACCCGGGGTTCTTTAACGTGCATCTAAACCTAAATACATGGCCATTTATTAGGGTTTTTTTCCCATTTCGCTGCCATAGAAATGCGGCTGCCGTACTACTTTCTGCTTCATGAACACTTTATTTATCGGTGCAGTCGAATGAAACTTCACCCATTTGAGCTAGCACTTTTTCTTCAACAACTTCGTACCTATACTTTGAATGCTAAATTGAAGACGAATGCTTAGAGAAAGCGCTTCCATTTATACGACAAAAAATATAGATATATATGAATTTCGTTGTATTGCATATGAAAGAGTTGCTGCGCTCCAGAAATAACCCTGTAGTGCACTGTAAGAAAGCAGTATGCCATCGCAAAGTACATAGGCTAGCAGAAGATATCACAGAAGACAGAAGAAATGTCACTCTGTATATAGCAAAGCCTTTATCAAGGTCAATATGAAGGAGAGCTACTTAATCTACACTGCCTTCATTGCACTGAAGGACTGACCACGCTAGATGTATATTGGTCTGTATAGAACGGCTGGGAATACTTCATGTTCGGTAGTCACCAACTAGTTTAGTGATAAATGTTTGAAGCCTTACTGTAAGTAATTTTGCAAAAATTTTATAACCAAGGTCGCATAACAATATCGTGCTATATACATTTACTCCACTTGAGCCTTCGTTTTAGGTAAGAATTAAGGTTGTATGACCCTTATAAAAGGAACCAGGATGTTTACCGCGTTCACGGGCCTCTTTAAAAATCAGCTCACGAAAAAGTACCTCAATTTGTTGAACTGCCGCATGAAATTCCGCACTGAGACTATCTGCGCTGGGTGTCTCGTTTTTAGGCAGAGTGTCCCATCGAAGACTTAAAGGGCCCTTAAACCACCAAGAGGTCGAAATTTAGTTGTGGTATTGCTTTTGTGTCGGTGTCCGCAACAAACACGTAGCCGCAAGAATTTTTCGAAACGGTGCCGAAATAGCCGAGTTACACGCGTTTGATTATCAAAACGCGGCGCTTTCTTGTTTCGCTCTCTCCTGCGCCCTCCGGCCGCTCGCCGGTGCCACCTCCTCGCAGAGTGCTCCTCCTAATGTCACGTGACATACATCGCCGATGACGCGCATCCGGTTGACGCGCCTCCGCCGGGCTCCCGCGTTCGCGCAAGTGTTCTGTTGGTGCTGTGCCAACGCTCTCTGTTAGCGCTATCCGTCGTGTACTGACAGTTGCTGCAGTTTCTAGTCGGCTGTACCTCACTTGCACTTGCGTAGCGTAGCGCATTTGCGAATTCACACGCGAACACCACACGAACGACACACGACGAGGAAAACAAACAGGCAGGGAGCGCGCGCATTTGCTAGCAGACTAACCGGAAGTTGACGTTCTCCTTCGACCAATCAGCGGAGCTCGGACTCTTATGACGTCACCAAAAACCACAATGTCATCGCGGCTAACTTTGGTATGCCGGAAATGGCCGGAGAGGCGCGCGGGATTGTTTTTCGAGTTTGTGGCGCGGCCGCGGCGCGTAGCGCTGCCGCATTTCACATCGTTCATCGTGGCGCCATTCTCAATTTGATGCGCGTGTTAACTTGAAATGTTCAAAAAATGTCGGGGGTGGTTTAGGGGCCCTTTAATGTCTTCATGGGCGAATCCACGATGAGTCGATGGTCATCTTTTAGGTGTGTGATAAGGGCACTGAAATGATCAGCCTTCATAACCTGACGCCTAGCCACTGTAAACAGATTTTTTGCAATGATCTTCAAGTACGGCTCTCACATGTCATGTCTGTGTGCAGACAGAACCACGTGATTCCATTTGCAATGTCGTTTTGGAAAGTGTGTATCGCTATTCATCCCCATTAACTCGTTCGTGGACCCTTAGGAAACGAAACGAGTTCCCCGTGAACGGGCCGTTGCCCCTCTGTATGCTTCTGTATTATGCGTCTGTGCTTGTGCTCGAACTGTATTTATTTCATCGGCGTAAAATTCGGGCTCCTAGATGGCTTTGAAAAATGCGCAGCATGGGAAGTAAGCCGTAAAGATAATATTTTTCTTCATTTTTTCCTTGAGAAAGCTTGCATGAAAGACCAGTCGAATTGTATTTCTCATCAAGCAAAAGTTGAAATGGGGCGAAATACATGAATACCCATGTATCTAGATTTAGGTGTGTTGAAAGCTACAGGTGGTCATAATTACTCCAGTGCCCCCACTGCGGCGCGCCTCAGTCATATCGTGGTTTTGGCACTTAAATATAAAAAAATTATTAAGTTGCAGATATATAAATTGTTATGAGTTAGAGCATATGTACATAGCTGCCAAAACGTGCTTAAAGGTTCCTGCCCCCCAAGGTGATTTTGGAGCATTACGTCAAAAACTCAGTAAGAGCGTCAAACTCTGGAGGAATTTTCTTCTTGAAGCCGTTAAAGGGAAGCTGAAGGGGTCTCATACCCCTGTCACACGGGCACCCGCGAACTTCGTTTAACTCCCTCATCGTTATGTCGACGGAGATGCGGACCGTGTCACACGGCCTCCCCTACGCCAACGAAGATAAACGGAGCGTTTCGCAAACGACGTTCGGCGTTCTCCGTTAGCAGAGGAACGAAGTACTCTCGTCGCCAGTAGTCTGTAGGTCAGAAAAAAACTTCGAGCACTATTTTGCCGCGGTCAAAACAATAATACATTTTGACAATATTAAACGTTCTTTTGTTGCAGGACCCATTCATAACATGCGTTTCTTCAAATATATATACGCCCGCCAGAGTGCAGCTACTCTCCGCACCAATGCCCTCGTCTTTCAGCGTGCCCCGCGCGCCGCCATTTAAATATATTTCGTCCGTGCGTGCGCTCGTTGTCGCAGTGTTTGCGTTTGCCCGTGAAAAGAAAATGAGTGACAACGCTGCGTCGTCTTCACCTGCTCCGACGGCTGCAGGCAATGGTAATGAGACCCCACCAAATTCAAGGGTGTCATGGAGCGAAAGCGATACGTGGGTGCTGGTAAGACTGTGGGAGGACCACCTGAGCGAACTGAGAGGAGAAAAACACAACTCCAGAGTGTATGACGCCATTGTTGCAGCTCTTGAACAAAGGGGAATTATGAGAACGCGCCGGCAGGTGCAGCACAAAATTGACAACCTCACGCAGAAATACAGGTGAGTTCGCACACTGTTAAGTGCATACTGCAGAAAAGCACGTGTGTTGCTAATAGCTTGTGTGTGGTGGTGTGTGCTAATAACCCGCGTGAGTTTTTGTTGGGACTTGCTGCTGGTGTTATCGCGCGCACTACATTTCGTTAGTTATTTTGAGGTGCCGGTTGTGTGTACATATTCTACCGTTGCATTCCGTGATTTCCGCGTGCTATACGTGCAACTTTATTTATCTGGAATGATGTAATTGCGGGTACATCTCGTGCAGGTTATCTGGCTTTATACAGAAAAAAATACGTACATTTGGTTCACCAAGAACATTGAAGTATTCGACTGATTACTTGCGTAAGCGTCCTATTTTCTTTTTGAGGGTTCCTAGTATTTCTAAGCATATGAAAGGAATCTAAGAAATCAGCTATATGGTCGAGCAAAATTGCGTGCGCGAGCTACTAGTCTTTCTTTATTCGGGTCTTCATTGTGAAACATCAAACATACATAGAGGTTGCCTTGCCTACATTGTTCACAGTTTTCATTTTTCGCATGATGCAACAGTACAGGCTAGCACCTCTGGGTGTACAGGCTGCTCCTTTTGCAAAGGGGAAAAAAAGGTTGCTGACCGTGACGCATAGCATGACACCAATGTATAACACAGTGCACTCACTTGCTAGGATAGGAACCGAAAGATTTGTACACGAGTCCAGAGAGAACGTTCTTAATACATAAATCACTGTTTTCCTAATCTTAAATTGTTTTATCAGGAAGGAATCCCGGGACAAAACTACCGGATCTGCACCCAGTGCTTGGCCGTTTTTCATGGAACTGCACAGATTTCTGGGGACACTCCCCATCAATGACCGCTCTCTCGTGCAAGAGAGTCGCCCTTCACCAAAGAGAAACGTCGAGGAGGTATGTAACTCAGTTGCATAAGATAACATCGTCACGATAATAACTAATTTGTCTGTGCCACAACCAAACTGCTTTTCTCCCTGATATCATTAATGTGGGCAATTTGCTATGCTTAGCCCTGACCTTATTCAAATGTGTAATTGTGGCTTGAAAGTCTGTAAATATGCCCTCAGCATTCTCACTTTTGGAATGCAAAATATTGCTGATGGGGGGGGGGGGGGGGGGCAGAATGCAACTTTGAAATGTGACAATTTAAAGAGAAGCCTATATTGTATTGTATATCGTGATAGCGTCACGTGGAGAGATGGAGTGGAGAGGAGGTGTGTGTAGAGGGTTTGCGCATGCGCAGTAAGGGTGGTCACGCCGCACACCACCACCACACTGAACTCCGCCATAAGCTGCTTCGCCTCTAAAAAATCGACCTTGCACTGTCATTTGAAATGCTGAATTTCTAAACGGAGAACGCGTAGCTTAGTGTTAACGGCT
>CM023481.1:208330891-208560242 GCA_013339685.2 Hyalomma asiaticum
TGTGCGTTCAGCGGAAGGGAATTATTGAAAGCGTTGAAACTGCACGAGAAAATTGAAGTTAGTGACCTAGTGAATGTCACTGAAACAGTTTTAGTTATGTTTATACCAGAGCGTCAAACCGAACCAGAACCAAAACCGCACATGAACCGCACTTTTCATGGGAACTGAACCTGAACCGGAACCGATATTCTCAGAACATGCTTGAGCCCGAACCCAACCTGAACCGAAAGAAATATCGGTTATCGGTTCAGAACAAACCGGTTCACATCGCTATGGTCCTACGATCTGCCAGGAGCGCCTTATCACTGCGATTTATTCCAGCCTTTCTCTCTCTTGGCCTTTTTAGGTTCGTTTATGTAAGTAACTGTCTTTTTACTGCTGTCCGTTGTTTTCTCGCTGCACTGGTCTAATGCTGTTTGAATCCGGACCCGAAGACGGCAGTACTATTCCGGCAACGCGGTTGCATTTCGATGGAGCCTAAAAGCTAACGCCTCTGCCCTTTGCAATACCAGTGCACGCTTCACACCAAGGGGTCTAAACTTCCGGAGCCCCCAGTGCGGCATACCTCACCTTTCCACTCTTCCATTCCCTTTCCCCCATGAATATGAGCCGCGATGACTACAAATGCTACAAAAAACAGCGTCCTTTCCTTAAGCGACTCACAGCTATTTATACGTTCTCTTCGGTATCGCCCTTGAAACTTAACGGAATTCGGCGAGCTGGAGTGGAGCAAAAAAACATACATTGTTTTCACCACAGAATCAAATTTTTGCATAGCTAAGAAAGTAATTTCTTTCCTAGTGAACTTCCTAAAACATACTTAATACTTAATGCATCACCGCTATCACGCTAACGCGCTAAACTAAAAATATCTATTTATGCGGGTGCCAATACACCCGCCTGTTACAAAGGGTACTGCAGTAAATCATCTTGATTATCACCTTCCTTAGGTGCTTGCTCACTTCTGCCTCGGGAGCGCCTCCACGTTTTTGAGCGCCATGAGAACACTTGTGCTCCGACGAATGAGGAAACTTATGAATTACTGACGAAGTGTGACGAAGACGAAGGTGGCCGTGAGAATCAGCAAACACATATTCGATATGATGAGAATGCGAGTTAAATGCTAATTCTGATTCGCTAATTGCCAAATCATTATTATTTGCAACTGCCTTGCTAGCACAAAAATCACCAACATCTGCGTGGATCGGCGAACCTGTGACAAGAGTCACTTCGCTTCTTGCGCTTAAACTGCAGGAAGAGCAGCTCCTCAGGTATTAATGACTCACGAGTCGCGTTGACCAGTCTACAGAGTCACGAAGGCGGAAGCAGGCGCGGCGGGCATGCGAGTGTAGCTGCATACTCGAAATGTTTCCCATGATACCGATGAATACAACTTATATGCACTAATCTGGGCAGTGTACCGTTGCTTCGCACTTGCCGCAGTGGTGCCTGACTACCATTTCTTTTGATACACTGTACGCAATAACGTATTTCACTCAATATAATGGCGGGAACTTATATGAGGCAGTTTCCCGAAATTACATGTAACATACCGATGGAGGCAAATTGCTAGACTTCTTGTATCGTGCGATTCCAGTGTACGCTAGTGCACTTTAGGTGGTCTAAATTACCCGGAGCCTTCCACTACGGCGTCTCACGTAGCCTGACTAGGTTTGGACGTTAAATCCGAAAAATAACAAAACCAAAAAGCATACACGCGCCATTACCGACACGTATGAAAGCCGGGCCTGATTCGGGCCTGATCCAGGCCAGGGCCCGGCCCGGGCCCGGCCCGCGCCCAGCCCGCGCCCGAAGCTCGTGGGCCCGAGCCCGGCCCGGGCCCGATCCAACAATTACTTACCTGGCCCGACCCGGCCCGCGGGCCGGGCCAGGCCCGGGTTTTCGGGCCTGCCCGGGCCCGTGCAGTGCTCTAACGCATACTGCCGATACTCGGCCTTCCTGATGTTTGTTTTTACTCATTTGAGCCGTGTGTGTATGCTTACCATTTCTTTACCTCTATTCGCAACTCCAGAAAAAGTGGCTCATCTAGCAACATTGCTGAGAAAAACAAAGATGGCTTCTATATCCAGGGTCACGGCCGCGCTTCCGCTTAGCGCTGTGCTAAAGTTTCTTGATTGCGGGTTCGAATCACGATGCTTCGTCGAATGCGAACGGGTTCTTACTGCCGAACATCTGATATTAATCGGTCTAAAAGATTTGAACGGCGAAACAGTGGAAATAATTGCGCTGTGCGTTCAAACGTCGCACTTGTCCTGAGACCCGCATAAGATTTTCTTAAGGACAAAGAGCCTTTCCAGCGAGCCTGAAGTTAAGATGGCAGGTACGTGTTCATGCGTAGCAGGCCTCTCCGAAAGATGCAAGCACTTGTGCGTGGCGTTGCTCCATTGAGTACAAATGCGTCACTTACAAACGTGTTAAGAGAGTGCAGTTCTATGCGCGATGCCGGAAGAAAAACTTAGAGGCGCGGTGAACAGGTCGAGGGCTGAAAAGTTGGAACGAGCGCAATAAATCCTGAATTGTCACCAGATGAACTCGAAATGCAAATGCGCTACTGAAACGATCACACATTACCTCCATAACCACCAAACAAATTACGACGCGCAGCGCGCGCGTAGGACGAAGGCAAGCGCTCGCTTTATATCTACTTACTACAGTGCATGCGGGCAAAAGTACGTCAGCAATAATGTTACCGCGGTTCAAGTTGAGCATAGGCACGCTCAGAAAACGTTACCACATATACATGTATAAACGATGTCGCTATTTCGTTCACGCGCTTGCCTAAACTAAACTACACTCCGGCTCTTCGAAAAGCGCGCATGATAATAAACGCGCGCACACACAATCTGTGTACTCACCGGGGAGGAAGAAATCGTCGCGAGTGAAGTGCCTGGACCAAACTAGCATTGTTACCGTCACCTTCTTGCCGATGCGCAAGTTCCTAATCCATGTTACCCTGCGCGAAGCGTCATCTGCGTCTTTGGGGAACCGATGAAACGACGTGTTGCTGCCTTTGCATCGCGATGACACGCACTGAGGCACGCAACAAAAGTCTTTTGATGAGGATTCTTTCTTTTTCGGGCTGCCTCGAGGCGGCATGGCGTCGATTAACGAACTATAGAGCTGTTTTAAAGCCCGCGGTAATGCGATGCCATGGCGCGTTTCGAGGTCGACCTTGGATCGGCTGGTTCCAGGAGCGTCCGCTAGGTGGCGAGCATTGAGATGGAGTCGCGAATTCTGTACCGCCCCATTACCATACATAACACAATGGAAGCAGCGCCACCAACATATGTGTCGATCAGATATGCATATGTTTAGCTTTCGGCATAATAGCGTCACTTCAATATATATTTTTTTGAGTGTTTTGTTAGAGTGAGAAAAAGATAACTGTGAGAATAATTAGATGAAAGTACGGTGTACTGTCCTGCCATCAGAAATAATCTGGCTGATCTCTCTCTCACACAGTACATGGTGGAACACGAAACTGAAACATGTCTTCAGGAAGGTGTTGAATGCAGAAGCGGCAACTTGGAGAATCGAAGGACGGGAGGTGGGCTGGGCACACTGGAATCATAAACCCGCTTCAAGGAGGCTTTAGCCGCAACCTCACACTGCACAGGGATCCTCCGCAATTTGCACACAAGCCAAGGTTGTCAAACGACTGACATTTCTCCGGATACGCTCCAGTGAACGCGCACAAACGCGTTGAAATGGTGATACCTTGCAAGCGAAACTGAGCCGGTTGTCAGGCGATCGTTTTTTTGAACTCACAGTCCGCTGCAACAACAGGCGCATGATTTGCTTGTAGGCGGACGTCTTTTGAGTGGGCGAGGCTCTCGGAGTCCTGCTGACGTGTAGCTTGGGCAATGTACAACCAATTGTCCTGTTGTATGACGTCTACAGTAGTTAGTCGTGTTGCGACCCGCTGAACTCCAGGAACGAGAGAGTCGATATTCGGAGTATAATCCGAGAACGTGCGAATGCCTTCGCAAACCCTGGAGGGGGGGGGGGGGGGCGTGTTTCTTGCTATGCCAAAGCATTTATGTGCGCGGCATTCGGCCGTAGATGTCGTCGCCTTTCTGCGACATGTTATGCAGCCGGTTTTTGAAACGGTGTCATTATACACGAAGACCAATACGGGGCACAAACACTGCTGAGGCATACTGAAGCTGCACTACAGGCGATGAGGTGTCACAAGCTAATCCGACGCAAAACACAAACTACACACACACACAAAAATGCAACAAAACTCCGTCAACAGCAATAACCTCAACTGCGCTCCGCACTAGCGAAGCGCGCACTGTGTGCGCGCTTTAGCATCACAATTCGCAACTTCGCTCCATCGCTCCTAGATGCCAGTACCAGCACGCCAAACCAAAAGTGCAGTGAAAAGCAGGAATCGTTAAGCTAAGAATAGATCTCCTTGCTAAATGTCTTTGATTAACGTCAGTCAGACGCAAGTAGTAAAGCGGTGCTGCGGAGATATAAGGCCCCTTTGTTCCGTATATAAAGTCCGTTTGTTCTGTATATGTCAGTAGTGTGGTGGGCAGAGCACCCGTCACTTATCGCCGCATTCCTGGACGTTCTAGGTTAAAAGCGCAGGCGGAGAAAACTTTTTCTTTGTAATTTGTTCACGCGCATTATTACGTCATCATTTCCCCCCCAAAAAAAGCAAAACCAGTTACCTTTTCCTTACCAACATTTAAGCACAAGTGCGAAAATAACGGGGGCAAGATTCAGCCAGATTATTATAAGGCCTCGCTGAAACTTACAGCAGAGCCTACAGAAGGCGTAGTAATCAGTATAAAAGAACTAGATGTAAATATATAAATTAGGAATAAGGTTTGGCACATGTTACGAAAGCAAGAGAAAAAAAGTTAAGAAAAAACGTGCATTAGGGAAGATCGAGAGGCGCACGTCAGCGCTACGTTTCTCCAATTGAGGCGCCTGTTACGTAAAAATATTCAAATAGGAATACCCACGAAAATAATGCTAAAGGGAGCGTAGTCGCCCACATATGTGCACAGGGTGTTTACCAAAAAGGGTTTCCCTTTACTGTCGCATTGCTCTCACCCTCATTCATTTTCACCCACATTTAGTGTTTTTCTGCCTGTTGCTGCGTTATTCTTACTTGTAACATATTGCTATACTTTGCTCCCCCGTGCTTTCATCTCTGTAGGATGAGTAACGGCATGATATGCTTAAACTATTCGCCTCTAGATCGAGCTATAGGTGGCAGCGTGACCGCGTTAGTGTGCATAGGCGGTCGGCAGCCCGTATTGAAATCTACACAGCGACAGAATGTTTTGAGCGGTTTGAGGCAACTGTTAGCTTATTGACAGTCAAATGTGTATAAAAACATGGTACAATGACACATTAGTGCTTGAAGCACGCATGTTAAAGAAGCGTAATCTACCACTACACGTCACACTGGCATCACGCGCCGCCTCACTTTCTTACTTCATCGGCGTTTCCGTCTCCCTTCTTTCTGTGGCCATATTTAAGTGGTGTTTTGTCTGCAATGTTGGCATTGGTGTTACATGAGTAAGATATATAGTTCAGTGTGGAGTTCTAGCTCGTTTTTTTACGATTGGCTTCAGAAAAAAAATAAAAGATGACTGTTAGTTGGCATTCAGTTGATGTTGGAGCATGTGTAACCTACACGAGTTTGAAATAATTTAGGGACAGATACTTGTATCAGGACATGTCAGCCTATTTGCGTTGCTACAAGAGAACCGCGTGTGACGAGATCGGTGTCACTACCGCGCAGCGTTTACACATTGATGATTCCAGCGTAATTTTTTTCAGAATAGCAGCGTGTTCACCTTGTGGTATGCTTGAACGACACGTTCGCGCTAAACTGAAATAATTGTGCCAATGACTTGTGACAATGAGATGGCACGCTTTCGACACACGCACTAAGTGATCTATCGATCCTATAAAATGGGGAAGACTGCGGCGCAAGTTCAAACACTTTTGTGTTTATTAATTCAATTATATGGAAAGTGTCGACGGGTTTTTGCCGTCACCGTCACCGTCAAGTCCCGTATAAATTCCAAATTGATGACAGCTGCCCGCACATCGTACCTCCTACCCGCGCGTAAAAGCATGCAAGCCGAAGGACGAACGCGCTTGAAGCAGAGATCAACGAGCCCCGGCCGGTCTCCGCCGCTCGGAGGGCACATGCGATAACATCACATCGCTCGGGAGGCCTGCGTCGAAGCGAAGAGTAAACGCCCCGCCCGTCTTTAACGAGCATCAAAAGACGCGATGGTGTGTGTGTTTGTGTGTGTGCGCGTGCGTGTGTGTGTGTGTGTGTGTGTGTGTGTGTGTGTGTGTGTGTGTGTGTGTGTGTGTGTGTGTGTGTGCGTGCGTGGGGTGGCGGGCTGCCGCTCGAGGAATAACTGTGGACTTCGCGCGGTCGCCGGCGTGCGCACTATCTTGGCAGTCATCAGACGTGTGCCGTACCGTGTACCAGCGCCTCGATCGCGTGCTCCGTTCCAGGCGCCTCGCCTATAGTCGCAACCACGGCGATGCCGTCGCCACACAGAGCTCACGCGAATGTGTCTACGAGTGGCGGAAGGAACGTGCTCGCTTGATGACGCTCGACTGGGCCAAGTTTCTCGATTGTGCAAAGTGCACGCCACTTAGCGCAGTCGTGCGGTGTGAATGGCGAGCCAAAAAATATCAAAACGACATGACTTAACTCGGAGCTGGGCTAGGCCCTTCTCTCTGCCGCTTGACCGTCACGTAGTACCTTGCGCAATCGCAAGCTTACTTAATAAGCCGGCATTCACTACAATTTCGATTGCCGCTAAAGACGCTACTCTGTGTATCTAATATCACGCATTCGTATATTATATCGCATTCATTGATCCGCCCTTCTGGCGAAACTGTGATTTATTTATATTAAAGAACCCGAGTGGCATTTCAGTGGGCGGATTTCTGAAACTGCTTCACGTGTCCCTTACCTAAACAATTGTGAGTTTCAAGGATAACCTCTACACACAAAAACGAGGTATTTGTATAGGATCTATCGTAGCTGCGGTTTTGACTGAAATATACCAGTACGAAATAGATTCTTCGCTTTCGCGCGTACTAAATTGCGAGCGCATGATTCGTGTCCTTAGGTACATCGATGGTTTTTTAAATTCTTTTCAGTATTCATTCTGACAAGAACCTCACTGAGGTAGCGCTAAATATACTTGGAATTTTTAAACCCACAGCGAAAAAGTTGAATTTTTCTTTTGGGTTTCCAGAGAATTCATGTTTGCAGTTCCTGGACGTAAGGCTATCTTTTAAACATAACGATCACTTGTGCTGGACTTACTAACCGCGGACCAAGAAGGTCATCCTATCGTACGTTTAATGCCACTCTAAGCTGGTAAACAGGCGCATTGCTAAGTACTGTTTAAGGTCTTTACTAGTTAAGTCCTGTCATCATACAGTCCAACATAGCTTTTCTTCTCAGGGCGCCCGACTCCGAGAAGCGGACTTTCCGCGTGGTTTATTGAAGGCTGTAACTGAGTCATTACTGGATACCCTACTTAGCTATTATTACGCTCCTCCGAGTGACAAGAGAGAATTGAGAAGGTACGGTTTAGTGTTTTTACATTATATTCACAAGGTGTCGCATGGTATCAAAAAAGGGCGGGAAAATTTGGCGTGGATGTTCTTTTCCTAGCACCATGGAAATTGTCACGCTTGTGTGCTCTTACCGGCGGTAGAAAGAAGGACAACCACGGTGAAAACTATAGATAAAGTTTTGGGGCGTGAAGAACTAAGATGGTATAATAGAATCAGTTGAGCTGCGTAAAGGCGTACGTGGGCCAAGCGGGCCGGTGCTTAAACAAGCGCCTAAGGGAGCAGTCGTCCGCAGTTAAGTCGGATAGTGAAAAACATTTGGGAATACCCTATAGGTCATGTGAATATTGCAGCCACTTTTTGAAAAAGAACAAAGCTGAGGGCGTGCGGTTAGGAAAAGGGCACGTGAGGTCTTGGAAGCTTCGTTGATGAGGTATGTTCCTGTTGTTGCTGTTTTGTGGGGTTTAACGTCCCAAACCTGCTCTGATTATGAGAGACGCCGTAGTGGAGGGCTCCGGAAATTTCACCACCTGAGGTTCTTTAACGTGCACTGACATCGCACAGCACACGGGCCTCAACATTTCCCCTCCATCTAAATGCAGCCACCGCAGCCGGGATTCGATCCCGCGACCTTCGGATCTACAGCCGAGTGCCATAACCACTAGACCACCGTGGCGGGGCGAGGTATGTTCCTGACAAGTATGTCAGTGAGGTCTCTGTTTATCTTCATAAGAAAGATACTGAATTCCTGGGATAGATATAGTCGCTTTTAGGAGGAATGTTGTTGATGTCTTTCGCGGGTGTTTTGTGCGCATGTGCATTGTGATAAATGGCAGGTTTTATGTTTCTAATAAATTTAGTTGTTAGTCTGCGCTCGTCATGTCTCCGTCTACTTATGGTGTTCCGTCCTTCGCGCAGTTGAAGTTTTTCAATAGATATATTATTACCAGCTAGCCCTCCACCGTACCTTACTTTTGTATAGTTGGATAAAAATACATGTAAGCATTTAACACTGCTGCAGTAGAAGGAACGGACATCCTGGAGGTCATACACGACGTACGTGCGTACGTAAGCGCCCATGGCTAGTAGATCACTAGAGGAGTCATCCCCACTTTGGAGCTTCGTCCATCCGCCTCTAGGCGCCGACAGTGCTCGATCTCGAGGCCAGTAGTGCATGAAAAGGTTGGTGATTAACTATGCTTCGCGCACAAAAATATCAGAATGTGGTATTTAAGCCCGGAATCGGAACTGTTTGAGAATAGACCCGTCATTGCTTATACGTTTAGAGAGCTAGTCAATGAGCTGCCTATTTTTTTGTTATTACAAGGCTTCAGTCGCTTCCGGACATCTTAAATGAATGTTTTGTACTCGTAGGCTGCAGTATATGCGGAGTAAACGTTCCCCATTTCCACTTCGAAACTCACCATCTGAATGACCCGTCAATCTAAGTTGTTTCCTTCCAAGAAAGAGCCTGAATGCACCTCATTGTACAGCAACATGCGTTTCTTGCTGCCCTCAAAACCATCTACTACTCGTCGTCTGTGGCGTACAGTCCAGTCGTTCCGTTGTCATTTCCTCACCCTACCATCACGTAACTGACAAAGGACTTAGGTACGATGCCGGGCGGTCTTAGAAGCAGCAAGCAAAACGTGATTGATTACTCTTAACGAGCGCGCTCGAATGTGAACATTTTGTCGGCGTGCTCTGTCCTATATCTCGGTTCGGGCGTTTCTGTTCTGAAGTCGCAGAGCTGATGCACACGCCAAGTTCCAGAAGGCAGTCTATACGCATGAGTTCCGTACAATATTCGAGATACCGTTGTTTTTGTCTAAAGCTTTGTGTGGCAACGTTCACTTGGTTCATCGTCGATGATAATGGCACCGGTTACAGGCCATGTTGATCAGTCGGCAAAGTTTCGGGTGCCTGCGAGATGCTTGTCGCGGAAGAGTGCTACGGGCTCTGGTGTTGTTGGGCTTGACGCGCCTTTTGTAGGCGCCCTTTTGCCGAGCCAAGTTCCGTTGAAGCAGAGCACCCTGAGAAAATTTGTTGTTCTTCTGGCTTTCTCTTTTCTTTTTTTTGCGTCTCGGCCGTATTATTCCCTTGTTTTTCATCGATGTGAACATTTTTGCTATTGGTGGGTAGTGTAAAACCGTAGAAACCGTAGAAACCTCGCACTTCGCTACACACCGCCGTGCTATCTCGTTGTTTTGACACAGAAGACCCCAAATTATTTTTCGGCTGCCAGTCTTTTCATTCAGACGTTGCCAGATGTCGCTTGGCTCGTTCCGCGCTGTCGTCTGATTCGTCCCATATGTTGCTCTTGCTGTCCACTGACCACCCACTCTGCTAGCGACATCAAAAGGCACCTTACCTTCAGATCCAGAGGCATCATGTCTGCACACCACCCTCACAATTGCTTTTTGTAGCTTGCGCTTTCATTGGTAAATGCAGCGCACTCACCATGGCGTCTTTCATTAGCTACATCGTTGCAAGCCCTTCCATTCGAATCAAATACTACGCAAGAGTAAATGACAACATTACATTTCACTTCACTCGAATGAAAATGCGTTGCATCCGCGCTATAGAAGACTCGACCAGACAGGCATGAAAAACGGCAGGCCTAGCTATTGTCGCCTGGCGGAAAATATAAGAAACAAATAAGCACGCCAAATAGTTAAAATGCAAAATAAACTAAGCAAGAGTGAGACTGCGTACCTTAGAATAGAGAGCAAATAAAGGATAAGTAGAGAATACAAAATAATAAAAGTAAATATAAATAACACAAATAGAACAGATTTGCCTTGCACAGCGATGCACCGACTTAATTATAAACATGTCGCCTTTATTCACACGTCTCTAATACATGCGTTTATTTTATCGCCACAACGTAATGGGGTCAAGCAAATACAGTACCTTTGCTCTTTGAGGGAAGCATGGAGCAGTATTGTAGATCAAGTAACATGCATGTCTGTAGTGCGTGTGTGTGTGGCAGGGAAGCGGGAGGGGAAGGGCGTTATTCTTAACGGGGCCCTGCAACATTTCCCAAGCTATCCGCGATATTGATAAAGGAAGTTCACTGCCTCACGAACTACTTGCCGCAAAAAGCTTTTCAAATCTTTCAAGTTTGGGCGGAGTTACAGGACAAGGTATCAGCAGATTTCTACACTCTGGGCGCCTTCTCTCTTCTTTCCTTCCGGAACACACCTGGTAGCTACAGAAATGGGTGTGAAAAGAGGGAACCAGCCACACCAGCGCGCGTAATAACATGAAACGATTTCCCTGTCTGACTCTTTCGTTAATGTGTCTGTACGTCATGGCTCACCGGTGACCCGAACGCGCCGCGGGCAATTTTAAAAATACTAGCGCTCCTGTAGACATGCTACGCGTTCTCTTGTATTCTACAGGAACTGATCTCTAATTGCCTTGTAGCTTCCATTTTTACCGTGCGGCAGGGCTTTTTAACGGCGGGCCAAAGTGCACGTTGCTCAGCTTGTTTGCGAGGGTGGCAGACGATCCGGTCGCGGGAAGTTGTCGCGGGACAGTGGCGCCTACAACGCCTTTAACGTGTCACTAACTTAGTAACACATGTTGTTGGGCTACTAGGTATGAATCTACTAGGTAAGAGTTGGTAGAGAGTTGGTAATAGAATAGGAGAGACGCGGTAACTTCGGGTGCAGTAACTGAGGGGTGCGGTAACTTCGACCACCTGTGGTTCCTTAGCGAGCACTGACATCGCACAGTACACGGGCCTCAACAGTTCGCCTCCATCGAAACATGGCCGCCACGAACGGGATTCTATCCCGCGGCCTTCGGATCAGCAGCCGAGTGCCACAACCTCTAGACTACCATGCTGGTGCTAAAGTGTACCTTCCCCACTTCGTGAAAAGAAAACATCGCTGAGCAATATTCAAGACAACTATAAATATGTCAAACCAATATTGGTTCCACTGCACGCAGCGGGGAATTTGAAATTCAGTTTGAAATAGAGCTGGCCATATCGTTCATATCCATAGCGTTAAGGAAGCGAGACCCGAGTATTTCACTTGTGATATTGTAAACACACGTTCTTCATTCGGTCAGTTCTCTGTACAGAGCCCACTACGACAGCACTTGCCGACGCATATCGTTGTTTCGTAAACCACGCTCGTCATCGCACGCTTCTCAGCGAGACATTTAGTGCAACGGCGCTTCGTGTCCGTGTACACGATTTTTGCCACATTCACCTTGGGGTGTCGCTACTAGCCCTAGCGAGGGTAAAATTTTGTGCAGTGCCTGGAAGCGTGCTCTAGTCTTCATAACGGAAACGCGCTAACAAGTTCACAGGAAGAAATAAGAAAGACTGCTTGAGGTTATCATGTTCATTAACGTAGCTTCTTACCCACTTTTCATTCCACCCCTCTAACTACAGCTTCTAACGAGCTCGTCGAAACTAAATCAGAGAGAAAACGCTCGGAGAGTGGATAACTCGGCTCGTACTTCACGGATTCTAAAGACTTTTGCTCCATGCGATCATTGAGGCACCAAGCTCCTATATTGAGGCTATTCAAGCATTACCTAGTAAAGTGTTGTATTGGACCGCTTTAAGATATAGGAAGACAGTAGCGTGCATCATAGAACAGACATGTGTAGCCAATCTCGTTCTCGACATTAGCGAAAAGAACTGCCCTGAGTAGGCCTCACAATGAGAAGGATGGATAACCTATGGTCAATTAGGGCGACAGAAATGGTACCATGAGAGGGCAAACGCGGCCTTGTACGACAGAGAGTGAGATGAGGAGATGAAATTTAAAAGAAATGCAGGCATAAAATAGAATCGGCTCGCGCAGGACAGGTCAGGATGAATATCCTTGAGAGAGTCTTTCGTCATCAGTGCGGACAGGTAAGGATGATAATTACGATGGTGACATTGGTGCCTGGTGCCAATGGTGCCTAAATAGTGAAGAGAATCTGCATGCGTTAATAAGTGAACCGTGCGCGCGATTTTTAAATAAATGCATGCATCGGTGAGTGATGTGGCCGACTGAGGCACAGTGTTTGAAAGAGCGTGCACGTATTTCGCCTAGTGCCACCTCATATGAGCGGAGCAGAAAAGGACAAACAGTATAGAGATGGCCATCGAGCAAGACGGGAAGTGCGGATTGTCAATAATTTTTCAATATTGAGAACATTCACTCCGCGCATACTCTCCGTTCATTTAACCAAATTCGTAATATTACCACTTCTAAAACGAGTTGCCTTTCTGTCTTTGAGGACAGCGACACGCATATTTTTATTTATCAAACTTGAAACAAACACTAAATGTGTTAAAAATCAGCGAATGCCCTTGTCAGCTTCTGTTCAGCACTGCTTGCCTTAGGAATAGCAACCAGCTTTTCTTTTGCATCTGACACTAAATTAGAAATTCGCTGTTGCGTGGGGTGTAATATTATTTGGCTTCTTTGTTTATAAATGCCTTGGCCCGAGGTCCGCAGCGTTTTCTATCTCAATAAAGTGCTGAAGGGACCGCTTTATGAAAAAAGAAAAGCTCGCTGGAGAAACACCCGAGGACAACTCTCTAGGAATATTGTTTTAAAACATGTCTCCGGGGGTGTTTCATGGGAAGTATTAATATTAATAAATGTGGACGCTCGACGGGAACTGATCAGGAAGCAAAAAGGAAGAAGCCCAATCCCTCACATGTTATGGCACTATCTCGCACCGAAGGTTATGAGCACGATCCTACATTATTTGCTGTTCTGCATTTGCGCGTGAACCTCCACGCTAGCGACATAGAATATAATAAATGGTTCCCAACCGTCGACCCCGAAAACCGCTTGCGCCCAACAATCCAGCCTATGCGGCGCTAAGCTGCTTATAACAAATGAAGCCTGTGAGCGTGCGGTGGGTGATGCGTTTGCTGCAGAAGGTGGCGAGCAAGCTTAGCGAGAAAAATATGCTATGAAACCGGCGAGTGCGAAGAGCAGCCCTGCACCGGCCTAACACGGGGTTTAGCACAACAATGTGAGCGACACTTGTACATTCCCTCTATATGTAAGGTACGCGGAGGGTTAATGAAGCACGAACCGACAATGGGAGCAGCGAGCTTGCATTCGACAAAGCACGAAAAAAAAAAAAAAACACGAGGGAGTGCGCGCTCATTTATCAAAATGCAGTTGGTTGAATGGAAGGAAGTAACTCGTACGCCCATAACTTTATTGTTGAAACTCTTGATAGACGCAAAATGAAGATATGAACATTCGGCGGGAAAGCCAGATTACACGTTTCCCCGATGTATTCAGGGCCCAGAATAAACTCAGATTTAAAAGGCGCTAGGCGCGAAATCAAATCTCAGAAAATACATTTACTGCTTTCCTTCCACTTGAGGCAGGAGTTCGACGAGAAAGAAACTTTAGCAGGAATGCTTAAAAGGAAGACAAATGAGATTTCGATTCGAACGCCAAAATCAACTTTGCTTCATCCGCAGCCGTTACGCGCGCTTTTTGCACCATGGGCTAAGCCCATCTACACTGAATATAGGGGCTGAAAATTTTACAATTTCAGAGGAACTTTCCGTATTCAAGAGCGAGAGGTTGAAGTTGTCCTTGAAACAAAACGCAAAGCTCTAAGATGATCGGGTCCTTCTGGGTATACGGCATATGGAAAAGACGCGTTTTGAGGAAGCTTTTATTTTATTGGTGGAAGTCGAGATACCCTAGGGCATTGTGCACAAACTGCACGGCACTGTATACGCCGGACCGCTTGAATGGTTGTGCTATGCAGTGTCAAAAGGAATTCGCAAGTTACATAGCGATTTACATGTAAACGCTTAAGTATTGTAAATCCCGTGGCCACTCAGTGATGACCACTTGAAGTACACAGAACCTGGCTGGTCCAGACATGCGCAGGTCAGCCATGTCCACAGGAGTCAGTATACTGCTGCATCGTTGTTCAGATATCGGTTTGTCATCGTCGACTCAACGGATGTCATTGCCAGCGCCGACTGCCCCGTACACGCGTGGAGAAAGCGCTCTGCGTGTGACGCTTCGAGAAGTTTCCTTTTTGCGAGCTCGGCATCGGCGCAGGTTTATCTGCTTTTATAGCAGCGAAGCTACTTACGCTAACTGTAAAAACAGTCATGCCACTTTTAACAGTGAAACTGTTTAAGGCAGCCGCAATTTGTCAGGCGTCATGCAATACCACGTGACAATGCGTTACCGGAGCTTGGAGGAAACATTCCACGTGATTTTTGCAATAAGATGTCCCGTGGCGTTTCGTTACGTGATTTTGGGGTGAAGTTCTCACGTGTCATTGCGTTACGTGGTTTTGGCGGTGAGTTGTCACGTGACATTTCGTAACGTGATTTCAGGCGAATTTCTTTGCGGGATTTAGGCGGGAGTATGTCACATGATATGTCCCACCAGGACATCACATGGATATGAAGTGACCTGCTTCAGTAAATGGCCTGCTTCAGTGACCTGCTTCAGTGAACTGGCCTTGCGCGACCTAGCGGAAGCTGCGAAGCTTCTTTTTTTTTTTTGTTTATCACAGCTGCATTTTTTAACACGGCGGTGCTGGGTTCCACCAAGAAATCAGTGGTGTTCTTCCGTAATAGAACTGGATGTCTGAAAAATGAACATACATGTACAATTAAAACGTTCCAACCATTGATCTCCATTATGTTGCTGGATGGCGCTTCGTACTCTCCGCCGCTTGGTCACCAGAAGTTCGGGCGCTCGTCCCAGAAGTCGTGCAAACGGCCGCTATAAAACCACAGAAAGTGCTGCGCATGGGCCGGTGTCGTTCGCATTACGCAAAGATGCCTGCTTCTTGCTCCCTAAACTGCACAAGCAGACAGGCGAAATCGTCTGAGAAGACGTTTCACTTTTCACTATGATAGTGTGTACGTACAGCTTGCACGATAGGCAGAGAAACGCTCAGGTCTTATGTCAGTGTTAGAGCTGTGCGTTCTGTAACACAGATTCTCTCTCTCTCTCAGCCGATTTGTACCAGCGCAAGTTCGATAACATAAGCAGAGGCAAGCAGATACCATCTTCAGGCAGCAGGCTCTGCAGCTACCACATTACGGTCACTTGTTTCGAGTGAGCGGACGCACGAACTCGGCTACAACGTTGCGCAGTTCCCACGTTATTTTCCTTCCAAAAACATGCGATGTCTTTCAATGAACTTTAAGCGAACTTTCAACGAAGCTTTAAAAGTATCCACGAGAGTGTTACAACAATGCAAACGCCTTACTATTGTTTGCTGTAATATTGAGCATCTCAGATCATTTTAATGAACTCAGGCAAATATTTTTCATTAATTGACCAACTTTTAAGTTGTTGCTCTAAACGCAAAATGTTGAATCGGCAATGGTAGAGGATGCCATTTAATGTCCGGGTGATGTACTTCCGTACTATAACAAGTACAGTTATACCATGACTGGTGATTCCTTTACACGAATACGTGCGTCTGACTAACTGTGGACGTTTTTGTGCCAGTGACATTCTTATTTATTCATTAGAGACTTTTGCTCGAAAGTACTGCCATGTGCTTGAACTTGTATACGTATACCTTGTGAGTGTGTTTCTTCATTACTGTTCTGACGGAACTACTGTTATTGTGATTATGCCGGATTGCTGCGCATACTGTTTCGCAACCATGCACTTTGAACAGACCAACCCAGGAGCCAAGTAGTAGTCGGCGCCTTATTTGTGCGTCAACATCTCCTAATATCATATCAATAAAAAAAGTACATTGATTTTAATTTTGCTTGGCTTCTAAGAAGGTGCGTGAGACTTGAGAAAGTACCACATGTCTAGGCACTTGTGTGCTGCAACATTAGCTGTCTGTGCCTGCGGTTTCCGTGCATCATCGGTCGTTCTGTCCAGTAGCATATTTCACAGCGCCAACTTCATTGCACGTGACCGCTTTTTAATGTGGCACTTTTTCAAACCTCGCGCATTTTCTTGCTATCCTAGAAAAATGAAAAGCAGTGCATCCATTATTACGAAAGTGCATTATACATACACTAGGTCACATTCTTTGGAACTTCAAAAATGAAAAATGTACATTTTTTGTTTTAGGCAACAGTTTAAAATTTCGTAAATAATTATTATTACTTACCTCAGCTGATTAAAGATATAGTCTCAGGTGGTCAAAATCATACTAAACAGCGCCAGGATCCTTGAGTTCTCGCAATGAATGCGCAAATGGATATATTTTAAAGCTTGAAACACTGTGCATACGCAGTGGACGACAGCTAGACCACGCCATTTTGGCTTAGTGGCTGTGAGGAAAATGGAATACTGTTAGGCCATCGAATTTCGATCGCTTAATGTATGCGTTTATGTTTTCTGCTAATCTAAACGCTTCATTAACATTGGTTTATTCTAATTATATGCACATATTAACAACGGCCGTAGTGTTTGCTCGCGAGTACGAATGCCTTTTGAGCGGACTTCAAAGTATACGTATGACTTGAGCTGCAGGAATGTCATACTTGCTACACACTCAAACGTCCTGTATTTCGTGACCTGCTTTCTTAGTATACTTAACTGTGTTGCTTTCTTTCTTTCTTTTTACAAACTGAGTACTGCCAATCAACATGGCGTTCAATGAAAGCTTCATAAGTTCGTGACAAATAGGCACCGCAAGCTCCCACTAGGTAACTCTGCAAACTAGCCATAAATGTTTTCACGAAGTTACAGATCTAGCTTCTGGAACGAAGCTTAACGTGGGCAGTAAAAAAAAAGCCCGTTAAAAAATAATTAATAGCGTGTTTGAAGATATGCTTAGGTTCCTTTGCTCGCAAGACCGCAGAGGGTTCTGATGTACTGACTCTCAAATTACGATCGAGGAGCGCATTTTGTCCTTTTCACGTTATTTTTATTCCCAGCATGTAGCAGTTTTCATATGTACTATTGTATCATGCTGCTTTTACTCTGTCGATATCAGACTCCCCCGTATTTACGTATGGGCTAGTTCGTTTTCTGCTAATCTAAACGCCTTTACTAACATTAGTTTATTGTAATTAGATGCACATATTAACACCCGCCGCAGTGTCTGCTCGTGAGCACGAATCCATTTCAAGCGGACAAACTCAAGTTAAGACCGAAGCAATATGTTGCGTCTTTCCCTTTTAAATTCTGCCTCACATTCACGTCTCATATCTTTTTGGCCTAGTATACGGGTCTGAAGAAAATGTATATTATCAAAGGCGCAATGAGGCATGAAATAAATGTCAAAATACGCAGTCGAGAACGCTAACCATTGGACGAGACGCGTAGCATAAGCCCGACTTCCAGGTCGAGAATTCACACTTCCGCTAGCAATATTAGTCTTAATTAACATCGCCTCCCGTCCACTGCGCTCTTGGTTCGCATAGTTTCGTTGCGGTGGTACCACCAACTAAGAAGGATAGAGCGACGCAGATTGTCGTGCTAATGCGCGCCGGCAGTCAGCGTTTCGACAGTCTTCGCGTCTTGACCGCCGCGGTGGTCAGGTGCGCGGTAGCGTAGTGACGGCGAGTTCCTCGGGCAAAGTGCGAATGCGGCCGCCACGAAATTTCTCTTGCGTGGCAAGCGTGCTGAGTAGCGACGCGCACTGCTCCGGTAACACAAATACGTTAAGGGGACAGGTAAATGATTGGTCGTTTGCTGTGGTGGGCTGTGCGTTCACAAAACGACCCGCTGACAACCCGTTCGGTTTCGCTTGCAAGGTGTCGTCACGCTCCTTGTTTATGGCAGGTTTGCGCAGGGCCCCTACGCGTGCAATTCAGTGTTTCCGGAGCAATGTGAGTCGTTCGAGAACTTTCCCTTGTGCACAACTGTCAAGGATCCCTGTGCCGTGACGGAGGGCCGCTGACGTCTACATGCAACGTGTTCATATGTCCGCAGTACCCAACTCATCTGCTGCCATTCCATTCGCCAGATTGCCAGTTAGGCCATCCACAACTTCGCGAAGAGAGGTTTCACTTTCGTGTTATACCTATTCCTATGACAGAGGGATCAACCACATTTCTTTTATTGTCGTATTGGTTTGATAGTAAGGTAAAAAGGACCATTTTTATTATTACCAGTAGCATGAACTGCTTTTACGACTGCCACACGAAGCTATAGACGTAAGGACTGTACTATAAATGAAGACGCTAAAAGCATCTTCAGCGTCTATTTAGTAGCGTTTTTCGGCCGAAATGGACGGACTCGTGCTCGTGCTCGAAAGTCCATCGCTCTTGCATGACTTGTGTCAATATGAGGTTGAAGTCATCACACACGACTGGCTGATGTAGGCCAGTTCACCGTTGACAGCACTGAAATGCTGCCCATCAATAGAGCATCACCTGTGGAATTCGTCGGCAGAACCTGGAGAAAGAAGCCGATAAAATTATGATACACCACTCTACATGTGAAGCATGGGATTGCGGCGTAGCCCGGTAAGCACATGACTGTTGTTTGGCAAGGCTATTATCTCATTCAAGTCGTAGCGCGTTGTACAGCCAGAAACTAGTTCTCTGTTACTATACATCAGCTAACTGGTTGCAGAAAAAAAGAGCCAGGCCTGCGCGGAATCGCAGGACAGTGACAGCGTAAGCTGAAGAAGCGACCTTCCTAGAGGCCATTGTAAACGCTTGGGGAAACTAGTGCAAGTACAGGTGGTGGGTATCCCCTGCGCCATAACTCTGCGGTTTGGGCTTCTCTCTGCACAGCGGTCGGCTGTGCCCGACGTTGCCCTGCTGCAGCCGTGCGCGTAACTCTGCGATTCACTTCTTCAGCAGCGGTCCGCGTCTTGCGAGGAGGCGCCATCAGGTATATCGAAGAGCCAAGTCAGGTTGCTGTCGGGGCTGCGCACGTCGCCTGTCGCGTGACGCATGGAAGGATACGACAAGACTGCTTCACGAGGCAGCGCTTCGTAAAAACACATTTCGAAGGCTATGCGGAGGAAATCAGCTCCAATAGATGGCAGCAGTTTTCCTGTTCTTCACGAGGAGCGATATTGGTTACGGACACGGGCGGACACGGGCGGCGGCGGCGGACAACTACGGCGCCGTTGTTGTGATCTCATAACAGCTTACGCTGTAAAATAATTCAACGACACACTTATACCATGATTTGTGTGGTGCATGGTACATGCAGCTAGCCACCAGAAGCACAATGTACACGGACTCGACGTGATAGTCACTGTATATCTTGCAGGAATACTCAGAAAGTGGCCACTAATATGAATACCTAGAAATGTAAACTCAGGACTGAATGTATATTTACGTCACCACTAGTCACATACGGCACACTTTTTACGCAGCTACTTACTGGTGAAAAATGCAGCGCGAAAAGTTGTTTCACAAGTGCCATAATTTTCGAGATAAATGCGGAGAATAATGAAAATGCTTCGCTTACCTTCAAGTACAGCAGATGTCTGTGGTTCGCAGAGCGAACTTAAAGACGTCGTTTGCGTCTTGGTCTGCCCACTTAAAAGCACACGCAAAATGAAACATTTCGGAGCTATCACAACGAAAATGACATAACACATAACTTAAACAATGATAAAACCGGGGACACGTTACCGCGATGGGAGTGTGGAAATAAACAAATATGTCCCACCAGAACTTTTCCAACTGTAAAGAAGTTTCCACCCAACCATGGTGGTGCAGTGGCTGTGGCACTCAGCTGCTGACCCGAACGTTGTGGGATTAAATCCCGGCCGCGGCAGCTGCATGTCAACGGAGGCACGATGTTGAGGCCCCTTTACTGGGCGATGTCAGCGCGCGTTAAAGAACCTCAGGTGGTCTAAAGTGCCGGAGCCCGCTATGACGACATCTCTCGTAATCATATCGTAATTATGGGACGTACAACCCCAGAAATCGACTTATCAATTTATGAAATTTGATGTACTTGTTGGCATATATCTACTGCAATTCTGATGAGGAGTGTAAGAGGAGGACGAGGAAAGAAAAGGAGGTTAGCCAGCGCTTACGGAGCCTGACTACCTAGTGCTCGGCAAAGGAGGTGAACGTAGAAAGATAATTATGGTAAGCAGAAGAAAGCAGCAACAATTTCAGGAGACGAAACTGTAGTAAATAAAAGTGGCGCATCAGCAGGGTTGGATTACGCACCCAAGAAATTATATATATATATATATATATATATATATATATATATATATATATATATATATATATATATATATATATATATATATATACTCTACAAGTTGTCTTCCGCGTCTAAGTAACTCGGGAGACGAATTACAAAGACTGATAATTGATTTACTGATCTAAACAGGCAAAGCAGACAGAACGGAATGCCTGAAAATTAATATGCAGGAAACTAAAGTAATGTTGAATATTCTGGGAGAGCACAGCGGTTTAAGTAGGTGGTGAGGCATTGGAAGTGGTAAACAAATATGTCTACTTAGGCCATGCAGTGACCCCTGATCCGAATCATGAGGCTGAGGTAATTAGGAGGATAAGAATGGGGTGGAGTGCATTCGGAAAGCATTATCAGATAATGAATGGTAGCTTGCCATTGTCTCTGAAGAGGAAAGTGTGTAACAGCTGCATCTTACCGGTACTCACATACGAGACAGAAACTTGGAGGCTGACTAAGAGGGTCCAGCTTAAATTGAGGACGACGCAGCGAGCAATGGAACGGAAAATGCTTGGTGCAACATTAAGGGACGAAAAGAAAGCGGAGTGGGTTAGGGAACAAACGCGGTGTTAAGGACATATTGATAGAATTTAATAAGCAGAAATGAACGTGGGCGGCCATGTAATAGGAAGACAGGACATTAACCGTTGATCATTAAGGGCAACAGAGTGTATCCCTAGAGAAGGCAAGCGCGGTAGTGGACGGCAGAATGTTAGGTGCGATGAGACCAAGAAGTTCGCGGGGATAATGGGGATAAATTGGGCACAGATAGCACAGGACCGGAATAATTGCAGCTCTATGGGAGAAGCCTTTGCCCTTCAATGGGCGATAGTATACTATCTAAACAAATTTATAAAAGTAATGAAGGAATGTTACAGTAATGCAGTACACCAGCAAACAATGTTTACATAAAACAACATACAATGAACTTGCATATTCCGCTACATTAATCAACAGTCACAATCCGAAACCACCACCAAGTATAAAACGGAAATATACCATTCTATGGGAAATATTTAAAAGAAAATAAACAAAGGATTGCCCTGCAGTTGTCCATGGTAGTGCCATTGCTAGATAGCCAACAACTGTAAATTAGGGGAGAAAGCTGTATGCTATTTGGTTGGGAGAATTCTAGCTATTTATGCCTTACACACACACACACAGATATATATATATATATCTTCTTTTCTCTCTTTTCCTTTTTCCTTCGCGCTCTCTCTCTTTCTCTGTGTGTGTGCGAGTTGCTTTTGCTTGACTTGCTCATCTTTTGTTGCAGTGAAGATGCCAGCAATCTTTTTATTATTATTTTTTATTTTTTTTTATTATTTCCGTATATTTTCAAACCACTCATTCTCTTTCCCACCCTTGTCTTTCTCTCCTTACTACAAGGCAAAGTGTGGTATATAAGGCCGTACTGGCCTGTGGTTAACATGTCTTGAAAAAGGTCGGACGCTGACCGAAACGTTGACTTAATAAGCCGTCGTTCTCTAAGAGGCGCATCGTCAATTGTGTTATATATATATATATATATATATATATATATATGTATATATATATATATATTTTTTTTTTCTCTTCGGAAAAATTGCGGAGTGGACACTTAGCCGGCTGGGAACTACGCGACAGGGCTAGATGTTATGTGACACCGTGAAAAATTCAGCCTTCTCCAAATTAAAAAGACGTTGGTAGCTCGCACGGGCATGCTCCGCCTAGAGTGCATAATCATTGCCTCCTGGATACCCGCGTGGTTAACTGAAGCAAGGCCGCTTGTGATCAGCGCACCCGAGGGAGCTCTTGACCTTTGAGGCCACGAGTCCACCACTTTTTATGTAATCACCGAGCGAGAAGAGCGGACCGCTAGCTTGCGCAGGCACATTTGGCATTTTCGTTTCCTCATACGCCCACCTGAAAGCCGAAAGGGTCACTCGGAATGGTGGGGCGGCATTTCTATCGCCCGCCCACCTTGGGACCTCTAACACACACACGCGCGCACACTGGGGCTCAGACATGCGCTAGGAGCTCGGAACGCGCGGCGACAACGACGAAGCAGAGTAGACCAGCCTGCCTGCAGCAAAGGCGCTCTGTCTTTCCTTGTCGGAGGTGCAGCTCACCAAGGCCACCATCATGAAGTTGTCGCTTCGCACGGCTGATCATCAGCGCAGGGCACTGGGGAAATCCCTGCTGCAGGCACCGCCCGCGGAAACATCGAGAAGCTCACGCTATCAGAGCGCATCGACAAAATGTGATGCATAAGCTCCGAAGCTGCAGAGACGCATCCGCCTCTTCAGCAGACGATTCCTCGACGGTCCTATATAGAGGATTAACTCGGGCAGCCGCCGTTCATTTTCAAGACCTTTCCGAAGTGTCTTCACAAGTGCCACGGGACAAGGGCCAGTGTCATCTACGACCTTCCCGCAACATCCAATTTCACCCACCAGAGCTATGACTGCCATAGGTGGTGGTGCAGTTTACAGAACATTTTGTATCATTCTGCAATTGCGCACAACATCCAGTGCCGGCCCGAACCTGGACCACCGCCCCCTCCCGTCGTGCAGCATCTAAAGACCACGGCGACCTCAAGAGCATTTTCGACGGCTACTCTGACGCAGTCCTGGCCGAGTGTAATGTGCAAAAGCCGTACTGGGTCTCAGGCATGCGCAAGGAGCACGGAACGCGCGGGGAGAATGATGACGAAGCAGAATAGGACAGCCGGCGCGCAGAAAATCAATTTGTCATGCCGCAAGATTACGCGGTGCCGAGGACGAAACGTTGAGAAGTACCAACGGGATTCATGCACGATTCGTGCACCGTGACACGATTCCTATATATATATATATATATATATATATATATATATATATATATATATATATATATATATATATATATATATATATATATATATTAGCGGCGTCGTACACAACCAATTTTCGGCTGTTCCAATGAGAAGCCGCCACAAAACGCACGAAGGCTTGCGCTTTGGATGAATTGAAAACTTAACGCATGCAGTGTACCGTCACATTTCCTACAATGGGCTCCATATTCCTGCACGTAGCATAGAGGAGTCACTGTGACGTCACCAGCCATTTCGTTAAAACCACGTGACCAGATACGTCACCATTCTTGCCTATATAGTATACGTCGTTTCAATAGCAATAAAGGTTGTCCATCACGCGATTGCTGGCGCGCCTACATGGTGGCAGTAATGCCTAGTGAAAATGGCCACGCCGCCCGCCCTTTTGCCGTCAACGATTTTACCGCCACCAAAGCCCCTGGACATATCGGGCAACGCCTGGCTCGGTTGGAAATCCTGGAAGAGTCAGTTCACGCTATTTTCCACTGCTACCCAGTTGACAAAACAAGCAAAAGAAGTGCAAGGAGCCGCTTGCTAGTGATTATTGGCGAAGAGGCAAGGAAGGTACACAGCACCTTCACCTTTCAGGCAGAAGAGGATAAAAATTACGTAGATGTCTTGACTGCTAAGTTTGAAGAGTTCCACTAGTCGGAAACGAACTTGACCTATCATGAATTTCTGTTTGGGTCAGGCAGTGTTGTACGGAACGTCGTTCCACGGAACGACGTTCCTGGAACGAGTTCCTTTTTGGAGGAACGAAGGAACGCCATCGTTCCGTTTAGAATTGGTGGAATTGTAACGGGAACGCTTTACATTTACGAAGGAACGGCAATGGGAACGGCGTTCCTTCCATACGTTCCACTTCACGATGATCGCACGTACGCAGCATATCATGCAGGGCGGATAGGCTGGGCTACAACAAGCCCTCCCTGGAGTCCCCGTTTTCCTGCCGCCACCATCGCTCTGTCATAGAAAATCATGGACGAAAACGCCATTCTTTTGCGGTTTCGATGATTTGACGATTGCCGCTGGACAAGTAGTTTCCGGCTGTCAGACAGCCCTGTATGGGTGTACGGCAACGCGGGAAGAACTGCGTGCAACAAGGAAGTTCCTTTGGTCCCTTATGATCCCGCCGCCCAGGCTCTCTCCCAACTAAAACACTGTCAATGGGTGCTTTACTATATCGCCTCTCCGCGCATTGGTTCTGAGAAGGCGGTTACGGCCATGCTTGCCAATACTTGTAAGACACACTGTGCGTCAATCTCTTCGAGGTATTTTAGCTGAACTCAACTGTCCGCGCCTTAATTTGGCGTCAACAGCCCTATGCCCTCGGCAAAAAGTAGGAACGAAAGGCTTTTCGAAAGGATATACGCACGTTCTAACGCGAACGTGTGCTCAACATGCTTACGTGCGTGCGGGCGTGTATATAATGCTGAGCGAAGTTAACATCGCTCTAACCTGGACATGGTTAATTATGTTCGGTGATGCCCAGTTTGTTTCTAATAAAAACTATAGTTTCATTGCTATCTTTACTACGCGACCAAAGGGTTAGCTACACAGGCATAACCAAACATTTTAACGCACCACACCCCATCCACTTTACCGTACAGCCTCTTTTGCTGTATACCAATGTCCTGTCAATTATGCTTGTGTAGTGTGCGTAATTTTTGGTTAGCGTGCCGTCAAATTCTGTATGTGAAGCTATTTATTTTCTTATTTCCTGCGCCACAACAGCATTTCACCATTACCTTAATGTCGGTGTGCCTACGAATTTAAGGGGCAAATAATGCTTGTTCCTAATGCCACGAAAGGAAGAACAAAACAGTCCCGCGTTATTTAGTACGGCGGTAAACGTAAAGCATAGCAATATTAAAATTCCACACACCGACATACCTTCAACGCAACATATATTTAACAACAAAAAGTACAGTATTGGATGTCACAAACACTTTAAAGGGATGAGAACTAAGTAAAATCAAAATATCCAGGACTGCCAAGTAGTTTATTAAAATGCTACAAGGGCCACCAACTTTGAGCAAAATCGTTGAGGTTCGGGAACGCTGACGACATCGGGGATCTTCTTCCAGTATTTTCGCGCAATGTCATATGGGTCAGGCACAAACCTTTCTATACTATCCTAAATCAAAAAGGTCTGTTACTAGCCTTTAGTGCCAGAGGCACCGCTGTTACATGCGTTTGTGCATGTGAGTAACTACATATATTTGCTCATTGGAGACATCCCGGCTATAAATCTGAAGACCGAACTGGAAAGTTCCATATGTGTCGCACTTGTAAAATAATAGAGCCAAAGTTGCAGTGGCGTTGTCCGTAGTATGTTCGGGGCTCCTTGAATATATTTGCCTAGGAGCCGTTCCTTGGATATTTCTTTGTCTCCAGATAATATGCCGCCGATGACGTTGAAATTCCTGAAATATACATAGGTCGATGCGGGATTTAATATGCTCACTTTATCTTGCCTCACGATTAATTTCAAATTTTAGAAATCAAATGGAATGTTAATGTAACGACGCGTTCCAATTTTCGAAATGTAACTGGAACGCGTTCCTTTTCTATTAATGGAACTTGTAACGGGAACTCGTTACAAAATTGTGAAGCAACGAGGAACGAGTTTTCGTTCCTGTTATGGAGGAACGTGTACAACACTGGGGTCAGAAAACCAAAGGAAACGCGAACCTTTCAATGAATGGCTGACGGAGCTACGAATGTTAGCCACAAACTGCGAATTTGGGGTTATGGAGGACCGGATGCTATTCTGGGTATTCGTGACAAGAGCCTTCAACAGAAATCGACTGCGGGAAATCGCTTCCTACAAGAAGACTATCGATATTTATCCCACACAAGAGCAAGGGAAACAGCAGCTCAGTGAAGTCACTAAAGCCACGGAGACGGCACAGGACACGGCAGTTAACAGAGTCGCAAAGAAAGGTGATGCCTGCGGCAGCTGCGGCTATCGCGCACACCGCGACGAAAGATGCCCCGCCACCGGTAGAACATGCAATAAATGCGGAGGGCCTAACCACCTTGCCCAAGCACGCAAATCGGCACTACCTTCGCGAAGCTTTCCCCACAAGAAGAAATAACTACGGGCAGACGAATACGAATTTTCGCTGCAAACAGTAACGGTGAGCATGGTCAACACAGACCACTCGAGCGCGATGGTGGACCATTGAAGGCCAACCAATGACATGCAAATTAGACATGAGGGCGAATCGCTGCGTCATTTCAAGGAGGGATGTCGCCAAGGTACCGTATCTACAAGAACAGGCTTGCCGGGTTGCGCTAACAGCACTTTTCGGCCACAAGTCAACCACCCAAGCAAAAGTGCACCTGCGGCTTTCAGCCAATCGTTGGGTGGCCCCCGAAGCATTTTACATCATAGAGCGAAGTGTATCAGTGACTCTGAGCGGTTCAACGGCTGAGCGCCTTGCATTTATCTGCCGGGTACAGAACAGTGAGGTCGATCAACTTTACCCGCCAGCACAACCTTTTCCAGAGGTCTTCGCAGGACTGGCTGAGCTCAAGGGCTACGAGTTCGACATAAAACTCAAGCCCGGCGCCAAGGGTGTCATCGTACCGGCTCGGAGAGTCCCTGTGGTCCTTGAGGACAAGACGGGAGCGGAACTTCACCGTACGGAGGGTCAAGGCGTCATAACAAAGGTAACCGTTCCTACAGAATGGTTCAGTCACATGGTTACCGTTGTTAAAGGAGACAAAGATCGAATTTCCCTGAATCCAACATCGCTCAATCAAGCCATACTCCGTGAAAACTATTCCACGCCCACGCTAGAGGATGTCACTCTTAGGCTTGCCCGAGCAAAAATTCTCCACGCTTGATGCAGCTTCACGGTTCTGGGAAATTCGGCTTAGCGAGTCGAGCTCCAAACTTTGCACTATAAGCACTCCGTATGGTCGCTATCGGTTCCTTCACACGCCGATTGGAATTGCTTCGGCCCCAGAAATTTCCCAAGCAGCAATGCACCGTGTTTTGGAAAGCTTGTCCTGTGTGGCGGTTGTGATGGATGACGTATTAGTATGGCACAGAAATAAAGACAAACAGGACTACAGCTTAAAACTTTTGTCATCCCTTTGTCAACACAACCTCAGACTTAACCCCAAGAAGAGCGCGTTCTGCAGCCGGAGTCCGGTATCTGGGACACATCCTCGCTACACAAGGCCTACGCTTGGATTCTGAGAGGGTACAAGACACACTTGCAATGTCTGAACCGACGAACAAGAAATAACTACAAGTATTTATTGGTACCATTAATTTCGTCCAGCAATTCATTCACATGTCAGTGGTAACCGCGCCGCTTCGAGCACTGTTTCCTAAATATATTGAGTGGATTTGGGACGGAGGCGCAACAAAAGAGTTGTGAGACCTTGCGTCAATCCTTGACTAAAGCACCCCGTTTTGGTTTTCTTCAAGCCTAAAAAGCCTTTCATTTTCTCGGTCGACGCGAGCCACTTAGGAGTCGGCGCAGTTCTAACGCAAGACGGCCGCCCCATCCCTTTTTTTGTCCAGGTCGCTCACAGAGGCGCAACAAGGCTATGCAGAAATCGAGAAGGAAATGCTGGCGACAGTGCAAGGTTGTACGAAGTTTCATGACTACTTTTTTGGTCAGGCAGAATTGATTGCAGAGACCGACCACAGGCTGTCGGTACCGATACTTAACAAGCCGCTGCATATGTGCCCCCTCCGCTTGCAACTCATGAGCCTGTCATTGCTGCGCTATCCGATCAAAGTAGTCAGGCAAAAGTTCTTTGCCTGGCTATCCACCAGGCAAAGAACTTTTTCTGGCGGATGCCTTATCGCATTTTGCGAGCAAAGAGAGCATGTGCGAAGAAACCTAGCAGTTCCAAGTAATTGTGCTGGAATTCGTTTCAGCCTTGGAGCCTCATCTAAAAAGTGTTCTCGCAGCAACAAACAAGGATATCGTCCTCTTCAAGCTGCAAGGATATGCTCAGACCAGTTGGCCTGACAACAAGCACGAGGTTCCAGAAGTCATCCGCCCCAACTGGTCTTATCAGGAGGAGATAAACCACAAGACGGTCTTCTATTTCGGAGCAACAAGGTGATCGTGCCGAATTTGATGAAAGCAGAAATATTGGCTCTTGCACGTTGCATATTCCGGAGCCGATAACATGAAGGCGCGGCCACGAAGCATCATGCTCTGGCCCTGCATGGCAAGCGACCTAGAGAAATTTTGCTGAACTGCAAAATGTGCGAAAAGCAGCAGCCATGAAACGCAAAGATGCCGCTTTTGGGCCATGAGGTTCCAGACTTTACCTGCGAAGCTGTAGGAAAGGACCTATTCTTCTAGGGGGGCCGGCAGTTTGCCGTTATTGTTGACTTCTGTTCCTTCTTTTTTGAAATAAAGGAAATTCGCCATACACAGCTAACCAGCTCAAGTCTTGGTGCGCTGAACTTTTTTTCGGTTCATGGACTACCGCTTAAACTGTGCAATGATTGTGTGTGTCTGAATTCTGCGCAACAGCGCAGAATTCAAAGACCTTTTATATGGGCTCGACATTACCCACATAACGTGAAGACCATGTCATCCACGCTCAAATTGTATGACGGAGAGGGCCGTGCAAGCAGGAAAAAAAATTACTATAGAAGTGCTCTTTTAGAACGCCCTATTTCCAAATGGCTTTCCTGGAATGGCGTAATACTCCGCGAGATTCTGTTTTGAAGTCCCCTGTAGAGAGACTGATGGGAAGGCAGACGAGGACCCTGCTGCCTGCACCCGCAAGCCACCTGGTGCCGGAGATTGTGCAAAACCGAGCCATCCATAGCCGTCTCCAGGAAATCTGCCAACGTCAGAGGATCTACTAGAATGCCGCTCCAGGAACCTGCCACCCCTGTCTCCTGGCCGGAGAGTGACTGTATACGATACCCACGAAAATACCTGGACACCTGTGGTCTTTCTGAGGCCAGCTGAGACGCCGTGCTCCGTGGTGGTGAAGAGTGAAGAGGGCCAAGAAATTAAACGCACTCGCGAGCATCTCCGAGACGCACCTATATATAGACATCGGAAGAGTCCTCCTGTCACGTCTGAACGGCCAGATGAAGCCCAGCCCGCTCAAGATCTACGTAGAATCACAAGGCCACGCCGGGAGATCTGTTGCTACCTACGACCAGAAAGACCATTGTAATTTGTTGCTTCCCTATGAAAGGGAAGATGTAGCATGGCGGAGTCTCTCTGACGTCACCAACCATTTCGTTGAAATCACCTGACCTGTTGCGCCACCATTCTTGCTTCTGTATACTTCGTTTCAACCGTAATAAAGGTTGTCCATCACGCGACTACTGGCGCGCCTACGCTGCAGACCATAGATTTTCTGCAGGCATCACCGTGTTTGAAGAGTCAATCGTCATGACTATTCCCCAACTTCAAAAACATTTCCATTAGGTCATAACGAAGGCACACGGTAATAAACTGCATGGGCGCTTCAAGTCTGACTTGTGGTTGATCATATGCCAAAACGGAGGACGACAGATTTAAAATTGAATTGATATTTAATTATGTTGCTTTACATTTACTGCATAGCGAACATTTTAACATACAACCGTGTCTTCCCTCTTGCGAAAGAATGTAGAGTGACGTATATAATGTATACGAAGATTGAAGCGTTTATAGACACTGCATCATATTTCGCGCCTTTGAAATAATGCCCTTTAAATGAAGATATACCATAACAGAAAATCATCCTTCATCATTCTAGTTTGCAATTAGAATGATGAAGGATTTTAGCCGGCCAACTGGTGACCTATACGCGACTGTTGATATAAGAATTGAATTTTCTGCCGAAATATATTTATAATTAGCTAATATAGCTGTTCGACAGGCTTCCTAGACAAGCGCACGCAAGTTATTCAATAGAAATCAAAGATTCTAAAACGTAATGCAAAAGATATATTTACAAAAATATCTACAGGTCAGCATTTGACTGCCGTACACCGCTGGAATTGAACATTACATCTTATGGTGCCGTCTTTTTAAAGTATTTTTGTTTCTTGAAAAGCCGGTCTAAATTTAAGTTAGCTAACGCACTTTATGCTGCAACAGTCCACATAATGTGAAAGCTGAAGTTTACATATTATCTACAAACTCGTGTACAATAACCGTCACCCTCTATTGGCGATCAGTAGATCACAATCTACTGAATGTGTAAGGAAATGAGTCGATAGACATGTCACAGTCTGGTCTGCAGGAATCGTCGCAAGATAGTCCACTGACATATATCCTTAGACAAGTGGCGATAAACTGAAGTTTACTGAAGTAGTTTTTTAGCCTAGCTGCATTTACCCATAAGCATTCTCGAGACATCAGTACACAAGTGATTTTCATTATCTTACAGACATTCTCTGCTGAGTCTAGAGAATTAGACATTCTGTGGACTCTAGTACAAAAAGTGTAGGGTAGTTAAGCAATGTACAGACTACTCTCGAGAAATAGATATAGAAAGGCAATTGACCTAATAGATATATGTCTGCGAACTTTATGTAAACTTTCTGCAAATTCCTTTGTGAGAGTACAGTGGGACTTCCATAATTCTGGCATCTTAAGGGACTTGGGCGACCGCGGTGGTGCAATTATGGTGCTCGGCTGCTGACCCAGGAGACACAGCTTCGATCACGACAGTGGCAGTCGCATTTCGATCGGTGTAATGCCACCGGCACGTGTACCATGCATTGTCACTACAGATTAATAAACTCCAGATTGTCGACATCTCCGGAGAGCTCCACTGTGGCGTGCCTTGACATGTGATTTAACATGAGAAACCCCGCGTTAATTCAATTCCAATATGCAGATGAGTATGCGTGTTACGAGTTGAAAAATATTTGTCATGCATGCGAGAACATATCAGTGATATACAACAAAATATTCCTGCTCAATTTCACATAATGGTTCTGTTACTTAGTTAGCGCCCTTACTTGTCTGGTAAAATTTTATTTAGGAGTCTTATAAATGAAAATAAGTGAAACAACCTCACAATTTTTGTCTACGGCAGGCTATAGGCTTAGTACTGAGAAGTAGAGAAACAAATAAATGAATTTTAACACTGTCACACACGACGATGTACAGGCAAGCACGTTCACACAACCATTTATTCTCTGTGCCACATCCTGACTGCCCGCGTCCCGCTTCACTCTTCATGTGACACCCGCGCCATCTCGTTCCTCCGCTGTCAACCACACACAGCCTCGGAGAGCCACACCCAACCCACCTGCACTTCCTCTCATCCCTCACAACTCCCCCCCCCCCTCGAATCGTGAATTCGGGGCGGAAGGGAGAAGTAATGGTTTGTGGTACAGCACCAACTGGTCAGCATGGGCGATGGTTCGACGACGCCTTGTAGCTGGGTCACGCAGGATGAAGTCATTTTCAGCAATCTGCTTGACCATACGATACGGTCCACTTTGCCGCGGTGCCAACTTGGCCGAAACTCCTTTGGCCGCATTACTCAAGGTGTGAGTGTCCAAGAGCACAAGGTCACCTCCTTTGGTGGTTGTTGCTTGTCGATGACGGTTATAACTTGGCTTCTGGGCCTGCCAGGCAGCTGCTTGATGCTTCTTGGCATACTTCAGGGCTTCTCCAAGGCACTGCAGGAGTTCTGCAGCCAGGGCATGCTACGCTGCCTCTGGAGGCTCTGTGCCTTCCTTGTCCCCTGCAGGTTCCCACGGAGTGCGCAACTCTCTGCCATAGCAAAGCAATGCCGGAGTACTACTCTCTATCCAATACGCATGGCAAGCCCGATCTCGGGTATATGCCGGTCCCAGTCATTATGGTTAGCGCAGTATGCTCGTAGACAGTGCTTAATCGTGCCATTGTAACGTTCCACCATCTGTCCAGCCGGCCGGTAAGGTACAGTGTGCCGATCCTTGATTCCCTAGTGTCTCAGGAGATTGCGCCAGAATTGCGAAGGGCCTCCCATTGTCACTGGTGATTGCCACTGGTGTCCCATGGCAGCAGAAGACTTGGACCATGCGCTCCAGTATTTTTCACTGGTTGCTGCTCGTAGAGGGAATAGCTCTGGGAACTTAGTAAACTTGTCGATGAGTACTAGCAAGTATTTGTGGCCACGAGGTGTTGACTGCAAGGTGCCAGTATTGTCGACATTAAGCTCTTCCATTGGTGCTGTTGCCCACTGGCTGCTCATCAGGCCTTCCGGCTTCTTGCGCAGAGCTTTTGTGCGCTGACATATAGCACAGCCCTGTACATACCTTGATATATCCGCCCGCATGCCCAGCCAGACGAATCGTGCCGCTACACGTCTCAAGGTTTTGAAAGATCCAGCGTGGGCAGCAGTGGTATGGTCATGGACCATTTGTAATGCCAGGTGCCGGAGGTGAGAGCGCAGCCATGGTACCTTCTTGTTCCCTCTTTGCTGAACAAGCAGGCCACTTGGCTCCAGTTCTGTTGTTTCTGCCAGAGCATGGAGAAGGCGATTCTCAGGGTCTGAATTTGGAAACATAACCCCTTGGACCGCGGTTTTCAGTTTTGAAAGACGACTGTCACGATCCTGCTCTTGTGCGAGTTGTACGGTGTCACTTAAGGCAGTCATATCATCTTCCAAGGCAACTGCCACTTGCTCAAATGTAATTTTCCCTTCAGGTTCTTGTGCAGCAATGGGAAGCAGTTTCTCTTGCAAGCCATCGCTGGGGTAGTCCTCACGTTGAAGATGGGCTCTACTCAGGGCATCTGCGGGTATATTTGTCAGCCCTCGTCTGCGCTTGATTCGGCAATTGAAACCCTGCAGCCGGAGGACCCAGCGTTTGACCCTGGGCGAAGCTTGGTCGGTGCTGAACATCCACGACAGGGACGAATGGTCGCAGTGTTTCTCAAAGTGTGTAAACTCAAGACACGCCCTGAATTTGTACACAGCCCACACCACTGCAAGGCATTCCCACTCCTGGACAGAATAGTGGCTTTCGGCCTTTGTGAGAATCCTCCTAATGAAGGACACTGGCTGCACTCCGTCGGGGCCAGTATTCAATAGCACAGCTGCAATGCCAATGCCGCTTGCATCCGTCTCTACCACGAAGGGTCGATTTAAATCTGGAAGGCTCATAACTGCATCGCGAACCAAGGACTGCTTGAGCGCAGTGAAGGCTTCCTCTTGACGCTCGTCCCACCGCCATTGCTCGCTTTTCTTCAGAAGGACAGTGAGCGGATGTGCTGTCAGTGAAAAGTGCAGTATGAAGCTTCGGTAATAACCAGCAAGTCCCAGGAAAGCCTGCAGCTGTTTAATCGTGCTGGGTCTTGGATAATCCAGCACCGCCCACACTTTCTCTTCATCTGGTCTGCACTGCCCAGGAGAGATGACGTGGCCCAGCAACTTAAGGCACTTACGGCAGACCTGCCTTTTATCACAGTTAATCGTAAGGCCAGCATTGTCAATGCGCTACAACACTTCCCCTACATGCTCGACATGACTCTCAAGATTTTCAGAGTAGACGAGGACATCGTCTAAAAAAGCCATGGCGAAGCTATGATTGATCCCTGCAACAATCGGTCCATCAGAGCTTGAAAAGTTGCCGGGCCACGTACCTCCCCGAAGGGCATTCTCGTGAACTCAAATGTACCATGGTGGCAGATGAAGGCCGTTGTCACTATGTCAGCCTCGGACGCAGGGATCTGAAAAAACCATGGGAAAGGTCGAAGCTTCAAAACCACATTGCACGGCCCAATTGTGCTAGCAGAGAGTCCGTTCGGGGCACTGGGGACGCAGGTACCCCGGTGCGTGCATTTAATGGCCGATAGTCCACATCAAGCCGGTAGCCACCAGATTTCTTGGCAACAAACACTGAGGCGCTAGTCCAAGGGCTGGTGCTATGTCTTATAAGGCGCTGCTCCAACAGGTCATTTACGCAGCCTTCAATGATCTTTTGCTTTTTTGCATTTACTGGACGCAGCTTGCATCTCACAGGTTCACTATCTCCAGTGTCAATGCAGTGCTGAACGACGGCGGTACATCCAGGAATTGCAGTAAACAAATGGGAGAGGTGATCGAGCACGTTATTCATAGCTGGTATGCATTCAGCTGGAATAGTGCTCCCAATGCCTGGGACCAGAAGCACTTCTTAGAAGAGGCCCTGCACGCAGTAAGATTCACCGTCTTCTACCGCGAGCGCGTCGGTTATATCCTTATCACGCTTAGCAAATGGCACAATGCACTGCGGGTCAGTTCCAATTGCCCACCCACCCAACGCCACATGTAGGGACATGCCTGTCGCAGTCACAAAGTCTCTGCCAAGCACAATATCACGACACATATCTGGCACACACAGGAAGCGTTGGATGCGGTTGCTTCTGGCCCAGTGTATCTTGCACATTAAAGGGACAGACAACCACCCAAAACTTTAATTGAGATGACCCCACTGGCGGAAAGATTTTGTGTTGCATTGGCTCAAACCACGCCACTTTTCCCGAATAAGCACGGGTTTATTTTTTTATTTCTTCATGCAAAGTCGCGAAAACTGACGTTTGGTAACTCAAGCGACAAACATACGAACTAGAGTTAGAGTGCGGTCACGTTACCTTCTACAAACTTACGGAATATTTTATCTGTTTATTAGTATCAGACCGCATGAAACTTTTGATATTATAAGCTTTTTGTCACTTGCAATGTGCAGATAACCCTTCGTTTGTAGCGCACGTTGCCACTGCACGCTTCTGCCGTCACGTGCGAAAGCGTGGTTTCGGATCTAGCTGGCCTGGTTCGGATCTAGCTGGCCTGGGCCGTGGTTTCGGATCTAGCTGGCCGGAGCCCGGCCATTCATTAAGTAGGCGCGGACATGCGAAAGAACTCCTTACAAATACAAGATCGGCCTGGCAAACAATGCCAGCTCGTCGCACCGTCTTTTTATTTCAAAAAGTAGTCGAACAGGTCAAAGTGTGGGTGGTTAATCACAGCTACACGCTCACTCCTGCGAAAGCAGAACGATGTCCGGAAGCGAGGCGGATTATCGGCATCGCGATCAGCTTTCAACGTTGCTAGAGGGCGCACTCTGCCTTTTTTAGAGGCTTCTCAGATCGAAAAATTCTGCGTGCGAAATATCCACGCGCTTTTGAAAGTAACCGCTGCAGGTGAAAACAGTACAGAGGACGAGCTTTCCATTGCGCCATAAAAAGCAGGGTCCTTAAAAATCGGTTGTCAGTCCCTTTAAGGCTGTGCTTGACTGCGACCAGCCTGTTGCCAGCGGAAGTGCTCTTCCCTGTATCCTGAGTATGACGCCCGTCGCCTCCGCTACCCTTGCCGCTGGCGTTCCGAGCAAGCTCACACTTGATGCTGTATCTAGTAGGGCAAGGAATTTGGTCTGCCAAATCCGCACCTCCAGGAGAGACTCCTTGTTGCCGGCCACGGCCGCTACCCGCGGCGCTGTCTCGTAGGTGCTCGCCGGATTAGTGCCTACCGCCTCCCGTTTCCCGGGCACTGGTACCGGATATGTCCGATTCCGTTGCATTGGTAGAAGCGGGGCGGACCTTTACGCCGACCAGAAGGGCACTCGCGGCCCATGTGGTCAATGCCTCCGCTGCGATGGCACGTAATTCCACCGCCGTCGAGCGGTATTTTTATTTTTATTTTTATTGGAATTACCCTCAGGGCCAGAGGCATTATAGAGGGGAGTGGTACATTTAAAAAAGGCAGTACAAACGTTCTTCTGTAAGTACAATGTTAGCTGAAAAAATAAGTAACAGTGCTAGTCGTAACTAAACAAACAAGAATCAGAGTTTGCGAAAAAAAGCATAATTACATAAATAAACAAGTAACAGTACAAGGATAACAGCAAGGATACAAAGTTGTTGGTATCCTTGCGGCTGTGGCGGCGTAGGGAAATGTGGCCTGATAGCAGAAGCGGGCGATCTGTGCAGCTGGTCCCGGTGGTAGGACGGTTGTATCGCCGCGGGGTGCAACGGCCAGTAAGATGCCGCCGACGGAATGCTGGAACGGCGCCGCAGCCGCCGCCATTACTCTGGGCGGCGCTCCTGACAGGCCAGGCCCATTAGCTGCGGGCCGGAAGGCAAGATCCCTCGTAACTTGATCGGTTGGAGGTGGCCGTGGCTTGTACTGAAACCGCCTCCAATAACGCTCCATGAGGCCGTCAGCGGCCTTTGCCAGCTCCTCGAGATTGGCAAACTGTTTACCCTCCACCAAATCTTGAAGTTGCGGGTGCATTTGCTGCAACACACGGTCGACCTTTTCACATTTTGACACTTCACCGCCGATCCGGTCATAATATGCCGCGATCGTTTAGATAAATTCCTTTAAGTTTTCTTCAGGGTGCTGAGTGCGGAGCTCCAGTTCCTGCTTCAGGCGCCGCTTCGCATAGAGAGAAGAAAACTCCGCGATGAACGCCGCCTTAAAGTGATTTGACGAAGTTCAGCCACAACTTCGCGCTCCCCTCCAGCGCAGCGGGCACGATATGCGCAAGCCTTTTGTCGGCAGCGACACCAGTCACCAGGCAAAATGTCTCCAGCCGGTTCAGAAATTCCTCGGGTGACTGCGCGTCGCCGAATCCCGCGAATCTTGGGGGCTGACTTCCCGAGGACCGCGGAGCGCGGTCAATCGTTGGCTGTATCACCGCCGCCGCTGTCATGGCGCCTGCAGGCATAGGCTTGGCCGTCATAAGTCTTTCTCTGACGGCAGCCGCGATTTGCTCGCGCTGTATGGCGGAGCCGCCCGTCTGAAAAATTCCGTATATACGGAAAGATCATTTCCGTACATACGACATTATGGTAATACGGATATCCGTATATACCTATTCCGCATCACTTCCATATATACGCTCCGTATCACATCCGTATATGCGCATTCCGCATTACTTCCGTACACTGCTCTCCATATCACTTCCGTTCACCCATACTCCGTACCACCTCCATATAATTTCCGTATATACACTCTAAACCAAAATGTACGATAATTTTGGAGTAACTGCGAGGCTAACAGCAGCGGTTCAAATTTTTATTCCCCTGCACTTCCCACTTGGATGGTTTAAAAGTTGCCCTCTGTAGAGCATTCCAGACAGACGAACTGTTGAACCACTTCCGACCAACCGAAAAAAAAAGACAAATGGAGGCTTCCCATTGCGATCAGATTTTCACTCGATTTATCATTATTTGTATCACACATACACACTTTATCAGCATTTAATATCACATATACAGACTCCCATGAATTCAAAGGAACATCACACACGTACACACGCAAACATACACGCAAGCATATGAAAGTAATGCAACACATAGACGACTCACCTCACGCAACCATGCACCAACGATCGGGTATATATACCCACACATATTACCTAACATGTGGTGCCGGTGGTAAAGCTCCCGTTCAACGCAATTACAAAATAAATATTCACAGAACAGCCGTGCGGTTAGCGTTGGCTCTTAGATAATCCTGAACTGCACAGAGCTGTTAAACAAAACTCGCCATATAGTGAGCGCTTTTTATTCAGTGAATCCCAATTAGCGAATCCTCTATTAAGTGCAGCGAAATTTTATGCCCACGAAAATTGAGGTTGATAATAATTCAGCTCCCACACGCCTGCTTCATGGTTTTACATATGCAGAATAATGTTCCATAAAGTGAAAGGTCACGCGCATCAGCTTAAAGCAGAGCAAACGAGGTAAACAGGACAAATGTAATCTACATATGTAAATTAGGCATTCAGAAGGCATAGCTTGCGATGTGACAACACAGTACCAACACGCACTACCACACATGCGCTTCATCTCGTTCATCTTCTGATGCCACTGAGCTGCAATGCCAAATAACACTGAGGTCATGGATCATACTCGAATGAAATCGTTTATGTCTTTGTTAACTTAATTTGCATAAGTTAGCATGTTATTAGAAGATGTTTTTGATGAATTTCTTTATTTGTGACATTTCTGATACAGACCCATAGACTGGAAACACGCCTTAAGTTGCTTTCCTATTGCATTGTACTTGACATATTATGATATATAATTGTACTTATGTGATGATGATTACCTAGATAAAGAGTCTAAGTGCCCACAATGTATACACACGTCAGGGTAAACAGTATTCAATATTGTACTTCCTTCTCTTGCAGTTTCTGTATCATTCTGTATCTTCGTATCCGTACCTCCGTATCCATATCTCCGTATACGTATCTCCGTATCCGTTCTCCGTATCCGTATCATTCACGCAAATTCTTCTAATTCCTTATAGCTGCTTCCATTTGCTTGTGAGGCCTCCGCATAGTCCTTCCGTACTTTTTCCATATGTTTGTCACCAACCTATGCGCTTCCGCATAATCTATCACTTTGTCCGTTCATATTCCGTTCGTCATATGTCATGCCTTCCGTATGCTCCGTATCGCCGTATGGTACGTCCATATAACGGATACGGAAGCAGTTCATTCCGTAAAATGTATTCTTATGGCGAAACGGAATTCCTTACGTTCCATACGCCTTCTTCCGTATGCTCCGTATCAGTACCGTAGGCTTCCGTATATGCCCGCATGTGTTCCGCGTCATTTCCGTAAATTTTGTACGGAGAAGATACGGAATCCATATGTTTTCCGTAACGCTGCATATGGATTTTTTCGGAAGGGCGTTTGTCCAAGGAGGTGCTGCAGAAGCTGTTCCGGCACATTCACACTGTCCATTTCTGTTGCCATGTCAATCCCGGACGAACCCCCACTTGTCACGCACGACGATATACAGGCAACCACGTTCACACAACCATTTATTCTCTGTGCCACATATCCCTGACGCGGGGGCTGCATTTCGATTGAGGCGAAATGTTGAGGCCCGTGTGCTGTGCGATGTCAGTGCACGTTAAAGAATCCCAGGTTGTCGAAATTTCCGGAGACCTCCACTACGGCGTCTCTCATAATCAGAGCTGGTTTTGGGACGTTAAACCCCACAAATCATCAATCTGTGCCACATCCCGACACCCCACGTCCCGCTTCCCGCGCGCCGCTTTAATCTTCACGTGACACCCGTGCCATCTCGTACCTCCACTCTCAACCACACACAGCCTCAGAGATCCTCACCCAAACCCACTTGCTCTCCCTCTCATCCCTCACAACACGAAATTCCTCTACGCTGGGGTCCACCAAAATTTCACTGACCTGCTTCGGTCGCGTAAATGAACGTCTGAAAAAACGCATAAACATTTGTGAATGAATAAAAACACACGTTCGGATTCGAACCCACAACCCGGAGGAATTCGAATGCTAGAGCGGGGTGCCCTACCCATAGCACCACCGTCGCACGTAAGCTACAAAAGAACACACGGGCCTTCGCTATATCGCTTTGTTACTTTCATGTAACTGATGTCTGGTTAAACCGAAGGTGTTGAGCAAGCGAACTTACCATTAAATTAACATCGCCATCTTTTCAACGGCACTCTTTTTTTCGCAGCCGTCTTACCACCAACTAGGAACGGTCGAGCGAAGAAGTACATGAGAATGCGCGATGACAGTGATCGCTTCGGCAGTCTCATCGCAGCGGAGTTGTGGTGCTGTTCACGTAGCATTACTGCGTACTTCGTCTTTCGCGTTGGATTATCTTGATTGTTACGCCTCTCCGCCCATATAGTTGCTTCCACATACATGCACGCTTTTTCTACGCCATATTATGCTTTGCCTATGAAGGCACAGGGAAGAAAACCGCGGCGCTAAACGGCGCAAAGTGACAACGACGTCGATGGCCGACGGTCACGCAGATATACGCTTTGGTGGGGAAAGAGACCTCAGCGAGAACCGGAAAGCATTCGCATGTTCACGGCACAAGCCCCGAACACTGGCTCTCGTGTTCTTGGAGAATAGCTAGTCGCAACGCAACTGGTCACCATATACTCCACACAACAGGAGAAATGGTTGTACATTGCCCAAGCAACGCGCCGGCAAGACGCCGCGAGACAAGCATACCTAATAGGCGGCCGTCGACGAGTAAATCATGCGTCCTTCGCTGCAGCGCACGTGTGTTCGATCCGCTTACAACACGGTCCTTTTCTCTTCCAAGGTTTCACCATTTTCGAATGCTCCTGGTTTATAGCAAGTTTGCGCAGGGCTCATGCGTGTGCATTGCAGTGTCTCCGGAGAAATGCGAGGCGTTCCACGGCTTTCGCTTGTGAGCAGTTGTCGAGGATCCCTGTACAGTGATAGGGTGCCACTGATATCTACTTTCCGCAGGTTCATATCTCCCGAGTACCCAACCTCTTTCTTGGCCCTCGATCAGCCAGATTGCCGTTTAAGCATTAACCAGCATCTATGAACACACATTTCACTTTGATGTTATACCGATTCCTGTGACAGAGAGATCAACCTCATTTTTTATAGATTATATGTAGACCAGGATCAGACAAACGGAAGTAGAACTTAACGAGTTTTATTTATAGAACATCTATAGATTGAGCTTGGAGAAATAAAGACATATATCAGGTTGGTTTTCTTTTGTAGAGAAACTATACATGTAGAATGCGCAGAAATCATATAAGCCATGTCTTCGTCGTATAGTCTATGCACCGACTAAATATAAAAAAGAAAATACACTTCCTTGAGCTTATTACATAAAGAATCCGTAGAGTGAAACTAGACAAAACTAAGCACGCATTTTTCGAGCTTTATCTAAAGGTGATCCATAAATTGCGTATAGACAGAATGCTAAGTCCACATGAAGGCAAACTAGCCAGGAAATCTACAAACATCCTTTTCTTTTTTTTTCTGCAAGGGACATGCAAAGCCTGGAATACTCGGTAATTACATTTCGTGTGGCTGCTTTATCGGTTGAGAAACCTGGCTCAAATTATGGGTAAATGTGTTCACACGTACACACAACATAAGATGTATGTATTAACGCTTTTGTGTGTCAACGTTAATAGCAGAGCGTAATCGCCTTTTCTAGGAACAACCCTGACCCACTTCTTAGGTGCGCCACGATTAACTAAAATACACTGTGATCGTTTATGGAATTGAATTGAAGCACTTTTCTATTTAAAGCGAGAGATCTACTACTCCATGTCTCACAAGGTCATTACTTTGGCCGCCAGAGGGCCAGAGCGCAAGCGGGCGACGTCACGCCACGTGATCCAGTGCGCTACCTCGTGAGTATGTGAGGGTATAGCGACTGCTCACCGGGCGGTGCCTGTTGTCCCTCAAGGGCTGTACAACCAAGCGTCTCTGCTTCACCCGAAGTACCGCCTGAGCGGAGGGAAGCCCCGCTCTCCTTGGAACCTGCTGATCATAAGTGATGGGGTTTTACCGGCCAAAACCAGCTATGGTTGTGAGGCAGGTCCCGTAATGGAGGGCTTCAGGGTAATTTTGACTACCTCGGCTTCTTTGCCCGGCATCTAAATCTATGTGCGAAGGTGTTTCTTGCATTTCGCCCCCGTAAAAATGCGTCCGCTATGGTAGGGATTGCATCCCGCGATCTCAAGCTTCGTATGCCAACACTTAGCCGCTAAGCTACTACGGCGGGTAAGAGTGGTGTTTCAACGTATTAAATGTCAGCAACCGGCTGTGGTTTCGTCGACGAACACGAGGAATAAGTAGGAGGAGGAAGAAGGAAGAGGAAACAGAAAGGTAGGATGCGACGATGATGAAGAAATAGAAGAAAAAGGCGACAGCAAAGAAAAATATGAAGAATATATCGACTACGAGGAAGAAGAGGGAGAATGTGAATAAGTGAAGAGGAAGAAGAGAGGATGACGGCGATTACAAAGACGACGAAGATGAAGAATAAGAACTAGACTAATGACAAAACGACGAAGAGGAAGAAGCCGAGAAATCAGACGACGGAAGAGGAAGAAGATGGGGTGGTGAAGAAGAAAGAATAGAAGAGTGAAAGAGAAGAATGAGAGAACACGCAGAGAAACCTACCTTACGCAGCCACTGCGCTGCGTCCTTTGTGCAGGCCTGAGACTGTGTAGAAGGTATGCGCAAGTATCGTATTACTTGATATGCCATGCTTTTGGGCCCAAGGTCTCTGGGACAATAAGCGGCGCTGCCAAATTGAGAGATTTTTCTGCGTGAGGCGCTTCGCTTGAGATAAGATGACATGTCATCAACGACATTTATGGCGCCATACGCAAAAAAAAAATGCATGGCACATGAACTTGGAAGGGAAGTAACGTGAAAATGATCGGTTATCATAAATTATTGTGCCTTAAATTTAGAGAAGCAGTAATTGGCAACTTCCATCAATTACATTTTCTTACAGAAGTAACCTCGCAATACTCGTTAGTGTATTGAACTTTATATTCTGCCACGACTATAAGCCTTACGATCTGTATGCCCTCTTTTTTAAGAAGAGCGGAAGTGTTAAAAAGTTCCTGCTACGTGCGACAAGTTAAAATCTAAAAATAAAGCATGCATCCACCTATTATGTTCAGTATATCTATTGAACGTAGAAGTGATCCCAACGAGCTCAACAAAATCAGGTATTAAGAATTCCTTGGCGTTATTTTGATGGGCGGAACAACTCCTTTTAGCGCTTGACAGTAGCTGTTGTTTTGGTCTTAAATTGTTGTCCCTTCAGTTCAGAGTCTGTGCTGGCCATTTGATGCTACACGTGTCGTAAGCCGGTAACAATGAAAAAGTTGTCGCACTGTCACTTTGTTGTCAGTCGGCACAGTAGTGTCCGGTTTCTGTCCGCCTGCTTCCGTGACGTATGGCTCCAATGGCTCGTTTTCTGTTCTGCCTGTTTGCAGCTATTTGAGGATCCGAGATCCGGTTTTAGGGTGTTTTGTTCGCGCGTTTATCGTCTTACAGGGAAACTTCCATGTGCGAGTAGAAAAAAAAAAGGAAAATATTTGGATCGCTTCATTTAGCTTCACGCATATATTTTTGGAATAAACTCGCACAGTGTAGCATCGGGTTAAGGCCACCCATTTTCAACATTTTTGAATGAAGCTGAGAGTCACTTTGGTGAGTTAGAAGATCGTTGAAGCATAAACACCGGGCCTTGAAAACTAATAGTGAGAAGGAAACGTGAGAATTCTCTGCAAATACATTTTCATTTGCTTGTTTTTCTCTATCCCTTTGCAACAGCAAAGCGAAGCTGCATGTTGACGGTGCATATTCAAGGTCAGAGACTATGCAAAAACGCGTAGCATCTCTTCTTTGTCCGCAGTGTAGATTAGTGTACAGGTTAGCTTTGAAAGTCATTGAAAAAGAGTAATTCACGCCGAGCAGTGCTTTAATTACATTTCTGCAACTAACTCTAGAAGTGGTACGCCATGTGTACGAAATGTCACGCCGCATCACTTGCGCAGTGAACGTGTTCTCGCGGTATTTTTTACTATATTTTAAGCTTAGTTATACCACACTGCAATAAAAAACTTCCGAGGATTGCCCTTTTAGCTCTGAAAGCAGATTACATCTTGTTCTTAGCTGTTTGTTGTCCCGGAAGCGGAGGGAGGGAGTCTTACCTGTTATACCGCTTGCTGTCGTAAATATTTTGCGGTGAGATATATATTTCAAATAAAAAAGTGACATTTTTAGCCGATATGTTTATTTATCACCTTAACTAAAATTGCATAAAGAGGTATGTGACATAACTAGTTTCCGCGTCGCATTGCTATAGCAAAAATTGGTGCACCATGGCACTCAGAGAAAGAAAGAAAATCACGTTTTTGTGATCACAAGTATTTAATTAATAATTTAGACAACTTCGGCAATCTAGATATAGTACTTTTCCTTATTTCAGAGAGCTTCACCAAATTGTGTCACATAGTAAACGCAGGCTACTCGCAAGCTAGCTCTTGTTTCGTACTGCGCCTAAATTTTTAACACGCACTGATAGTGTGTGTTTCTTTCTCAAGGGTTAATTTTTAATGCGTGTGTGATCCGTGTTTTTTTGATATTTATAAAGTGTCAGGTGCTGTTAGGAAAAACAGCGAGTGACTGCAAGGGAATGCGCCGTGTTTATTTCTTCAAGCCACTAGGCAATGCGCCATTTATATTACTTCCCTTTCTTTTCCTTCCTTTTGATTTCATTTGCGATCATCGATTTCTGTGCCTATGTCGTCCATCATTAGCGGTTAAGCAAAACAGTCACCGTCCATTCCGTGGTTATAGAAGAGCGGAAAGTGTGACATCGTAGAGTAATGTACTGCTCTTGCGTCTATCAGGCAGGGTCCCCGAGCATGCGAACCGAAGTCTTGTGCTCATCAAAAGTAGTTTGAGCCATAATAAGCGCCTCTAATTTTGCATCTAGATTTAAATATGATGTTACGGCAGCTCTGCCGGGAAGTCACTAGAGCATCTATGAGCCGGGAGACTAATCTGAAGGAAACATTTGGCATGCCGCTCCTCATTTAGCGCAGGTGAGGAGGAGGTTGAAATGTAAGAAAGTGAGGGGAAGAAAAGAAAGCGAAAGCAGTGACACCCCATCACGATGGGTCGCTGTACCGGCTGATCGTCAAGGCAAAATGGCGTCTCTCCACCACAAAGCTGTAACGCCAATGCTGTCTACAGTCGCTTGTGTAGCCTTCGTCGTCTTAAGATGCGGCAACTTTTACAACTATACATTCCAAAATTGTTTTGATGTTCCGCAGTGGCAATGAACTTCATTATGAACTACATTACGCCTTCGTTTATTCAATTTGCCGCCTACTTGCTACGTGCACTGCTTTTGCAGCACAGCTTTCTGGCCGAAAACTCTGGGTAAAACGTGTAAGAAATAATAATAATAATAATAATAATAATAATAATAATAATAATAATAATAATAATAATAATAATAATAATAATAATAATCATTGTCATCATCACCACCATCATCAACAACAGCTTAAAGATATTATTACTTGGCAGCGCGCAACTTGGTGCGCCCTAGCTAGCACTAGCACGCCGGCACCACGAAACGTGCGTCACTCATGTTACTCATGCCAAACGTGCAACTGAAACAAATATATCCGACAAGGAGTGCTTCACGAAACAGGAGAAGGCCCGTGCTCCTTTCTTCGTTGGACACTGGACACTATAACCAACATGGACGGCCTGGTGAAGCGAAACCTGAAGGCAAAATCTTCATTGCACAGCTTCATGGAGATAACCGTACCGCGAAGTGTTTTCACTGGCTGTAAACACAGGTACACTTTCCCGAACACGAACCCTCAGGCATGGCTCACCGTGCTGCTGTTCGTCCAAAACGGCTCATATTTAGGGGTGTGCTAATGTCAATTTTTTCGAATACGAATAGAATGCGACTGTTCAGCTTCGAATACCGAATCAAATATCGAGTATAAAAACACATATGCACTTTCAGGAATATTATTTCCTTTTACACGTGATAATGCGTGGAAACAATGCCAACAAGCTATCTCGCAGAATACGTTACCATCAGTAACACCCAGCATGGGGCACTCAGCATAGTGTTATGAGAATGATGAATGTCTTTGTGCAAGGTGCATGAGTATGTGTATGCTCAACGGGTACTAACCAGGAAACTCGACAGCACCGTGGCGACTAAACGGCAGCTCACGTTGGGACGTAACACTGGCACTCGCATTAGTGCACAGCACGGACATCTGTTTTGTTGAAGAGAAATGCGGGCTACGGTGCACTGACGCGCGTATCATCAGCATCATTGGTTGAATTATTCCTACAGAATCGAGCAAAGTTGGACAAGAGCATGCCGACTGCTACCTGGAACGTATGTCTCGCCTATTAAATCGCTCTTACAGGTTTGAACACAAAATTGATGTTACACAAGAACCATCATCGCAAATGCTGGTGTATTAGGTGTATTCCTATATACCTCGTCGGTGTAGTCGCCGTAGCATATCGGTGGCGTGCTTGCTTGGCACTTCGGGGGCCCAGATTCGATAGCTGCCTACCGCTTCGCTTGGTATGTGGATCCGGAGCGCGTTCGTGGTTATCTGAGTGCTTGTTATATCTACATTTCAATCTTACGCTACAAAATATGGTATGCCTTTTTTATTTTCAAGTTAAATGACTCTTTTAGTTAGCCTGAGTGGCATGGGCTGTATAACTTCTGTGGCGTGTACCCGTATACCACGGGTTGAACGTTATGGGTATGAGCCACATGTGATTGCACTGTCGTTACTCATGACGTGCATGACGAGTATATCCTGTCAGTAGTGTAACAATCAATCATTTATGTTCATGTGTACTCTACCACCGAAATCTTGATGCATATCAGTTGGACGAGACGGCCAGGAGAGCACCGATACGTAGGCGGCTAGTTATAGATACACTCAAATTTTCCCAAGTTCACCTAGCATTTAATACTAAAGGCTATCACTAAGGAAGTTGGCTGTTTGATATGATCAAGCTGATGTATTACATGCCAAGGAGATTGCACAGAATAATTCGGCTGCGAATGCCAGGGTAGCATGTTTTGTTGCCCGTTAAATCAGTCCAGTATACCAACAGCGCTGCCGAACGTGTAGATGAAGATGCTTATCCTGCCACAGTATGTTGCTGGCGACAAGTCATACGTAATAAACCACCATCACACCCGCGTACGTAACGATGCTTACCCGCATACGCTTTGCCGGTCTCGGCGTCTTGTCTCAATGCGGAAGAAACTCAGCTTCTGCAAGACGAATGGCTTTCATATTCAATCTTCCGGAATATTCTGATCACCTCGAATATTCGAAAATTCCGTATACCTCATTTTCGAATCGAATTCGAATATTGAAAATTTAATACACGACGAATATTTGAGGAAATGGAATATTCGCCCCACACTATTTATTTTTTTTTTAATTTCGTAGACTACTGACGCTTAAATGCCGCCCCTTGGTGGCGTTCTGACGTCTTCTCGCGTTTCTCGGTAGGCAAGGCAGCTATCAGAGTGACATCAGGTGGTCTTATCGTGATGAAGGCTTCCTCATTGAGGTAAAGAAGATTTAATTGCTTGGGCATTTTTTCGTTCTATAAACATGAAAAGGCCTATTGCATGACTACCGCAAGGCCCCGCATTGGCTAAGGTGGTTGTTTCCAGACGAAATTGAAGGGAGCGCTGGCAGCGCGATAATTCAATGCAAAAAAAAAAGAAAATTACTCTCCCTTGCAGAGAAGCCTAGAAGATGTGTGTACGATATAATATTAGTAAAATTTTTATTTTAGGAGAAATATGTGGAACGGCCTGGGTTTTTCTTTACACTTGAGTTTGACACACATCACCAAGTATGGCGCCACAGGTCATTTTTTTTACAATTCTCAGGGACAAGTGGAACATACTATTCGTTGCTTATGGGGTACAAACACGCTCATTCTCGTGAACGTAAGAAACGATGTCTTCATTTTGACCACAGCAGAAAAAAAATTCGATCAGACAGGAGCTCGGTTCACAAGAGCCCGAGTAACAACATATTTTGTCGGGGAGTGTTGATTTAATTGATTTATGGAGTTTTACGCCCCAAAACCGTGCCGTGAATATGAGCCGCGCCGTAGTTCAAAGATCCGGAAATTTCGACCACCTGGATTTTTTTAACGTGCACTGACACCATGCAGGCCCCGACATTTCGCCTCCTATGAAATTTATTTGTTTTACTTGCAGGATACCGCAGGCTCAGGACAGAGCACATGCAGGAGTAGTGTCAAGAGATTCATAATCAAAATAAGTAGTATACGCACATGTGTAAACACACATAAAAACTAATATACTCAAACACATTCTTGTGCATAAGGCAACTCATAATAAATAGTGTAATAAACGCATAATTCAATAGAACTTATAACAAAAATAAGTATATCCTCATACACAACAATATACACCTATATATACATGTATATGCCACATGGCACAGAAAAAGGCAAACACGCACGCACTAACAGATCAGCGTAAGCTGTTTGGGAGTCCTGAAAAGAAGTGTTCTACGTTATGATGTAATTCAGTCGAATGAGTGAGTGCTTTGTAGTGACTGAACCGGCACAGCGTTCCAGTCTGCAATGGTTCGAGGCAAAAAGAACCTAAATGTGTTGGTACGTGTCTGAAATGGCATCATCGATTTAGTATGACGATTTCTAGGTGCTCCTGACGTCAGAGGTTGAATGAACGGCGAGGCTTCTAGTGCAAAATCTCTTTTTAATGAAAACAGACTTTCATTTCATAATTTTCCGACGAAGCTGGAGCTCTTGTATATTATTTTCTCGTATGATAGCTGCTGGGCAGTCTATGACGCGGTACTTGGAGAAGATAACCGAATGTATTTACGCTGAATCATTTCTGTGGCATGAATGTTTCTTTTTGCGGCCGCCTCGGACGGCATTCAATCCAGCGACCTTCGGTTGAGCGGCCGAGTGTCATAGGCACTAGACCACTGCGGCGGCGCAACCAGTGAGCGTTGACCGTGTGCGAAAAATAGCGGTGGCATTGACTATGTGGGAAAAATTGCGGTGGACCCAAATTATAGCAACAGAATAGATATGGTCGGATTGGCGCCTAAGGGCAGCAACTAAGCTTAACCAACCGGAAAATTAGGGTCCGAATGGAAATCGAACGCAGACCATCCGGGTGCCACGCGAGCCCACTCCGATGATGCGACGATATTCCGGCAATTCACGCTGAATAAACTATGCAGTTAGCGGGCGTGCGTTCCAAAAGTTTCTACCTAAGCGGTGGCCTCTTTAAACAGGCGCCCTTACGCGCTTTATGGCGATATGGAGCCACCCATCTATGATTTCCAATACCAAGGAAGCACAGTAACGCAGTCGCGTTCGATCCTTAAAGAGGCTTAAGTGCTCTCTAATTCTTATTCCCTGCCACGGTGTCTACATTTTAGTGGGCCCGAAATGCGAGAATCTCTCGTGTACGTACATATAGACTCATGATGAAAATTACAGGTGCTCAATATTAATCCCAGGCGCATCACATTAGAGAGGGCGTCATCGTCATAATGGAGATCTTGTACCTTTCTGTTTTTTTTTTTATTTCTAGTCTTTTAGAGGGACTACATATACCGAGACAATCGAAATGAAATGCAGAATAGCGCAGTCTATGAGGCATCCAGAAACTCCCGGGGACGCGATGGCACAGCTTCATAGAAGCCAGGCGCGGACATCAGAGGGGACTTAACCAGGGCATGGGCTCTTCATGCGTGGTCGCTACTTGTCAATGCCAGGTTTTACGTGCATAAAAAAAGTTACAAACACTACACCATCCTGACTGCGCTGCCGATCCAATCATTCATTCATGTGTCTCTTCATCGACTCCATTCCTATCATCGACTCCATAGTGGCACGGGTAGCGCTCCCATATATATATTTATTCCTCGACGACCTCTTTGAATGGCAGTGAACCATAATGACGCATTCGCCGACGTACCGTTGTGTCTCCTCTGTTACCATAGAATTTCAGTAAGCGCGAGATAGCGGCCTCTCGAATATACATGAGACACGACAAAGGAAAGTGACACCGAGGATCCCCTCACGGTAGAAGGGAGCGCCATTTGGCTGCGCTTCTTGCTGGAACTGCTCTGATCATTGCTTTTCGTTGGAAGTGACCTCATTGTCTGAGAAATACGAGATCGAATGGACTTGGCAAAGGGCGCTCTGGAAAGGCTGTTTGATGCGTTGTATGTACGTACGTTGCACAGGTGCGAATGAAACACATAGTAGAGTTCCAAAAATAGGCGCCTCTTTTCTTTTTCCTTTTTCAACTTGCGAATCTATTTCAGAGCTGCACACATTGTTTATTTCATGCTTTGTGCAACGGAATATACTGCGCTTCACTGTTTTTCACGTAGTAAAACATTCAAATGCAAAAATCATTGAATTTCAGGCAGGAGAAATGTTTTCCTAAAGGATGCCCACTCTGTCTAACAGACAAGGTATAGTGACTGTCAGTCAACATCAGAAATGCAACCTACATTGCAGAGAGCTGATCGTCGCTTCTAAATACACTTCAACGCTTACGGATGCATTGACTGACTGATTTCAGTGCAGTTCATGCACTGGTTTGAAATAAGTGAACAGATGATTAAATATGTAAAATACTACGAAAGCAGTGCACATTTGATAGTTTATATGGGCCACATGGTCCCTATATCTTTTCTTCTCCCTGCTCTGCCCTTTTTCATGTGCCGGCGTTTTCACGGGATCTTATCTGCATCTTTCTCACCGTTATCCTTGACTAAAGTAAGGGTCCGGAACACTGTAAAACACATGCATGATGGAGCTCAGCACCGCTTTTTATAGACACTTCGACCACGAAATTATGGCACTGCAGTAGTATATCTAAAAGTCGCAGTCTCTCAAGCTTTTTTTCTTTTTTGCTGTTGTTCAGCTGCATAGTCCAGTGCAAATCATTGCTTTCTTTGAGTTATTGCGTTAACGGAATTTCTTCTTCTGGTTTTTCATTATATATGTCTATGTTTCAAACCGAGTGCCTTCGCGTGATGCTCATGAAAAAGTCGTGGCTTGATACTGACAAGAGCGTGACTGCTCAGGGTAATAGAAACCGATACCAATTCAACTTCACGGATTATTCTCGTAGCTGGATTGTTTGCGATAGCAAATGATTTGTTCTCTTTTCCTCGAAGACACTTTACAGAAAAAGAAATTGATCAGGCTCTGGGAACTATGTCTTTATTTTTACGTGCGCACAGTGCAAAGACTGAAAACTATCAGGGTTGGCCTTGATCGAGTGTGAACACAAACGATGAAGGCGATGAACTAGGAGAACGTGTACAGTGCGATGTAAGTGCACGTTAAAGAACCCCATACTAAGCCCTCGGCTACGGTACACGTCATTGTCATATCATAATTTACGCACGTAAAATAGCAGCAATTATTATTACAATCAACGCAAAATCAAGCTGGTTGCACAGATAAGAGTATTGCACTGTTCTAACATATCAGGCGTACATTGAGCGGGTGCTACATTGTTCGAGAGGAACAACTTGAACAAAATCGTTGAATTCCGTATTGCCGACCATACCGTCTACTAATCTATACCACTCCCCATCGTCTCTCTCTCTCTTTCTCTCTCTGTAGAAGTTTTACAACAAAGCTGCCTTGGTGGACCCAGTGTCGTTATGGGCGTTGTAGCACAAGCTGTAGTCCGCAGGGTATCCATTGGCTGAGCCGGCAGGGCACGCGATCTCACACATAGCCAGGTGTGCCAAGTGCACGTATTTCAAATCTAGCGAAGTATTCTCCTGGCATACCATATGAACGCCTTCGGTTTTCTACAGAAGAATCACACGAAGAAATAAAGAAGCAAACAAAACTTCTTCCCGGTGCTGGCGTTTGAACCAGGGCACCCCAGTCAAAAGCCACGGGCTGGATTCACAAAACTCACTTACGAACGAATTTCCGTGTAAGACAAATTCTTTAGCGTAAGTCAATCCACGAAGCGGAAAAAACGTCGTAAGAGGCCAAGGTTCTCGCATAGGCTGCTGCCCTAATGCGCGCTGCGCTTGTCCATTCATATTGAGATGCTGGAACAGTTACTACATAAGCGAAAAGCGCTGGTAAGTAGTTTTACGAAGCCAAAATTGTCGTAAAGACAGCGCAGCTAAGAGGAAATTTTAAGTGTGGGCTTGAGCACTCTTACGAACGATATTGTCGCTTGGGAACAAACAACCGCTGCGGGCATTTTGTTGCCGAGGGTAATTTTTAATGATTTAGTGACAATGTAAGCCGCCGAATAAGCTTGGGGTTGCGCCATTTGGAGAAATCTATTGGGCATTCGTAGTGAAACATCATGAATGAAAAGTTTTGGGGTTGGATAAAAAAGATGTCAAGTGAATGATATAAAATGTGAAAAGCCGTGCAGTATATGGTCCGCATTTTAAATATTTTTTGAGCTGCCTCTTACGTCTCCCAATGAAACGTTCAGTCTGTGATACCCTATGCAGTGTTGGTCGCAACAACCACATCATACGTTTTTCAGGGCGGTTATTGCACGCACTATTGACAAGAAAATTATGCACGAGACTGCAGTGAGCTATTCATGAATCCTATACGTTGTTCTACGGCTTCTTTAGATGGACTGGCCTTTATTGCCAAATAGACGCACTCTCTTACGTGGAGCCTTCATTATAGTCTTTGGGCTGATCTACTATGAGCACAATGCGTCAAAATGAAAGTGCGTCCGAGACATTCGTTAATAAGCAGAAACAACTTCAGCTAATTAGACTGACCGTTTGGGAAAAAGAAAGCGGAAAGCTTTGATATGGCCCACAGCTTGGATTAATTGGTTCTAGCAATAGCATCATACTGACAAAGTGCCTTTTATCCCCGAGGACAAAATTATTTCATATGGATTTATCCGAATTAACGACCCTTTGATAATTAGCACCTATTTGATTGGGCCCAGAAATAACGATAAACGTGGTTGCTCCATGAGGCGTACATTCTACACCACAGCCACACAGCGAAAGCTTGACCGAGGCCAAGCCAGCAGTAGACACATGGGGCCAATTTCACAAAACTTCTTTTTGTTAAGTGTTCTTCGTATTTGCTGGCCGGCTTCCCTAATGATATGTCCAACGTCAGGATTGGCTGAAATTTCTTATGTACATTTTTTATGGAAGTAGTTTTGATGAATATGGGCCGTGGTACCAGAGGACGACGCTAACACACGACAGCTGAGATCACTGTTGTAACTTGCGATTGATCATGGAAGCGGTACTGTCCAAAACAGGTCATGTTGTGACGTTGCCAAATTGACGTCACTCGCTTCTTTGATCGGGCGCGCCTGCCGTGTTCGTCACGTCTTCCCTCTCGCACATACGAGAAATTTTTGTTGTTTTTTGTTTTGTGGGGTTTTACGTCCCAAAACCATTTCTGATTATGAGAGACGCCGTAGTGGAGGGCTCCGGAAATTTCGACCACCTGGGGTTCTTTAACGTGCACTGACATCGCACAGCACACGGGCCTCAACATTTCGCCTCCATCGAAATGCAGCCGCCGCGGCCGGGATTCGATCCCGCGACCCTCGGATCAGCAGCCGAGTACCTTAGCCACTAGACCACCGTGGCAGGGCAAGAGAAATTTTTGTGACGTTGTAAGAAACGCGTAAGAACTTTTTACGAGTGTTCTTGGCGCTTGGCCGCGTGTGGCAGTTCCCGAACATGGCGACGCAAACGTTATCTGTCGTTGCTGGTTCTCGTAAGCGCTTCTGGCTTGAGTTCCTTTAGCATTCGATGAGATGTGCTCTAAATGCTGTTGATTTTTCTGGGCGTAAAACCGCGTGGGAAAACGAGCGCTGGTGTCTGCCATTATGCGATGAACCGTATTCAGGCCACTGCCCCTGTGTGTTTATGAATCCGAGATAGGGACCAGGGTAGCGTCCAAAAATCGCATTCACGAAGCCTTCATTGTCAGTTTGAACGCCAGTAAAGGTAAGTTTGCAGTCCTTGGTTTCGGTGACGTGCAGCATGTCTCATTGCAGTGTTTGGGTACGTTCCCTGAGTGATGCTGAAAGCGTACTCTAAGAGAATGTATTCTTCTTATGTACTTTGACTTTTTGTGGACAGTTGTAGAAAACTCTGTGTTCGGGTAAACTGAACAGTGATGCTGTGCAAACACTTCGAGGAGTTGCGAAGTTGCAACGGCTTACGGCCAAGTGTCACGCGTGACATATGGACGTACTTAGTGTTTCTTTCTTTGCGTTTCTAGATGGCTGTGGCAACTTGGAGTTCACATATGAAGACGCGGCAGGTGTAAGGAAGATAAGTGGATCGTGCATTGTTGCGCAAGCAACGTCTAGTGTCAACCCATTGCCCGCTGTTGTGCAGCAAAGCCGTCCATGAAGGCAGCCATTTTTGCTGCATGAAAATACCGCTGCAGCGGACTTTTCAATTCTCTCGACGACTTCATGAGACCAGATACGCGCTCGGAGGCGTTAAAAGTTGTTTAGACATGTAGTATAGGAAACATTGGTCTCGATCGTCGGCGTGCTTGCGATAACAAGTGGCCATTGTAACACTTCCTGCGTTGTCGGTGCACCCTCTATCCCACACGGGCGGTTAAAGCTTAACGTACGGCAAAGGACGACCACGAAAGAGGAAAAAATAAATTGCAGCAGTGATATATAGGAAAGGGCGCCGGAAGCGGCTATAGCTGCAGTTACGCTGAAGTACAAAGATATATATATATATATATATATATATATATATGTGTGTGTGTGTGTGTGTGTGTGTGTGTGTGTGTGTGTGTATGTATGTGTGTGCGTGTGTGTGTGTGTGTGTGTTCTTGTAACTTCTTAACTATATACGCAGGCATTAACTGCTGGGATTATACGCGCCAAAGCCGCGATTTGGTTAAGATGCACGCCTACGCACTGATGATCTACGGAGATTTTGAGCGCCAGGGTTTGTTTTACTTGTACTGATGACGCACAGTACAAGGGCCCTCTAACATTTTCACCTCTCTCGAAAATACGACCGCCGTGGCGGGGATCGAACCCGTGTCTTTCATGTTAGCAGGCATGCACTATAAGCACTAAACCACCACGTACACAAGTTTTAAAACATCCGCTTACTTCTGCATTAGAAATGAAAAGTACAATATTTGGCCTAATGAAACCGTTCAGTGTATTTAGCTACGGCGTATGAGATAATCCGTGCCCGAATATTAACCGCCAGAGTAATTTGCTCCGGTTTGCGCGCGCCTGCATCTAAGCACAATAACGTATTCGTATTTCTGCCGTATAGAAGTTCTGCAGGCTGTCGATCTTACGGCATTACACTCACTACGCTTTACTGTTGCCGTTCAAAGTTGAAACACATTGCAGGCCCAACTGGCGCACCGATAGGTAGTGCATAGATTTACGTACTAAACGCAACTACTTCTGTCGTAGCTACAGAAAATTATCACTGCAATCATTCCATCGTGCCCCAATTTGACGAATCTTTTGTGAGGTAAGCAAACATTTAAGAATACGTTTCTAAAGTTGCACATCGAGGAAAATACGTTTATGTGACATCATCAAACTGTTTATATTTCATTTTAAATTGCTTTCATTTGTTTCCTTGCAACCTACCGAAACAGCGTAATTATCGTCACGAACGCTCTATATATTTTTCTTCGAGCTGTAGCCTTCGATGAAAGGCAGACCACGCGGGCTTCTGCTGCATCGCGACAGTGCGAAGCGCTGTAGCAGAGGCCCGGAACTGGAAGCTCGAGTGCCAAAAAAAAAAAAAAAGATTCGTTATTCTAAAGAATCTCTACAGCGGAGGCTTTGCTTGCTGTGAGACTATCATGTGGCCACAAGCCTTTCTTTCGCTGTAGTTTTATCTACCGTTGCCTTTCCTCCTTGCCCTCAGTGTTGCCGAACAGGTTAAGTGCGCACCACCGCTATCGCATTCCTTGTCGCTAAGCTATTTCGTAGCTAAGAATTTTTTACGTAAGAGAAAGCTTTGTGAATTCGGCCCCAGGTGTCCTAAACGCTACATTGCACATCCACGCTTGTGAAGTGTTGCGCTGGTGTTCCTTCGGCGTGGCTTCTGCTAACGCAATATTCCTTCCGCTCGGGCACTGACTTACGGATGCCGTTTGTGTCTTTACTTGGCTCTTAGGAAGGGCTGCATCTTTGTTGCCGGGTGGATTTTGCGGCGTGGAACTCGCGTCACTTTTGTTTCTTAATTGCTACATTCAAAAACCAATATTTGCTACTGATCCATACATAAACTTAGGGCTGCATAATTTCATTCCACAGTGACAGGACGCCATAAGAACGTATGTCTGTTACTAATAATTCTGACTTAAAGGTGGTTGTGCGTACGCGAGAATAACTTTCCTGTCTTCGAGACGCATTTCTTTCCGTGTGTAATGTGTGTATACCCCTATATAAACGGGGAACGTGTGGAAAGTTTGTCATTCGTACTGCCGTTATATAATATCTTGCACTTATTGTCGCCAAGACATAATGTTAACCACAAAATACTATGTTCTTTTAGCTGTGCTCTTTACAAATTATTCTCGGTTATGGTTGTCGAGAACATTCATAAATGACCTTGTAAAACTAACTTCGTGTACTTTGTCTTAATTAACAAGAAGTCCTAGACACTTGTATTCTACACATTCCTGCGCGTGCACACCAAGGATTTGGTGGAGACAGATCAACTAGTCCACCGCGATGGTATAAGGGTTATGGTGCACGGCAGCTCACGGAGAGGACGTGGGTTCGAGCCCGGCTGCGGCGGTCGCATTTTTATGGAGGCGAGAATACTCGAGGCCCGTGCAGTCTGCCTTGTCAGTGCACATTAAGGAATACCGGGTGCCCAAAATTTTCTGACCCTTCCATTACAGCATACCTCATAATCATACCGCGGTTTTGACACGTGACACGCTAGCAATTATTGCTGTTATTGTTAGACATCAAGTACGACAGACTTGTGCACAAGTACCTCAGAAAAAAAAGATATAACTAACGGTTTCTACATGCACCTAGTGTTGTTACATGTAAGCAGTTTGTATATTACGGTCGGGTCTTTGCAACAGAATTAAGCGCAACAATTTGAGAATTCCTTGGCTGCGTTGATGGTATGTGCAGAACCCTGGCGAGCCGGGTGGTCCTTGCCGTATGGTAATGCGAATATTTACCTTCTTCTTTGTGTGTTCCAGAGAATCATTTTGTTCTCGTCGGGTCTATTTGCCAGCTCGAAACGCTCAACACCAAAGGCAGAAAAAGGGGTGGAAAAACTGGACGGCGAGGGGGGCACACGAGTCTCACAGAATTTCTTTAAAACATTTGTGACCCCTATTGCAGCTCGGCATGAAAGCGGCCATCTCCACAGCAGTACGTGAGATAAACTCTTATATCGTGCAATAGCGAAGAAATGTCGATATTTAGAAGCGCGGTCCAAATACGCAGATTTGACTTGTATAATGTAAAGCCACAGCTTTTTATTTGCTACCTTTGCATAACCAGAAAGCATAGTCTTCACCTGAGCGCTGCTGAAAGGTATGAGATGTTGTAAAGTTAGTGAGGGCTTATAACGCCATTATTTGAAGAAGTAACGCTCGCAGCCAAGGCAAGAATTGTAGTTTAGAGCCCCATACACAAAAACTACAAAGAAGATGTTAACAACTTTCATGCCTCCGTTGTAAAGGCTTCTAGTGGCCAATTGTTTAGAGAAATGTATGGATTATCCAACACCAAACTCCGACGTTGAACAGTAATTTTCCAGCCAGAATATAAAGAAAATAATTTATTAAGCAACGTAAAGATATCTCGTGGCAGCTCGTCTCCCCACCTCGTAGTTTGCTGGAAATATGGCAGATGGATTCATAAAAAATCTAATTTCAAAGATCGATTGTTCAACCTCTATCGCCTATATTTTTAGCCAACTCTCGAATAAACAAAACAAAGCCACCTCAAGGTACATAGGATGCTGGATGCTGCCGAACAGTTGAATATAAAGAAATATAGTTTTATCTCTAGCACACGCACACACACACACACACACAGAGCGAGAGAGAGAGAGAGAGAGAGAGAGGAAACCTACAGTCACCAAATTGAGGCCCTAGGTTCACCAGTGAATCTCTCATCTTTTTTCGACCGACTTCATTTTCTCGTCGTAGGGACTCTCATCGTGTAGAAATCAGCTTTAAAATAAACAGAAAATGTTCTTCGTTCTTGCTATTTGTGAAAAGAATAAAACAAAAATGATGAGTTTATTTCAGAGAGTATCATGGCTGTGGAAAGGCACCATTGCCGAGTATTAATTACACTTGGACAGAGAATGACAGTAGGTAGAGCGGCGTTATAGAAAAGAGAATGCTGGCATCGCCGTTGTGCTAAGTGCTTGAAACATTCAGGGCGTAAGAGCATTATGTCGTCATCTTTACACTTCGCACTTTTAGGATGTGCAATGCAGTTCCGTAACCCACTTGTCTGTTCCCCGGAATTAATTATAAAAGAAAAATCGAAATGACTAATGAAACATGATGAATGCCATGTGCGCTCAAACCATGGTAATCGACCGTCTACTGCGCTCAGCAAAGGTCGTGCCGACAACTGGTAGGATGAAGATACCACGTTTTAAATATGCACATGTACTTCTAAAGTATTGGATGAAGAAGCATGCATTGTACATATTTGGAGTGTATCTACATGCCAACGGAATCCAACAGAGGCACATACATGTCACACATATATCATTTGGTGTTTCCGATTTCGCCAGGCTTTAATGCTTAGATCTTCGACGCATTGCAGCAAGAAGGTGTAGACGGAACTGTGCCTGTAAAATATCTCTTTATCTAATGTAGGAGTGCGCGAACTTCAAAAATTTAGATATTTTAAAAGTGTGTGATATTCGATTCAAAACGCGGCGCTTCTCGTGGGCATTTTTGTTCTCTGTTTATCGCGGCCGTAGCAAAGCCATAGACAACTCTCAATGACTTAAGCTGTTCGACGTCGGCATGCGCTCTCATTTGTAATCAAGGGGCACAATGTGCGATTTATGGCTACAGCTCGTGGCTCCATCGCATTCTTACTATGCTTTGTCGCACGGTTATCGTATACTGCGGCGGAGTTTAGAAAACATCCGGCAGGGCGAGTTATCGCGAAACCTAAAAGACACGTTTGTAGGTACGAGGCATTGTTTGCGTAAAGACGCTGTTAACGGCCTGCAGAGCCTGAAACTGCAATTGTATGGAAGATATGCGCTACTAGTATGACGCAAAAAGCTGCTACCGTGCACGCCATGATTAAATATGGCATAGCGAATCGTAACTTGAGAAATCCACTAGCTAAGCCGGCAGTAGCGCTACATTGATTAAGGACAGAAATACAGGTGCCCTTCCGATCTCCTCCTTACATCGATGAGGGGAGGGAGCGTTCCGCCGGCCCTCGAGAAATGCGTCTGGCGTTCGTCCATCAAGACCAGACAATTTTACAACCACTGCATTCGTTATATTTTTTTCTTTTTGGAGTCAGTCTTATTTTCAGGTGATGAGTGACCACGTTCGCGCAATGGGAGGAATTTCTTAGAATTCAGAAGCCTCCTGGTGAAAACAGGAGGGATGGAACGTATAATTCTAGTGTCTAGGTTAGAGCGCGAAGTACAAAAGCTAAAAAAAGAAAAAATATTCTGAACAAGCGCGCAGCGTGATCATATGTGCTTTTTGTCGAGCCAAAAACGAAACGCACAGTTAGCGATGCTACAGCGTCTCATTTCTTGTTTTTCTTGCTTTTACTCGCGGCCCAAGTTTCGGTTTTGCTTGTCAGTTAGCCCGCCAACACAATATTTCTAAATTTAAATAGAATAGGTCGTCCTACACTCGCGCATACACACGGCAAGCTAAATATAGACGCCTAACTCTGCATCATTTTGTCTAACTTACTACACAATTCTCTCATGGAATGTTCTTTCTTCTAGGAAAAAAAGCTGTGAGAATAAAATAGTGACGAACTAAATCTGCTTTTTTTAGCCAAGTTTTCGTTGTATTCAGTTTTTAATTTCGAAGTATTTGTTAAATGTTGGAATATATTAGAAAAATATCAGACACGATTTTATTTCAAAATTTATGATTGGGATGCACTCCGCACCGGAATTTTCGCTATTTGCATAAACCGACTCGCTTCAAAGCACGCTTATTTAATGTTAGATATCCCATCAAAGTGCGACATGTAGACCACTAGAAGCTAATCCTGTTGTTAGAGGTAAAGGTCACTGACCAGTGTCAAAAATATAAAATGACGTTTCGGGGTCCGTACGGATCCCTTGTTCACAATGGAATGAAGGCAGAGCACCAGGTTCTTAAGTAGCGTTGAGCGCATGACGCAAAGTCCGGGAGTACACGTGGTTTAAGGTGCCAGATGATCTATTGATTGTGCTTCTTGTTGTCTGAATTATCAGTGATTCGAGATTGAGCCTTGTTGACCAATTCCTCTCCGTGGCCATGATGTGCGCATTGTCCCAGTTTATCTCGTGGCCCGTCTTCTCGGAATGCTCTGCGAGTGCATTGGTCACTGTGTGGCCTTTGGCGACGTCATTCTTGTGCTGTTTTAAACGCTTGCAAAAATTTCCGCTTTCACCAATATATACAGAGTCACAGTCGGCGCACGGGATTTTGTATACCACACCAGGGAAACGTTGCCGGGGGAGAGGATCCTTCACATTTAGCAAGTCACCCTTGAGCTTGCTTGTTGGCACATGCGCAATTTGAACACCGCGTTTTCTAAATGTGCGAGCTAGGGCCTCGCTTATACCTTGAATGTATGGAATCGCTGCGCGCTTGTGTGCTGACGCAACGCCATCAATGGTTTGACTGTTTTGCTGCTGGTTACGCATGATGAACTTTATTGTCTTCTTAATAAAATGTTTGGGATATCCATTCCTGATGAGGTCATCTTCAATGGTCTTGAGCTCTTCCTGCAGGCTTCTTGCATCAGAACAGGTTCGAATGGCACGTTGCACTAAAGAACGGACCACTGAGCGTTTGTGGGCTACCGGATGGACTGACTCGTAGTCAAGGTATCTACCGGAGTGAGTTGGCTTTCGGTACACCGCGAAGGCGAGGCCCGTTGACGTACGTTTCACAATTGCGTCCAAGAACGGAAGGCATCCATCTTTTTCTTCTTCCACAGTGAACTTGATGGAAGGCTCGATGCCATTTAGGCAGTCAAGGAAAGGTTGCACGTCCTTCTTCTTTATGACGCAAAAGCAGTCGTCGACGTATCTCAGAAAAACCTTGGGTTTCGGCTGAAATGACTCCAATGCCTTGTTTTGAATTGCTTCCATTGTTACATTTGCAGTCGTGACTGAAATGGATGCTCCAATAGCGGTACCGAAAACTTGCCTGTAGAATTCGCCCTTGTACGAGAAGTAAGTGTTGGACAGGCAGAATCGTAACAAGTTGCAGAGCTCAGTGACGTCGAATGGTGTGCGGTCTGCCAACGTCGTGTCCTTGTGAAGTAACTGTCTGGAAGTTTCCACAGCAAGGTCGACGGGCACACTTGTGAAGAGGGAGCAGACGTCAAAAGAAACCAGTACTTCGTCTATGTCCACAGTGATGCTCTTCATCTTGTTTATGAAGTCATGAGTGTTCCGGAGATGAGTTTCAGTCTTGCCTGCCAGGGGAGCCAAGATGCCATGAAGATACCTTGAGAGGTTATACAGTGGTGACCTTGTGAAATCTACTATGGGCCTGAGAGGCGTCCCGCTTTTGTGAATCTTCGGTAGGCCATAGATCGCTGGAGCAGAACCATTGGTGCACAGCAGTTGGTAGTAAAGCCTTTTGTTTGATGCAGGGAGCGTTTGGAAAATACCAGAGAGCATCTTTTGCAAGCGTGCTTGAACCTTCAAGGTCGGATCCCTGTCGATCTTGGCGTACGTCGCGCAGTCTCCCACTATCTGCTCCATCTTTGACTGATACGCGGAACGGTCAAGCACAACTGTCACGTTGCCCTTGTCAGCAGGCAGGACGGCAATCTTCTTGTTTTCGTGTAAAGATTTTACCGCTTTTCGCTCGACTTCTGAGAGGACTTGTTGGCAGCCAGACTTGCGGATCCTAGATAGTATGCCAACCGCTTTTGTGCGGACTTCGTCTCGTTCATCTTCTTCAATAAGACCAATAGCGTCTTCAACAGCACACACGACTTTGCGGGTGTCCGGTCGCTTTCCTTGGTTGAAATTGAGACCTCGGCTCAAAACTTGGCATTCCGCAGCAGTTAGCGCGTAGGAAGACATGTTCCTGACCTCGAACTTTGGACCTGTAGGTTTCATGCCTTTTTCCAGCAAGGCGTTTAGTTTGCGCTCTTGTGACGTTTCCTGCTTTTCCTTTCTCCGTCGGGATGCTTGATTAGCAACCAGATGTATTTCAGGGAGGACTTCAGGCATGATGAATTCCAACTGTCGTGCCGCGAAGAAAATCTTGGTCTCAAGACTCTTCACAGTTCGTCTGCAGTCTTCCATCCGAGCTTGAAGAAGCTGCCTTTCTGCTCTCGAAATCACTTGATGACCGAACGCCGATTTCACAGGGTGCTTAAGCTGCAATGATTTTGGAATGAGCTGCTTCGACTTACATGTTAGGTTGAATCGCAGATGCGTCTTGAAGGCTGCCAGTCGCGTAGATGCGCTCAAGAACTGTCGAATCCCAGTGATAGCCGGTTGTCCATACTTGTTGCGGATGCTAACGTAGTCAAGAGTTCGACGGAATACCGTCTGGTCAGGTAAAGGCATTGTTAGAGGTAAAGGTCACTGACCAGTGTCAAAAATATAAAATGACGTTTCGGGGTCCGTACGGATCCCTTGTTCACAATGGAATGAAGGCAGAGCACCAGGTTCTTAAGTAGCGTTGAGCGCATGACGCAAAGTCCGGGAGTACACGTGGTTTAAGGTGCCAGATGATCCATTGATTGTGCTTCTTGTTGTCTGAATTATCAGTGATTCGAGATTGAGCCTTGTTGACCAATTCCTCTCCGTGGCCATGATGTGCGCATTGTCCCAGTTTATCTCGTGGCCCGTCTTCTCGGAATGCTCTGCGAGTGCATTGGTCACTGTGTGGCCTTTGGCGACGTCATTCTTGTGCTGTTTTAAACGCTTGCAAAAATTTCCGCTTTCACCAATATATACAGAGTCACAGTCGGCGCACGGGATTTTGTATACCACACCAGGGAAACGTTGCCGGGGGAGAGGATCCTTCACATTTAGCAAGTCACCCTTGAGCTTGCTTGTTGGCACATGCGCAATTTGAACACCGCGTTTTCTAAATGTGCGAGCTAGGGCCTCGCTTATACCTTGAATGTATGGAATCGCTGCGCGCTTGTGTGCTGACGCAACGCCATCAATGGTTTGACTGTTTTGCTGCTGGTTACGCATGATGAACTTTATTGTCTTCTTAATAAAATGTTTGGGATATCCATTCCTGATGAGGTCATCTTCAATGGTCTTGAGCTCTTCCTGCAGGCTTCTTGCATCAGAACAGGTTCGAATGGCACGTTGCACTAAAGAACGGACCACTGAGCGTTTGTGGGCTACCGGATGGACTGACTCGTAGACCATTGACCGTTTGTGGGCTACCGGATGGACTGGCTCAAGACCATTGAAGATGACCTCATCAGGAATGGATATCCCAAACATTTTATTAAGAAGACAATAAAGTTCATCATGCGTAACCAGCAGCAAAACAGTCAAACCATTGATGGCGTTGCGTCAGCACACAAGCGCGCAGCGATTCCATACATTCAAGGTATAAGCGAGGCCCTAGCTCGCACATTTAGAAAACGCGGTGTTCAAATTGCGCATGTGCCAACAAGCAAGCTCAAGGGTGACTTGCTAAATGTGAAGGATCCTCTCCCCCGGCAACGTTTCCCTGGTGTGGTATACAAAATCCCGTGCGCCGACTGTTACTCTGTATATATTGGTGAAAGCGGAAATTTTTGCAAGCGTTTAAAACAGCACAAGAATGACGTCGCCAAAGGCCACACAGTGACCAATGCACTCGCAGAGCATTCCGAGAAGACGGGCCACGAGATAAACTGGGACAATGCGCACATCATGGCCACGGAGAGGAATTGGTCAACAAGGCTCAATCTCGAATCACTGATAATTCAGACAAGAAGCACAATCAATAGATCATCTGGCACCTTAAACCACGTGTACTCCCGGACTTTGCGTCATGCGCTCAACGCTACTTAAGAACCTGGTGCTCTGCCTTCATTCCATTGTGAACAAGGGATCCGTACGGACCCCGAAACGTCATTTTATATTTTTGACACTGGTCAGTGACCTTTACCTCTAACAATGCCTTTACCTGACCAGACGGTATTCCGTCGAACTCTTGACTAAGCTAATCCTGTATGCAGCATAAAACTTTCGAGCGTGCACAACTGGATGTTTAGCGTTTTAGAAACCATTGACGTGTATAGTTGTCATGGAAGTTTGTAGCAATATTTTCACGTGGTCATCATGTGCGGTGGGCACGAGCCAACCTGGATTGGAAACAGCGAAGAGGAGGAGCTTGTTCTTGGGGACAGCGTGCGCCGCTTGGAGCCATCTTTCCGATATAGTGCTCCTGTTTGGGACGGTTCAGTTCTTATGGTCGCTGTAGCTGCTGTGGCCCGTGAAAAGCTGGTGGAGGCACGGTGTAGGCGCAGCCAGTGCTCCGAACTCCTTCTGGTAGCCCTGTGTCCTGCAGTGACAACGCCTGTGCACCAGGACGCGTATTATGAATTGCTGGCACCGCAGCGCACGCGGGAGAGAAATAAGGGAGAGCGAGGAAGGAGCCAGTGGCTCTGCCAGGATCGTTTGCGCGCTGTTGGTTGTTCTCCTGAGGTGACTTGGCTGGGCAGCGCCCGCCGCTGACAAAAACGCAATTCCTTAGTATGTGCTCACTAAGACGGCGAGCTCGTACTACCAAATCGTGCTGGTGTCAGCAAGTATACAGTACAAACTACAGAGCCCATGCTACAGGAGCGACAGCGGCGGGCGCGCTGTCGGGCGCTACGCCCCCGCCGCAGCCGCTCCTGGCTCTGGCTGTAGCGACACGAACAAAATAGTGAGAGCGCCGAAGGCGCACCTCGAAGGGTGACCTACGTTCACCGGCCCCCCCGTGACGCGGGCAAACCACGGCCACCCCTGCCGTGCAAGCGTACACCACAAATACGATGGTTGAACTCTTATTGCGCGCGCATGTACGTGACGTCAAGGGAAGAACGAAGACCTCACATCGACACGGAAGCAATGCGACGGCGACACAGCAGTGACACAGGAATTGATTTCGGAAGCAGGCTGTCTATGGAAATACCTGTGGTGCTTGACGGCCACTATGACATTAGTGCGTTATTATACATAGGGGCTGAATGCTTGATAATGAGCGGAAACCTAGCGATGCAGAAAGTTCTTACGCTTTCGTATTGCTGCCGGTTCTTACTGCCGTTCTTACTGCCGGCGGACGCGTAGTCGCACCTTTAGTGGTGCGCATGATTCTAGTTACCATTAGTGACCCACGTTTCTCTCCAGCTGCGTGGTACTTCGAGAATGTTCGCGAGGCCTCATCTTGGGAATGGACTTTCTAGACGAACACAGCGCAGTTATGGACCTTCGGGAGCGAACCGTGATCTCTACGGACAGAGCAGCAGACAAATTCGACGATGGCCATCTCAGCACATCGTTCCTAGACGGCGCTACCACCGCAGCCAACCTAAGCGAACCAAGAGCGCAGTAAAGGGACGCGATGTTTATTTAGCAGTGATTGTGTTTGTTAAACACTATAGCTGACTGTACTAAACAACTTTGCTTTAACCGGACGACAAGTAAATGCAACTTCTAAAGTGCTACAGTGGACATATAAGGCCCATCTGTTCCAAGCGACGTTGCGGTGGTGTATCGGTAGAGTATCCAGCTCCTTTCGTCAATTCCCGGTTTAATGTGGGTTCGATTCCCCTGGGTGGAAGATTTTCAGTGTGAATGGAAGTTCATCACTTCCGTTACGGGAAGTACCGGTGTGTCACTGATTTCTTGGTGGACCCCGGCATAAAACACTTTCGTGTTAAAAAGATAGAACGCTGCTGCGTTTCCGCGTTGAGTACAGAAAACTTAACAATGTAAATAAAAAAAGAAGTCTGCCCACTACACCGCATAGGTGATCCGTGTGACAGGATGGGACGGGCCAAATATTTTTGTTCTATAGATTTGATAATTGGGTACTGGCACACTGAAGTGTGTGAACGGGATCGGGAATAAATTGCCTTGTTACATCGGACGGTCTATACAAATTCAAAGTACGCCCCTTCGGCTTGCGTTCCGCACTTGCGACAGAGAATAATGGACACTGTTCTCAGAGGCCTGAAGTGGCGTACTTGCAAAGTTTATGCGGATGACATTGTTGTCTTTTCGGCGACCTAGAGAGGCTGAAGGTTGTGCTGGAAGCATTCCGCTTCGCTAACCTCAGGCTCGAGCCAGCAATGCGCTCGCTTACACGGAAGTTGTTTCTCGGCCATGTTGTGAGCGCAAAGTGTTCGGCCTGAAAATGACAAAATCACTGCCGTAGCTTCCTTCCCTGTTCCTCGTGCAAAAGGGCTTTGCATCGCTTTCTTGTGCTCTTCGCTTGCTATCACCGTTTGATCGGCCATTTTTTAAGAATAGCTGAACCTCTGACTCATCTCAGACGTGAACATGCGCCGTTCGCCTGTAATAAAGAGCAAGATGCGCCTTTCACCGAGCTACAGGAACCCTTGCAGATACCACCTGTTCTTGCTCAATTTGAAAAGGATGCTCTACCGAGGTTCATACCGACACCAGCAATGTAGGTCATGGCGCCGTCCTTGTCCAGCGTCAACGTGGCACAGAGTGAGTGATTGCTTACGCCAGCCGTACTCTTTCCCCTTTGAAGCAAACTATTCCAGGTCAGATAAAGAGTGCTTCGCGGTAGTGTGGGTCACCTTGAAATTTAGCCCTCATCTGCACGGTCACCGCTTCAATGTAAGGAGAGATCATCACCCAGTGTGTTACTTAACCAATTTACGAGATCCATTTGGCCTACTCGCACGGGGGAGCCTTCGATTGTAAGCATTTGATCTTACTTAGTATAAAGGTCGGGCCGCAAGCACGAAGATACTGATTCGTTGTCCCGCACTCCTACGGAAGCTTGCGATCCCGACGCTGAGGATGACAGCGGCTTTCTTGGAGCCCGCACCGCAACAGATTTATTTGGTCGTACGACAGCGCGAGGACGCCGTAGTACACGTTATCACTGAAAATCTCGAAGGACACAACTCACTCATGCCTCAACGCATTTCTCGCAGCCTCTCATCGTTCTACCTGCGAAGTGGTGTTCTGTACAAGAGAAACTCACGCAGCAATGGGAAAGCCTACCTCCTGGTTTTTCCTGCCGACATGCGCAACGATATTCCTCAATCCTGCCATGATGAACGGAGATCTGGTCACTTGGGTACTTCAGGAACTCTCGTCAGAGTTAAACAGGCTTTTGCGCCGTCCTGTTTTCGTCTGTCAAGCGATACGTAAAAGGCTGGCGTGAAACCGCGACCACTGGAACCTGCGGGGAAAAAACCTGCACTGAGAAAAAGAAGAGTGCCGCCACATCCGGGAGTGCACATTGTCACAAGAGTTTTTCGGTGCTGTCAGTAGAACGTAGATTCTGGCCTTGAGGCATGTAACCCTGGCATGGTGTCGGGCAGCAGATGAGGAATGCATGCGAGGTTTATGAAGACGCAAGCAACCGCAGGGCTTTAATCACACGTCGAACAGTCCACGGAACGTAGTAACAGAAGAAACCTCGGTGTGCATAATTTTAAAGGTATTCTTATTCAACAGTTCAATTTAAGCTGCAGGTCGGGATGACAGCTGAAGGGGCGTGAGAACGCTCCGGTGTGCGATGGCATACAAGATATGATGGTCTCTTGTACTTATCGGGGAAACTGGCGATTCTGTTGAAAATAATTCAATAGGCCCACTAACGGTATGCAAATAACGGACGCATTGCGTCCAGTGTCTGCAAGGAACTTTGTGCAGATTTGATTGTTCTGTTAATAGATCCTAATCAAATATCCCATAATTCTGTCTACCATTGATTGGTGGTCATTTTACTTTTTATTAAATTATTCCGTATCAAAAATTACGTTTGTAATATTCAAATTCACATCAATTGGCGAATAATCCTTTCAGGTAATATAACTTTGTAAATTAAAGTCAAATCCGCCCGAGTCTTGGCTAATCCCCCCAAGTGGATAGACCACAAATGTGAAGGATCATCGTCATCATCATCATCATCATCATTGTCATCAGCCGACAAAGTGCTCGTCTCTTACGGCGCAGTTCTTCTGGTCTCTGTAGTTGCTGCGGCGCGTTACAATATTACTAATGAAGATTATAGCAGTCAAGTAGAAAAGGTAGTCACGTAGTCAACCACTGTCCACTGCACTCGTCCAATTGCATGTGATCGCTATACCTGACAACGCATGGCCGCGCCTGTCCATGTTGAGCTTAAAAGGACATGAAGCTGAGCGAGTTCGTAAAGATTGCTGATGCGCAGAACAAGCATGCAAAACACGGACACAAGGGAAGATGAGTACAACGCTAACGGAGTTCGTATTTCCACTCTTCTTCCATTGTGTCCGTGTTTTGCACATCTGTTCTGTACATTATAAATACACGTTGTGCGATCGTCGCTTGCCTTTTATTATGTTAATGCCTCTGACAATTTCGCGCATATTATGGGTGCCTCCTCCCCACAAGGGAGTAAAAGCGCGTCTAAGCGCAAGAGTTATGCTGACTACTCGTCTGACGGCCGCTTTGTAAAGCTGCGATTTCTAACACTACACAGACACACGCGAGTTGTACCGTTTCTATCAAGCCTTTTATGGTGCAGCCGCAAATGACACCTCCGTGTCTTGATCCAAAGCATGCCATGCAAAGTGGACCTACCAACCGCTTTGGATGCTGTTGGAAAGTATCTTTATTCAGATGAATGTTCATTCGCCTTGTTAGGTTTTTTTTTTCGCTAATTATTCTACTTCACTATGCATCAAGTCCTGCAAAGTGCTTCCTTGAAGACACTAGGGCCATGAGGTAAAGCCCTCTTCAAACTCTCTCTTGGCGCAATTTGTTCAATAAGGGACATCACTAAACAAGATTAATGGTACCATTTTACACACACACACACACACACACACACACACACACACACACACACACACACACACACACACACACACACACACACACACACACACACACACACACACACACACACACACACACACACGCAAGAAATCACTATAAAGGAAGCAAAGAACCAATGTTATGGTGATACAGGTACAATTTTCTGTTTTCTTGAGGTCGTGAAAACGAAAATCGACGAAGTATTTCTCTGAACGGAGTCGCAGTTACATCGAAACTGACGGCGATACTCGCTAATGCAATTAAGTAAAATGCACTGCTTGCAACGGCATCGACCACGGCACAGTACTTCGGTTGATCAACGACTACGGAAACCACAGTGCCGTCACTGCTACTGCGCGGCATAGCAAGACAATGAGACGCAGAGAAAAATAGCAAGTGGTCACGTTCAGATTACCTGGTTGCCAGGCTCCGTCATGACAGGGGACGGAAAATGTTTCTAGGCGGGCGTATGTCGACTCCAAGGGGCAATTTGGGTCGCTAACATGTTCCTCCATGTGGCATGTTAGGCAGTTTGCTCTGTCGGTTTTAGTAATAAACATGCCTAATATGTTTAGGTAACACATTTCCTAGACGGCACCTTGAAATCTCCAGTGTATTACCATGTTTATGGTGGGGACTGATGAGGGGCCCTTTGACCTGCCTTTCTTTTGTTTTTAAGGATGATCCCGCAAAAGAACGCCGTTGTTGCAGAAGCAACTATTACTAAAACCGACAGAGCAAACTGCCTAACATGCCACATGGAGGAACATGTTAGCGACCCAAATTGCCCCTTGGAGTCGACATACGCCCGCCTAGAAACATTTTCCGTCCCCTGTCATGACGGAGCCTGCCAACCAGGTAATCTGAACGTGACCACTTGCTATTTTTCTCTGCGTCTCATTGTCTTGCTATGCCGCGCAGTAGCAGTGACGGCACTGTGGTTTCCGTAGTCGTTGATCAACCGAAGTACTGTGCCGTGGTCGATGCCGTTGCAAGCAGTGCATTTTACTTAATTGCATTAGCGAGTATCGCCGTCAGTTTCGATGTAACTGCGACTCCGTTCAGAGAAATACTTCGTCGATTTTCGTTTTCACGACCTCAAGAAAACAGAAAATTGTACCTGTATCACCATAACATTGGTTCTTTGCTTCCTTTATAGTGATTTCTTGCGTGTGTGTGTGTGTGTGTGTGTGTGTGTGTGTGTGTGTGTGTGTGTGTGTGTGTGTGTGTGTGTGTGTGTGTGTGTGTGTGTGTGTGTAAAATGGTACCATTAATCTTGTTTAGTGATGTCCCTTATTGAACAAATTGCGCCAAGAGAGAGTTTGAAGAGGGCTTTACCTCATGGCCCTAGTGTCTTCAAGGAAGCACTTTGCAGGACTTGATGCATAGTGAAGTAGAATAATTAGCGAAAAAAAAAACCTAACAAGGCGAATGAGCATTCATCTGAATAAAGATACTTTCCAACAGCATCCAAAGCGGTTGGTAGGTCCACTTTGCATGGCATGCTTTGGATCAAGACACGGAGGTGTCATTTGCGGCTGCACCATAAAAGGCTTGATAGAAACGGTACAACTCGCGTGTGTCTGTGTAGTGTTAGAAATCGCAGCTTTACAAAGCGGCCGTCAGACGAGTAGTCAGCATAACTCTTGCGCTTAGACGCGCTTTTACTCCCTTGTGGGGAGGAGGCACCCATAATATGCGCGAAATTGTCAGAGGCATTAACATAATAAAAGGCAAGCGACGATCGCACAACGTGTATTTATAATGTACAGAACAGATGTGCAAAACACGGACACAATGGAAGAAGAGTGGAAATACGAACTCCGTTAGCGTTGTACTCATCTTCCCTTGTGTCCGTGTTTTGCATGCTTGTTCTGCGCATCAGCAATCTTTACGAACTCGCTCAGCTTCATGTCCTTTTAAGCTCAACATGGACAGGCGCGGCCATGCGTTGTCAGGTATAGCGATCACATGCAATTGGAACTATCACTAACACCGACATCTGCCGGGATGGCAACAGCAGTGCTATCAAAAGACAGTGATTAAATATGAAGGCAGTGTAAATACGCATCCGCACTCCAAAGTGAGCACTAGACGCTGTAAGTACTACACGCTGTCTCTTTGTGCACGGATTAGTCAAAGTAATTAATAGAGTCGAGATTCCGAATGCGAGGACGTGTAAACAGCTAGCAGTAGCTGGCTTGCTATGCTTACTCAGGTCGACAAATAACACAATGTTGCGCGTTTTAATTCCTTGCTTCTCTGTGGCATGGCAGCATTTACATAGCCACGAAGCCACGAAGGCCAAACCCACCCCTTAGGATGTTTGGTACCACAACAAGACAGAATTCATGTAAACACTGCGCGAGGGTTTCAGAAGTCAGCGCATCCGCGTAGTAGAGATGAGAAATATTGCATTCAGAGCAAGGAAAACCGAGCTCAAACCGAGCACAGCGCAGAGAGCGGCTGTTTATACTGCTTCCTCAGACTGCGAATAAGCCTAGCTTGACGAACGGAGCGACCCCCGGCACGTGCATACGTCGTCGCATTTATTTGCGGAGCTTTCAGCGGCTTGGCCTGAGAAAAACACTGCACTCTGAATCCCTCTCTTTATGTCTTCTTGCCAGTTGTCTGCAGACACTGTATTGGAAATATAAACGGTCCCCCCCCCCCCCCCCCCCCACGCCGTGTTTGACATAACTTTCGAGCTCATAACTCGCGCATTTCGCCTTAAGAACTTCAGACTCATTCAAACAAATTACTATGATATTTGCGAGTCCATCATAATCTTCTCTTCACTTAAAGCTTCGGGCTTTGAATTAGCATCAGATTGAGCAACCTGAGAAAAAAGCCGACTAAATCAACGTTAGTGTTATACTATATATTCAGGTGAACAGTTTCTAGGACATGCAGAAGATTCAACAGAGCATGAAAGCCCTGAGCATATCGGATTGAAATGTGCTGTCTGCAGCTCTTGTGACATTAGTCCCTTGGTTTTAGAAACTCTTCTTCATGACGACTTCAATGGCATAGAGTATACATAGCCACGTGAGGGCACACGGCGAGAAATACTCAGCCGCAAATCAGTGTGACCAACGAGTTTATCTGAAATTGCATTTGATGGTGTTTTTTTTTTCAGAAACGTATCTTCTTCTGAGTGACAAATAAAACCTACTCTTTCGAAAATTACTTTATTTTTTAATCCGACAACACACCTTCATGATTTCCCTGGCGCTGGAGCTAAACACAAAGCGCTATCCCTGACGTATAGCTGTGACCGCTGTGCATGGCAACTCATACCGTGTGCAGCCATAATGCTAAAAGATAAGCTGCGCAAGTATATGCATGATTTCGGAGACTGAACTACACATTTGAAGATATAGAGACGAAATAACACATTTGAGGGGTACGCTGCAAGCAAGCTACATCACTGATACGAAACAATGGGCTTACATGGATGATACCAACGGAGTGCTGTGGTGCATACAACAAATCTTCGGGGTCCCTCATTATATACACTGTGTACAATGCCAATTCGATGCATGACGCTGCCAGTCAGAAAGAAAATGCTTCATGTTTCGTTATTATCTCGCATAGCATAGAGCACTCAGCCTATGACTGGCTAAATGGCACAGATTCTAAAAAAATAGCATCAAATTCATAAAATCAGGCCCTTCACAAGCATTAATTCGTGCAGCAGTTTCAGTTAACTAGTTAGGTTGTCTAGAAGGGCTAAGAAATCCTGGTTACAAATTAGTGACCTATTTAAGAATGGTAGCTCATAAGTTCAATTTATCATCCTGAGGTGCATTATCAGGTGCAGTTTGTTGTACACTTGACGGATTCATTCTTATTTTGCAGTTAGAAAATCAACTATTCTTGCTTAGAATTATTGGTCTACATAAGTATCTCCTTCCTACAGTAAGTATCACTTTTCCTTTCCCTCTTCACACAAAAATATATTTCTGAATTAAGTGTAGTGGTTACTGAGGAATAACATCTCCATGCGTATTTGGATGCAAACAGTCAACTTTAGGTCATTTTCCCAATCGCATGAGAACACTCAGTGAACAGAGGTCATCTTATTTTTGAATATTTGGGACATTTGAATGTGTTTATAAATATTGCAAAACATTTGTACAGATAAATTTAAAGAATACACGACTGCAAAATATTATGATAATTCCCCCATGAAAAATGAACATCATAATGGGGCCCAAGTAAACTGTGGGGCTTTTAGAAATCACAAGGCGTAGTTCACGGTCTGGCGAGAATTTCCCAGCATGTTCAGCCAAACGCTGATCATGGTGTGTTGTTTTAGGAAACCACATCACGTCTAGCTTTTCTTTGGTGAGTACAGTATAATATAGGCGCGAAAAATTGATACTTCAAGTGTCTCAGCACTGGAGATATTACATGACGTACAAAAGCGGCGGACCAGGTTATGTGCCATGAATTGACAGATGGTTTTCTTCAATTGCTTCCTGATATAATACATGAGCAGGCAGGGCGGCATAATAGGAAGTATAAATCCATTCCATTCCTGATCTTTGCATATACGCGCCAACATGTACGCTTAAATATAGTGAAACGTGCTGCACATTGCATGGGAGATAGTGGCCCTAGAACGAGGGATGAGTATCTTGGAAACAGTGAATGCTATGGCATGCAAAATAAAAAAACGGCACGATGTCGTGTGAGGAGAGCTGAGCTACGGTTGACGCCACTCGAATATTAATGTTAAAATACTTCTCTCACACAGTGAACTTAGAAGTTAGACTCCGAACCAGAGAGAGATAACTTAGTATGTCATGTTCATGACCATTTTAGGTAGTGCCGAAATGACTTGTTTACTTTACACATAACTAATATTTTTTCTAAACTCGGCGGTAACATATTCGGCGATTGCTCGAATTATGAACTAATTAACATTGTCACTTAAACGAGATTGTAAGATGCATGTTCTTCTAGACATGCAAATGCCTACAAGATTGAGATGAAATATCGTGTATGAGCACTTATAGAGACATTGTGCAAGATTCAGATCTATACTAAAGAACCTACATTGACTGTATCCCATTTTTTCATGATCAAGCTTATGCCTCAAACATGCTTTACAAACAGCTTGATTTAGGATCTACAAATAATCAGTATAATTGTCTTTCGCCTCCATCACCAATTCAATATCGCAAACGCGTCGGACACAGGGACGATAAGAAAAGTAAGTTATAACAGGAAAGTAAGCTTCTGTTTGATGAATACGGCCCTAAGTACCTGTCTCACGATGGCTTGACTTCATGCAGTTAATTTTTAACGGCAAAGAATACCAAAATGGCCCTGCTCATATGACGTAATTGTCCGCATAATGACCTATGTTATATAATGAGAGGAACGATCATTAGTGTAAATCGCAAAGACTAGAGGCAGACATAGATGGCCGCGTATTGTGCATACCCAATATAACGCCCCATTTTTGGCAAAAGCGGAATACAAGAAACTATAAATGACGTTGCCTTCTTTATGCGCGCCACTCTGACGTTTCAAGCGTCGTTTGTTGCCGCGCAGCTTAAAAGACTTAGGCTCACCAAATTCAGGACATGCCGCGCTGGGGGACATCGGATTAATAATGGCTATGTCGTTTTTTTTTTTTTAACGTGCACATAATCTGAGTACACGCGTGCTCTGCGTTTAGTCCCCATGGAAATGCAGCGGCTCTCGCTCATTGAATCCGCCTCGTGGAGCTCAGCATAGCAAAGCCTCAGCCGTTGAGCTATCCCAGTGGGTGCCACGCACCATGAGCGTGGCATTAACGTGTTAAGGATTTATGAGGATGAGCACTTATTACCCAATGAAAGTTGATGCTGTAGTAAATGCTAACTACACGTGTGACGTACAGTTCTACCCTCGTCTGCCGTGTAGTGTGTTGATCATGCAAGCTCGAGTACGTCGCTCATAGGGAAACAGGTTTTATAATACGTTCTAATCGTCGACAGGCCGTCAGCATTCCCTGTCTACGAATGCGCATGTGGAACAGTGTAGAGAAAGTTACTGTCAACATTATTCAATGCGGTTTCAAAACAAATGTCGGGGAGTCATCTCTAATACATAAACTTAGCACCATCAGTTCAGGAACAGATGAAAGCCTTGGAAAGGTCACCAGTCCCACAGTGAAATGTTAGACGGTTATATCCTTTTTACATTGTGTTTATTTCATTTAGTCGTTTCCTTGTTTCTCATTTTATTCTGAAATTTTTGGTGAACTCCCAACCAGCGCGCCACACGTTTTCATCAAAGGGAAAATTGTGAATTCTTGTACATATCACATGGTGCCTAATTTAAGGAAGGCCCTTTACGGTCCTTCGAACATATTATCAACCGCTTCTAAGTGCATAATGTGCCATATTTTTTGCATGAGACGTGAGCCAATAAAAGTGCCTTCATTGTAACTGAACTGTGTACTCTAACCAAGGCTGTGCGGCGGCCGTAATGTTAAGAATTTTTTTTTCTTTTGGGCTTTCGTGCTACCTGAATTTTCAGGACATAGAAATTACTCAGAGTATTGGGATATTCTGTTTGATATATACACGATACTGTCACGACATAGAAAGCACAAGTGGCATTGCTATCGCCTGGTTAATGAAGTAGTTTTTTTTTACTTTTTCATTGACATTTTTCTGAGATTGCTAAGCGAGAAGGAGTAGCCGGTGCCATAATAAAGGCACCAACCTCTCCTATTCACCACTTCAATAAAAAAAAGAAGTAGAGGCAAACGTGTGGCGGCGTTAGCACTGCTCAGCACTGGCCCCCTCGTTTTTCCAGTCGTTGTTCCTAATAAACAGCGTTAGATTTCACGGAGCTCCTGGTACGCGTTCACCGTGTCATTCCTAAGCCATACATCTTCAAGGCACTGCTACCTACGCCGTGCGATATGGCCGTCAGCGATTATCCTCCTCAATTGCCCCCGTTATCTGTCCGGCCGCCCACCGTAAACGAGACCCACCAGTGTACAGTGGAAGAGCAGGCACTTACACCGGTGTCACACGGGCCGTTTTAATCGCGATCAACGCTGATCCGCGTTAAGCTCGGCCTGGATTAGGCGCTGCTACATGGTGATTTTTAATCGCTATGAGGTACAATCAAGATCAAGGCGATCGCGATCTGGGAGCCAGAGCTCCCAGATGTCCCAGCAGCCGCAGTGGTCGCTTTGTAGTAGCGGCCACTGTTGATTCCGATCAAGGAATGCGATCCGAATCAGCGTTCACCGCAATTAGAAATGTCCGTGTGATACCGGCATTATGCAAACTGGCTTTCGTAATATTTAAGCGCCAATAACAATCAATGGGACAATTCGAAGATACTCATCAACCTATGTCATATTTTATCTTGCGTATGTTGCTTACATGCGGCTCTACTATCACAAGGAAGCCTTTCAACTTGAGCAGATTTCAATACTGCATATTTTCATGTGTTTGGCTCAGTGCCAAACCTTCACACCGAATAGCGCCTCCGGTAGCGAGCTCAACAGCCTGATGAACACTTCTTAACTACTTAGAAAACGCCTACAATCTTTGCAGCCGTGTTAACGCAAGAATGGCCGTGGAAAAATAAACTCAGGCACCTTCCCAATGTAGCCAAGAACGATGCCTTTCAAATGATCCTCGTTCGTGATCCTACCGCTGTCGATGATGTTGCCACCCATCATGAAAACTTCGACGAATTATGCCGAGAACGGCCTTTTCCGAAAATAATTGTGTACTTACAGAGCATTTCAGCCGTTACACTGCCTCAAAGTCTCTATGGTAGCGGGTTTCTGAGAACCAAGGCCTTAATCCGCGAAAGTTTTCCGACTCCCTCCACTACTTCCTCAAGTCTAGACGGCTGCACCTCTATCCTCGACTATACAGCAGGCCGTCGTTGAGAAAGTTGCTCATACGTTTTTGCTCACCTCAGAGGAGCTCCGGTTGACACACCACTGACATACACGGAGGTTGCTTCACGACACAGACCGAGGACTCGCCCTTACTCGACGTCTCCACGGCCGGGACTATGCTGCAGGTATTGCAATGTTCAAACGCCGTACAGACATTTGTAGCCCTGAGATGTGTGGCGGACACGGGACAATTGGACGATATGCTTCGCTTGCGACGACGAGCGCCGCTTCGCAACCTTGCCATGGAGCAAGCCGACGTCCACAAGGTTTTGGCCACCCCATCAGAACGGCAGCACCCGCCGGTCACTGTCACCGCGTCGTCCGTGTTTATTACCAGTGCGGCGTCGTCCGCCAGCTAACGCGGGAACCTAAATGCTGCATTTACGGAGGCGAGAACTGCCACTTAGTTGAAATACCCAAGGCCTCCGCAGTTGTGAGGTACTGAGGTAAAAGGAATGCAGCGGGGCTCTGGCTGAGAACCAACGGAAGAAGGAAGATTAAAGGCGTAATACTAATACAGACAACTCTGTCCTTTTAATTGTTCTGTTTATTGCCCAATCCTCCATTGTTGCTGTGTGCCAGGTTTCAAGGAAAACAACAGTATATAAGAGCTGCACCAGAGGCCATGGCTTCGAGATCAAGGAGACATTCAGTGTATTTTTTTGTGTGTACAGTGACCACTACATTGTGGTAGCAATGATGCTATGAAGATTATCTGAAGGCCAATATCTTCACGCAACTTTTCGTTGCATACACTCTAAGCCAAAAAGGATCAACGGGGGCATAGGGGTTAGTCCTCTTAGGGACTAAATGTGTTGCCACAACCATAGATCCCTTTGGGGATCATTGGGATGGGGACGAACGGTTAATCTCCTAGCAGTTAATCTCTTCGTGAACATATATTCCCTCCGGTTACTCTCTGGAGGATGAAATGTTCGTCTCCACAATTGCTCCCCAGGGATTAAATATTACCCGTTAGTTGTTTTCTCTGGACTAAATGTTGGGCTTGCAGTTACTCCATTGAAATCAAACTGCTTATCAGTTCATTTGTTCCCCAGCGTCTTCCTTGCATGCAGTTTTTCTTAAAAGGTCGAGTATTTATCTCAAACGTGCTTTTGCGGGATAGGCATTGTACGTGAGCTGCTCGAGCGAGTGATATGGACAAAATCTAAACAAAATAATAGACAAAATGTAAAAAAACGAACAGTTTATTACTCTTTTTCAGCATGCTCGCCGCACGCACTAGTGGAGTTGACCGCTCAACACTGCTAACACCAACCATGCGGCATATCGAGTCAAATGCCTTCTGTATCTTTGGTGAAAAGTCAATGTCGAAGGCTCAGTCCAAGGGAATCTGCATTGCGAAGGCAGAAACGATGGCAACGAATGAAGGATTCCGACAGGGTGGTACTGTATCCAAACGGATGCTCTCCAGCCGCGTTAAGAAAGTTCGGTATCTTCATTGTGATGCTGAGGATACACCCACATCTTCCATATGGTGAGGATATCTTTAGGATGGCGCAATACCCGGAGTCCTTGTGTTCTGCAAAAAAAAATCATTCCGGAAATACTAATTACTTGCGGCAGCAGTGTTCGAATAATTGTTGCTACATCATATCGAATCAGACACAGTAAAAGCACTTTCAGGGAACCTGGGAAAATTGAATGGAATAATTAAGATGTGCTTATGAAGTTTAAGAAATTTGCTGCAGAGTGTAACGTTGCAACTTCGACAGCAACACGTTTGTCCACGCGCTTATTTATAACTAAAGATTGCGTGCGCTTAGCATGTCTCGCCCGCATCATTTTACTGAAACACTCAATCTTGGTATGCAAAAGGCTTTGAAACGCCTGTACTAATGAACACGACGCCATGAACGTTATCATAAGGATTTATATAATTAATAAACAATAGAGAGTGCGACTTCAAAATTATACATAACCAACTTCAGAACTCGGACTACCAGCTCGCTGGTGCGAACGATAGCTGCGCTATGGGCACTAAACTTCAATTAACCAATCAACCAGTTTTATTGTGACATAACAAGTTAATTACACGGCATAAAATATACAGACGAGGGTCCCAAAGTACAATGACTGCAACGGAACCCTCGGTGAAGTTTACCGATACAAGGATTAGCAGCAGTATGAACAGTAAAAAATAAATAATGCAAAACACATACCGGAATAAAAACAAGAACGCAACATTAAAAAAAAGAAACAAATAATCTGATAAAGAAATACAGTATATAGAAACACAAATACAGTATTAATAAAGGAAAAGGCAGATCAAAACTTAAAGCTAGACATGCACTAGGAAACAGCATCCTATCCAAATTGCTCGTATATTCGAAGTCCCTGTACAAGCGGTTATAAAGAGGCTTTAAAGTAAAAAGAAGGATACAGCGTACACGCTTCTGGTTTTCTTTTTCGGAAGGCTGCAATATTTCGACATAGACAACGCGTATAAATTTAGTACCGCGAAAGGGTGCCTTGCAAGTTGCACTAGCTTCGGTGAACGTTTGGCCCCCATCGAGGCTACGCATGTCATGCCGACCCGAGCAACCCGTTAAGCTTTCCTGGTAAAGCAGCATTAGGAATGCTCTACAGCACGAGTTGTGATTAAACACGCACGTTTCGTTGCGAAGATGAGAATGCAGGTAAAAAATGTGCGATTAACATGACATCTGAAAAGCGTGCAAATGAAATAACAGGAAGCAAGCAAAGCTTTGTTTACACGCACCTTTCAGGCGAGGTTCCATTCAGCTCGTAGCATTCCGATGGCGCAGCACTTCATTCCAACAGCGAACCACGGTTAACACAACGCGAAAAAATGATTAAGAACGTCATGACGAATAGCAGCAACACACCAAACGCACGAAAAGAAGAATACATCCACAGCGCACCAACATCGTCGCGGGCCAGCGAGGCCTAGCTTGTCACTGCAGCACATGTGACGAGAGAACCGGCACGCCGCGCATTGATACAACGTGGGCTTGAGCGAAAATTTCTCGCTGGATAATGTTATTTATCTTTTGTTATGACAAATAAACGGCACCACTTCTTTTACACCGCAGTGTTCAGGACAGTTTACACTAAGATAAACTGCTAAGAGCATATTTTTTCAGCGGACTATTTGCTTACGCGCATGCTGGCCGTTCGCCGTTCTTTGGCGGCTGCATGCACTCGAGGAAAGCCTCCGGGGGTGCAACCGCTTGCTCCTCGCGGCGCAACTGTTGCTCTCTCTCAGTTTGCACACGGCACCACTCGCCTACAGTTGATCTCTTTGAGGACTAACTGGACGCCGTGGAGACGAACGGCAGCAGTTACTCCCAATTCGCTCGGTTTTGGCTTAGAGTGTGCGGATGCCAGCCAAAAGGGCCTCGCACTGTGCATTTGCAAGAGGACTCTATTGCATGAGAACAATTCGCATTTTCTTATACCAGCCTTGCACTCTCGTATGTGAAGGGTCTAGCCGTCAACAGGCTGCAAAAAAAATCTCTCCACGTATATGGTCGTCTTCACTTTACCATCGGGTAAAAGTGCACTGATTTAGTCAGCTTCCAAGCCATTTGAATTCAATATTAGCATGGTAATTAATCTCTGAAAGTGCTGGAATAGAATTTCATAATTGGAAATCGAAGTGGAGCAGTACATCAAGATGCCGACACTGTGTTCCCCAGCGCTGTATCCTTGAAGACCACGCAAAGCAGAGGCTGTGAGTTCAGACCAATAATCGGAATTATTTCCGCCGGCAAGTGAATCCGAGCTCGCGTTATGCATGCACGGCTTGGATGATGCTGTAAAGTGTATGCTAGGTGCTTACGAGTGGGCTCATCTGTGTGGTTACTTGTGGTAACGTGAACCCACCGCTTGAACTTCACGAAGCCTCTGCTGCCGGCGACCTGACGTAGACCAGGACTTACGCCAGAATGGCAGAACGCTTTTGGTGCAGCAACATGCAAGAAGACCTGAAGGCTCACGTTGCAGTCTGTCCAACCTGCCAGCATCGTAATGTATCGACCGCATCAAAACCTTGCACTCAGAGTTTTGAGCCGCCAAACTCACCCTTCGAAGTGTAAGGCATGGATCATGTGGTTCTCCTTCAAAGATGAGGAATGGTAACAAGTGCCTTTTGCGCCACTGATCGCTTGTCCAAGTAGGACAAAACCGAGGCAGTGAAGAACACTACTCCCTACATGCAGTGCGGTTCTCGAAGCGCAACCTCGTCACAGTGTGCCAAAGCAGTCGCCAGCGGACCGTGGTAGTTGATTCGTGTCGCGAGAGTTTGAAAGGGTCCTAAAAACCTGCGGCAAATAACACGCTACGCCATACGTAAACCATCTGCAGAATAACGGCGTTGCCGAGCGGCCGAACTGCTCTTTTTGTGAAATCCTCATGTGTTACGCGAATGCTTCCAACACGAGCTGTGTCCTCTTCCTTCTCGATACCCTCATTACCATAAATATGGACGGATTTTCTTGTGTGTGGAAGAATGCCTTTAATTTTTTTGGCCTGAGTCCAGCGTGTTGAAATAGTCATGTTGTGGAACTTCCAGAATTGCAAAAGTGACATCTTGATTCTAGGCAGCGCATGCTCATTTACAATGTACAGATTCGGACGATGAGCACGAAGAACCCTCGGCGTTCCCACTTATCGGATTTGGAAGCGTAGCTGTAGTTCGTCGTGCTGTTAGCCTCCCTGGGCCTGCTGTAAATATTATGCCGCGCTTTCGGGACCCATTCCGCATAGCTGATTGATTGATTTGTGGGGTTTAACATCCCAAAACCAGCTCTGATTATGAGAGACACTGTAGTGGAGGTCTCCAGAAATTTCGACCACCTGAGGTTCTTTAACGTGCACTGACATCACACAGCCTATGGGCCTCAACATTTCGCCTCCATCGAAATGCAGCCGCCGCGGACGGGATTCCCACAATCTTCGGATCAGCAGCCGAGTGCCATAACCACGAGACCGACGTGGCGGGGCGTACCCGAGCCTGGACACCACAGTTCGTCCCCAGTATTCCTTGAACGCTTGTTCCGCATCAAACCTTGCATCTGTGACCTACCTTCGTCTATTTTGCCATTTGGCATTGGTATCAGCTATTATGTTGCATCGTTTGTGTCTGGTATTCCTTTGTTTTATGTGTGACCTTGTATAACACACAACTGCATTATTTTACCTGTTTCCCTATTTTTACTGCTGTTTGTTAAAATTTGGCTCTTGAATTGCTTTGTACCCCCACTCCTGCCATGGCGCATTTCTGCGCTGCAGTATGTATGTATAAATAAATAAATAAATAAATAAATAAATAAATAAATAAATAAATAAACATTTTGTCTGGCTGACGAACGAGTGGTCACATCACCATATCTCGTGCCCCCCCCTCTCACCTGCACTCCATCTCCGTAGGGAGATGTAGCGAGACAATGCGACTACCAGTGGGACACCGGCTCACAACCAAGAAAGATCGCTAAAGGACGTATCAGAGCTAGCACAGAGGCGAACGTTACAGCATATACAGCACATAGGTATATGTATGCTGTGGTCGTTACGGTATGCACATACGTTAGCAACGTCCATGTGATGCTCTAACAGTGACGCCGGATCATAAAATACGCCCACAGACAAAAAAGCAAGCACTATCGTACATTTTCTTGAACCCTGTGGGGGAGCACGCGCACCCATTTCCTTCCCTTAACGTTGGCGCGAGCGCTCACCGGCGACGGAAGCGAAAGGGCCGCGCTGGTAGGTGACGGATACGTCCCGGCCGCCATTTCCGTCCCGTTCTGCCTTTTGAATGCCGCGCGCCAGCCCGAGATCTCCTCGCGGGGTCAGGTGACTGTCTCTCTGCGAGGGGGAACTACCACCCCTCGCAGAACAGACGGACGGTATAAAAGAGCCACCGGTCAGTGAGCCCACTGTCTCTTGTGCCAGCGGTGAACTGTGAACCGACCTGACCCCGCGAGACCGACCAAGGAGTAAGCCTACCTTTTTAGGGGCGAAGCTCCTCTTAGTCTAACCTTGTCCCGCGTCCGGCGTAAGGCGTAATTGGCGCGCGAGCCTCCCGGCGCGAGCTCTCGAGCGCGCGCCGGGAGGCTTGCGCGCGAGCTCTCTCACTCTTCCATCTGCTGTCTTGTGAGAGAGAGAGAGCGAAAGGCGCGCGTTGGCTATGGAAACGCTCTTTCTTCGATGAACGCTGTACCAGCTCGCAAAAAAGGAGAACGCGCCCTCACCCGCGAGAGACAACGTTGGCGCAGGCAGCGTCTTCTAGCAAGTTTCTTGATCGAAAAATACCGACTGCTCGCGCTGGAGAACCGTTCACCGGCCACCCATATATTTAATATAACGCGTGCGCGTTATATTAAATTAATCCGGAACTCGGCACGATCTACGATGAACATCCTGAACTTCGCCCACTCATCATCATTCACTCCGTGGATATGCTGTGATTTTTTGTTTACGTTTTAGGTATAGAGCGGACTATCCCTCTACGTAGCGAAGTGTACGCGGTATTGCTCGTACAGCAATAAAGTGTCATTTACTTTGCTTGGCCAGTTGCCTTATTCGCCCGAACCCGCCGTAGCTGTGATCATCACGCTACGGGAAGGGGACGTACACGGGCACTGAACGACTGCGTACGGCTGGAGCCGGAGTTAATCTTCAGAATCGGCCGTGCATAGTGCGTCACAGCCCTTCAACCCTCACATGCCGCAGGTTAACCTGATCGACGTGCATGTCTTCAGCGTTTATCAAAAGCCACCTATACCGTGTCTTTGGCCGTGTGCTTGTTGATCGGGTTTTATTTGACACCGAGCATACCTTCAGAGCTTGTTCGCAACCGCAATACACGCCCTGTGCGTTTTATTGTTCTCTCTACTGGGAACACGGGCAGACAAGTTGGGCGATCCTATTTCACGGACGTCTAGCTCTTCTCGAAAAAAGTAGGCTCTCCCTTAAGATCTTTTGTTTAAGGAATAAAGGGCCGCATCGAGTTACCAGTACCGTCTTAGTCTTAGCCTTGAAAGACCTGTCATGAAGATGCATGTTTTACTTCTGCTGCGTTGCTCTTGCGACTTGCTTTTTATACCAGCAAAACTCTTTGAAGGTGCTCTGAAACTTCAAATGCACCATTTTTTTATTCGTGCCTGCTTTCGCGAGATGCCATGCTCTTCAACGGAACTGTTCTGCGAAAAAGAGCGCTCATGCACTCAAAGCAAATTGCTACAAATAAAGAGGAACGCCGTCAGATGCGGTTCGGCTACCGTCGCAGACGCTCTTGAGCGACACCTTGTTTGAACAAGAAAGTAGGCGCCGATATTGTTTAGGCAGAGTGCTTTAGCAGCTACGGACTCGCGGTGGGGGGTTTTTGCCACGAGAAAGCCTTCGATCTTAGGCACGTCAAAGCTGTGCGTATAGCAGCCGTACGGCTTCTCATTCTATTTCTGCTTATTTCTTGCAAAGTGGGTTCAAAGGAGGTAGTCGCGCAAAGCTCAAAGAAAGAGGCGTGCTGGCCTTCGGAGCCAATGTAGCCATAGCCGGATAAGAAAGTTGTCTCCAAGGGCACAGCCCTTGGAGCCAGCCAAAAGAGGAGTGAGCATGCGCTCGCGTCCCAATTGAGAGAGAAGGAAGTGCACTGCGTCTAGTGGATTGAGGGTGGAACCACGAACGCAAAGCTTTTTAGCGCTTATTCAGCTGGGCCATATCTTCGGCCGTAATGCACGCTAATGGGCCCAAAATCATACTGTGATTCGGTGTTCAACGTCTTAAAGTAGCGCTCGTATGATATAAGTGATAGATAATTACCGTTACGAACATACTACTACAGTGCGACGAGACATTTTATTAGCTGTTTTAAATAAAAGGCGCTGCCGTGATGTGTACAAATATGGCTTAATTATTTTTTTTCTGCAGGTGCTTTATGGAGCGTTTACATGTAGCCAGTCGAAGAAACAACAATATTAGACACAAGCTTCTGCGTGAGCTCGTAATTTGCGAAACTGCCTCAACCGCGAATTATTACGTCAACACCGATGTCAAAAAGATAGCGAGGGATAACAAGGGCATTTGGAAGGCCTTCGAACCGATAGTCTATCTATTCAATGGCGGAGCAGATGCTAGTGTGCACGGAGCTTCAAACGTCATGGTGTCAGTAGCTTATTGAGCCGGTGGAGCCGTGCCCATCTTTACCAAAATTTTTAAAGGCTTCCCGCGACCGACGTGGAAACTGCCATAAACCGTGCTTACACTAAAGTGTCAAGAAAAAAAGTGCTCCGGTATGCCTAAGGGAAACATTAGAGCTCAAAAAATGACGAAACACAGAGCACTCGTGTTGTCGTCTTCTTCTCCTGTGTTTCGTCGCTTTTTGCGCTCTAATGTTTCCCTTAGTGAACCAACGCGCCAAACAAAGCATTCCGGTATGCCTATTTGCACGAATCTGCCCGCAACAGTATATGAGCGATCATTCACCTTTGGTAGTGCCAAGCTGTACAGAGGAATCGATTTGGAAGAAGATTAATTCACCCTCGCGATGGGACTGAGGTGGTAGCCTCCTTGTTAGTTCAAGTAGGAGAGCAACGGTCCAGCAAAAGTTTGAGTTATGACTGGAACCTTCGACTAAGACAAGCATTTAATCGGCTGAGAATCCTCGTTTCTGTGACCACAGCATGTATTTCACTTGTAGCTTCTTGCTACGGACGAGTTGATGTCCATTTTGATTGTCCAATGTCAATCTGCCTTGAACCTGGAGAATTCCTGCAAACCTATTTTCGAACAAACAATATACTACGGGTGGCACTTCTTTTTTGTGTGTGACAATACTGCCAATCAATTAGTGGGCCATTTTACAAACATGCAGCGCTGTGACAATGCAGTTTGGCGGCGTAGTTTGTTCTAGTTACGTAATTTTGCCAGACAGCACGCCCGACAGCTGCCACCCACAGAAATTTAAAGGCATTTTGCGCAATTGTAATTTTTCCAAACTTTTATACATCTTTCTCGATGATCACTTGTAACACAATAGTTCGCATATCGCACAGCCTTCGGCAAGCATTCTACGAAGTATTTCAGAGCCTCCATCGTGCGACTGAAGCACAAAAGATACGGCCGGCGACCTTGCTATCTCGAAGGTAACGCTTTACGGCTTGGAAACGCCAATATATGCCTGAGCCTCACTTTTTTATCATAATTCAGCATGGCAATCACAGACAAACGTATTTCAGCACTCTTTCACAAATAATAGTAACTGTAACTAGTGTTATGACGAACAAGTCTAACCATGCTGAATATTTGTTGCGAAATCGTGCCTGGAAGAGCCATACAACAGTATTGTTTTCATATCATTCACTATAAATTGCAGGACACTTCTTTCTCACATCATTACACTGCAATGAGGCAAAGTATCGCCTTCAATATCGATGTGCACGAACTGGTTGAAGATGCTTGCGAGGCAACGCCAAAGACAAATTCCCCACCATTTGTATAGGAACTGAGTAACTAAGAACGGCAAGTGATATGTTGAAAGGGAATGACTAAATTGGGACATTTCTTCAATTATTGAGTAGGAATGAAGTTTGCAGTAATCACGCAACCATTAAAAATTCCAGTACCTGCGACACGCCTCTATGAACAGACGACGTGGGAACGTGTTGACATGCTTGACCTTTGGGGCCCCTAAGTTGAGTCATTGAACATTCGCACGCGTTAGAAATAACTCACAAGCCATAAACCCCGCACAGATGGTAAACTAGTGAACCTGAAATGTGCGTTCCTGGTACTTATCACTGAATTAATCCAGACGGTTTATAAATGTTTTCTGAATTATTCGATATGCCTTCGTGTTTCTTAATGAGGCTACTTGGACTCATGAGCCTTTATTTCATTTTTTTTTAATTTAAAGGCGGAAATATTGATTTATTAGACTTCGCGCAATCGCCATCATGCAGTAGTGGGCTGAGGGCAAAAGTGGGTGCGCAGTCAGGTGCAAGTGAACGCGCACATCTTTCGCTGCAGTTTCTGCGAGCAGACAGAGACGTTCAGGTCAGTTGTGGACAGCTCCGTTGTAAAACCAGAGCGTTTGCATACTTACCAATGGCCTAAAACAGCAAGAAAACGTGGCGGCAGTGCGACGGTCCTCAAAATTCATGGCGTTAGCATATGTTAGCGGAGCCGATGCGCTATCATTCGGCCTTTTTAGCCGGCCGTTTCGGGGGGGGGGGTCACGAGACCTCGAAAACAGCGCGCACTTTGGGTCACGAATGCGATGGATATGAAAAACTGGGAGGCTAATCAGGCTGCCCCTTATTCGCTGCCACAAACTGGCGGAAAGCGAAAGGGGAAGAAAACTAAGCAAATAGAACTAGAACAGACAAGCACCTGGATGCACGCACAAGTGGCCATGGTCTGAAAGACAGCTGTCACGATTGCAGTTATCTTTTGAAAACTGCAGAATACGCGAGTACCTTTCTACACAGATTACCACCTTTCATCCTCCGTTCTCGTATGGGCACCAGTAAAGGTGCTTGTACATTATCCAGTGAATTTCACTACCAGTGAATTTAAGCCAGTGAATTTCATATCCAGTGAAGTACATTATCAGTGAATTACCAGTGAATTTCATATCCAGTGAAGTACATTATCCAGTGAATTTAAGCGCACTCTATGAAAGGGAAAAATTAAGAAAGCTGGGAAGCGAAACTGTCTACGCTGAGATCAGTGCCAGATGTCGAGAAGCATTCTCTGGGCTTCTTTCTCTTTTTCTTTCTTTCTTTCTTTATTAGTTTATCAAGAACGATCACTGAAATTGTCCAAGGAGACACGGCTAAAGGCAAACATTGCCTGACTGGGCCGTGCCACCCATTCAGCAGCAGCAGCAGAAAGACATTTACGAACATAAAAGCCTACATGAAAATCAAACACTACACTTGTTTACATAGACAAGATGTACAATCCATCAAAATAAATACAAAAAAATTGGACCATCACCCCGAAGGGAACCCTGATGGGATGCGAAGCAGCAGCGTTGCGCTCGGGTGGCGTCACGGGTTGAACGGCGCTAACGCGGGTGCTGGAAGAACAGTTTGAAGCGAAACTCGGTGTAGCGTTTACTGGTGTAAACGTTTGTTTGAAACGCAGACACGGGAGGCGAGTGGGCGTTGGAGCCGGCAGCTGCGGGCGCTCCGGCGGGTGAGGGAGAGAGTGACGTACGCGCGCACCTGCGAGGGAAGCGTGCGAGGGGAGCGGGATGTCAGCGCCCAGCTGCGGCGTGACCTACTTGGCACCGCTCCAACACCTGAGCCGAGGGAAGCGCGTTGCCTCGCGCTTGTGCGGACGGACGGACAGCGTTACACAGGCTAGTCAAAGAGCTGCTTCGCATCTAATAAACGAAAAGAGACAAGATCAATGTTATACAGTTTGACTGGTATTTAGCACTAAAACAAAAAGTAGAACAAGTAGAACACAAATATAACAAAAACTACACGTATAACTATCGAGCAAAAAAAAGAATGGTTAGCGGGGCATTTCACGAAACCTCAGACCACGACGAAATACGGGTGTGCTGGACATGCCGGGAAGCTCTGCTGAGCGGTAAGGTGCCGTATTTCACTACGACGAACAGTTTCGTGTACCCCGCCAAGTCAGCGCCCGCTTACCATAACCGCGCAATGATAAGCCTAAGCCTAGAAAAAGCCAGGACCAGCCAGCCGGTGATCCGATCCGCCGTGTGTAGCCTTGCAAGCTACGCCTAGTTTTTGTTATTCATAGCAAAATCATTCTATGCGGACGAAAACAAATAATCTGCTGTGAAGCAATGTCAAACAAAGCCCGCTTCCATAAATTTTCGCAATGACCTTTTTGCGACACTTCGGTGCGCATAAAATATAACCTGAACGAACTCTATAGATTAAGCACCTTTTCGGAACACGTGTAAAACTTCTAAACTTCTGTAATATCACCAATAATGTGAACGGATTTGCGAGTACTTATGCGCGCTTATATATCTTATTTTTATTGTAACATTTCTAACACATCTAATGCGTGTAAACATTTGTTTCCGCCTCAAGTACTTCATGGATAAAACTGGATGGCTGTGAATGATGTATTAAATGGTTGTCTTATGGTCACAACGACGAAGCCTTTCACGTATGCAGCTTGGAGATGTTACGCGCTTGTTGATAACATTGAAGAACACAAACTATATGGTCTGCAGAGTAAACTTCACTCTCGAACGAGATTCACTATCGAACGAAGAGATTCACTATGGGAACATCACTATCGAACGAGATTAAATGTCCTGAATCCTAAGAATATCAGCAGTAGTACTTCACCATTCTTTGATTACATTTGCCGAGAGCATGACTCCTCACATTTCTGTCCCACTCCCCCGTTTTTACCTCACAAGTTGACGCTTAGTTATAGAATTATTAAAAAGAAAGTATTTTGTGGCGTGGCCCATCAAGACCTCGCTCCCATCATTTCCGTCACGGAAATAACAGTGTAGCGAAACTCCGATGGCAGTGTGCAACTCATCTCGATGTCCAACTGCTGCTGTGTGAAGACACTTTGATGTTGCCCTTTCGTCTTTGGCCGATTCCTGTGACAGAGGGATAAGCCACATTTTTTTTTTACTTCTGTCACTGTACTCAACGTTTCTCCTTATTCTTTTCTCCTACTGAGGATGTGGGGTGTGTAAAACCGAGCTACGTAGAAGCTGTCATAGAAAGCACGTGCTGCCTTGAAGACAAGTACCGCTTTTGAAACGCGGTTCTGGGGGTACCCTTCGTTCAACCGCTTTTGATCGCTTCATATCTGTGTACATAGAGTGATACTCATGTTCTCCAATCTTGCTAGTTTGACAGATCAACATGTAAATTAAGCATCACTGTAACAGATAATTTCCACTAAATTTTGCTAATAGTTGAAGTGTCCATTGTTGGCACTATTTTGTTGCAACAAATCAGAAGCTGTCAATAAATGTGGCTCTGTTGCAATGATACAGCGCGCACTGGAAAACGATCAGACAATAAATGATTTGCCGTTGTACACCTTTGGAAGACGTGGAAGAAGATCGAAGCGGCTTTTGCAGTATAAGCAACACAAAACTACACAGCGGACCGGCACAATGGTATTTCGTTCTAGAAACGCTTCCACGCACCGCCCGCTTCTGCGAATGTGCGCAGTGCTTGCATGAGCTTATCATCCCCGCGCAACGTCGTCCTAGACTGTTGCAAGAAAAAGCCGATGCTCGTACATGAGGTTTGCCGGTCGTACCACTGTGCCGTGGAGAGAATGCGAGAACCAGGTACGGAGTGAAAGGATGTGGTTGAACTAAAAGGGTGATCTAACAGCAGAGACAAGACGCAGATAAGTGAAGAGAGGGCGACAGGACGCAAGCTGTACTTCTATGTGGTCATTTACTTCCCACGTAACGAAAACATATCAGACCGAGAGAAAGAAAGAGAAGCACCAGGACCAAGGCAAGTAAAGTAACATATACAACAAAGGCTTGGAGCTTCCGCAGACATGTTTGGCTGCTCCCATCGCCTTCATTGCGCGAAATGGCAGGGAGGGCGGAAGCTCTAGGCCATTTGTGACACGTAGCTTGCCTCAACTAAGGGATTTTCTGCGTTCATTGCTTACCCACAGTATCTGTTTTTTACTAGCGAAATGGCACCAGGCAGAGCCATACAAAAGTAGTGCTTTGATAGCATCGAAAAAAAATCTCCATGACAGCGGGATTGTTAGGCACTACTGAAGAAGAAAAAAAAATAGTGTTTCATATGTGTTATTTATGTCTGCAATGCTGCCTGCTAGAGTTTCTGCTAGTAGTTTCAGTGCGAAAAAAACCAAAGTAATTTCGCTACATTTTTCTGACTGCTATGTTGTATCCTTGTGCCTGCAATCACATATATTCCATTACTTTTAATTATAATCGAAAACATTACTGTAAGCGTGCAAAAGCGTCTTTCTAATGGTACAACCTGTTAATGATAGAAAAAATATCTGGCGCCACGTCTGCGCGCGAACATTTGCTTCTGTCGCGAAAACTAAACTAATTATATTGCATGAACCCGTTAACATGAACCCGTTGGTGTGCATTGTCAGAGCACTCCAACCAACCCCAGCTTATCAAAATTTACGGAGTCTTCCACTACGAAGCACCTCGCAATAATATCATGGCTTTTTCACGTAAAACCCCGACACTTATTGTACATTTCTGCCACACATTCACGATTTCTTGTGCTTAATATAGAAGTTACATATATAACACTCTATACTGTTAATAAAGGTGTACATTTATTTTTGCGCGTTACGAGTAATGTAGTTGTGCGCTCCAAGAAGAAGAGAAAAAAATCCCGCAGACCCCACCCAATGTGCGAATCGTTGTCATGGGAAGCAGTCAACAATGAAGTTACCTATGGCGAACTATTTGGCATTCAACCTAATGTTACGATGAAGGTTTTTATGCACAGAGAATGTACATCAATTCATGGGTATTATTAACCGGGATTAATCAAGAACGTCGACAGAACCGTGGCGACTGAATGGCACCTCATGTTACGGTGTAGCATTGGAAGTCACGTGTAGTCCAAAGCACACACATCTGTTTTTTTTTTTTCGAAATAAAAAGCACTATGCGGGGCTTTTACGTGCTATCAGAAACGTCGTTCGTTGAAGTATTCCTGCAGTATTGAGCCAAGTAGCACAAAAGCAAACGGGAATGGTGACAGCACATATGTATCGATACTATAGCGCTTATTACAGATTACACGCAGAATTCGCTCTAGAAGACAAGCTCAGGGGAAGATGGAGGCTTCAATTGATGTACAGATCGCTACAAACGATTCATAACAGGGAATGTCGCAGGAACGAACGTTTCGACAAGTGGACTTGCCTTTGTCAGGACAGCGACTGCCTTCTTCAGTTTTTGTTTATGTACGCCATTGCACGCTCTCCCTTCAACAGAAGGAGAGGCGAAGAAGAGCGGCACGTGAGAACAAAAAAAAAAGGGGGGGGGGGGTAGTGGAAGTTGGGTGACAGCTGTTCGCGTGACTAATATACATGGCAAGAACGAAAGCTTTCAAAGAATCCGATCGTGGTACATATCTTTCAGATACATTGTGTGCTCAGTGCTAGAGAGCAGGATGAAGAGAGAAACACGTAGGCTAGGTACAGGCATTGCACCCATGGTATGTGTGGCTCCCACCCCACACCACCTGCGCCGCACCGAAAGCTTTTTACTAAAAATGTGACTACACTGTTTAACGCTGTTGTTCTCGTCGAAGTGGATGGGGAATTCACACCTGGAAGTAGACTTTCGGGAAGAAACATTGTTAGCTTGTACATAGCTTAACCTTTTGTCGTGTTTGTTGACCCCCAACCGTATCCGATCGACTCAATTGTTCCCTTTGAAAGGTTTATGCCTTTATGCTGGAGGATATTGAACTTGTATATGAGATACGATTCCCTGCATTTCCTGTCCCTCGGCGAGGGGAAGTTTGCCTGAAGTATGTAGTTTTTGAGTTCGTGAAAATTATGATCTGCCTTATTAAAATGCTGCGCCACTACCTTCGGCAGGTTATTCGCGGTCTCCGCGCGGAGCCTGTTTAACCTAACATTAATTGGTAATTGACCAGTTTCGCCGATGTATTGCTTGTGACAGAGTGAACATTCCAACATGTAAATAACGTTTGAACTAGTGCAAGAGAAACTTGATTTTATATGCTGGACATAGTTACTTCCCGTGCTTTTAACTTTAAGGTCATTGTGGATATGTTTGCAAGTCTTACATCTGGGACGGGAGCAAGTTATTACGCAGGCGGTGCGCTGAGGCTTTAATTTGGAATGTACTAACAGGTCCTTAAATTTTCTATTACAGCGGTAGGTGACTCTTTGTATTTCGGGAAACGCTTATCTAAGGCGATCGGTGCTTATTAGTATTGGATAGTATCTGCGAAGAATATTATGTATGTTTGGAAGCGCATTGGAGTATTTCGTTATGAATGCTAGCGGCTCGGTGGCCTGCGCTTTAGGGCCTCTTTTTTTTCTAGTGGTGGTGTCCTCTCTAGTTTAAGCGCGTCATTGTATGCCTTGTTTAGAGCGTCGTGAGGGTGATTTCGTTCGGCTAAGGTTGCCTTTAAATTGCTTAAGTGGTGAACGCTATCCACGTCGTGGCTACAAATCCTTCTTATGCGCCTTGCCTGTCCTATAAATATCCCCTGTCTGCAGTGTCGCGGGTGCTGACTGTTATAATCTAGATATTGCTGGCTAATCCGTTGGCTTTCTGTAAAGTGTCCTCTTTAGTTTTCCTTTTTCGATGGATACTGCCGCGTCGAGGAAATCAATTTTATTAGAAGTGTGGTGCATGGAAAACTTAATGCTGGGATGGAAGTTGTTAAAATGCTGAAGAAATCTGCATAGTGCACTTACACCATATTTCCAAATAAGAAAGGTATCGTCTATGTAACGGAGGTAGGTGCGAGGTTTCAGCGGCGACGATTCCAAAAGCTGTGCTTCTAGTTGCCCCATGAAGATATTGGCGTAGGTCGGTGCAAAGGGTGTTCCCATGCTGATGCCAAAAATTTGTGGGTAGTTGGTCGAATCAAATTCAAAATAATTAAGGGTAAGTACTAGTTTCAGTAACGCTATGTAAACTTCAAACTCTACATACTTCAGGCAAAGTTCCGCACGCCGAGGGACAGAAAATACAGGGAACTGGTATTTCATAGAGAAGTTAAATACCCTCCAGCCCACAGGTGTAAACCTTTCAAAGGGAACCTTTGAGACCATTAGATACGGTGGGGGGTTAACAAAGACGACAAAAGGTTAGGGTATGTACAAGCTAACAATGTTTCTACCCGAAAGTCTATTTCCAGGTGCGGATTCCCCATCCACTTCGACTACAACAACAGTGCTAAACAGTTTAGCCACGTTTTTAGCAACAAGCTTTCGGTGAAATGGACTGAGGGTGCGGCGTAGGTGGTGCGGTGTGGGAGGGGATACGCATGCGATGGGTGCAATGCCTCTACCAAGGATATGTGTTTCTCTGTTTGTCCTTCTTTCTGGCACTGGGCACACAATGTATTTCCAAGGTATGTACCAGGATTGGTTTCTTTGAAAGCTTTGGTTCTTGCCATGTATATTAGTCACGCTAACACCTGTCACCCAACTTCCCCCTTTTATTTTGTTGTTGGTCGCACGTGCCGCTCTTCTTCTCTCCTTCTCTGGAACGGGGAGTGCGTGCAATGGCGTACTAAACGAACGCTGGAGAAGGCACCCGTTGTCCTGACGAAGACTAGTCCACTCGTCGAAACGTTGGCTCCTGCGACATTCCCTCTTCTCAGCTGTTTTTAGCTATTTGTTCATCAAAGGAGAATTCACGTTACACAAGCACCGTTACAACTGCTGGTGCAGTATGTTTGTTTACTATGTATACCGAGCGGCAGGAGCACCTGTAGCGTAGTGGTAGCGTGCTTGCTCGGCATCTCGACGGCCCGTGGTCGATACCACCCAAGAGGTTGGTAGGTGGCATGTGTGTGCTTCTTGTGCCTAGATTTCAATAGCAAACTACGACAAGCGCTGTTCCCTCCTTGTCTTCACAGTGGAGGTCCTTGAGCCAGCCGTTCTCTCCCAAGCTTGAACAGAGAAATGTGGACCGATCCTGGATGATACCGTGCACCGGGGTTGGGTGCAGAAAACTTGGGGCGCCGCTCATCCTTGCGGGTTCAATACGCGCAGTCGCGGCTTCTTATATCTCTATTAAGTGCATCTCCGGCGTTTATTATGTCTATTTTAGTTGGCCCTTGGCTGACATAGGTTTCAGACACCTGTTGCGCATACCGTGGGCCGAGTACTATACTGATATGAGCCACTCATGATTGCGGGGTCATTAATCGTGATGTATATGACGACTATATGGCTTTAGTGATATGAAGATGAATCATTCACGTCCGTCGTACGTTGATGCGCTACCTCACAAATATTGGGGTGTATCGAGTGAACGAGAACGCCAGCAGAGAATCGAGACGTAGGCGTCTGGGTAGATAGATAGATACATCGACACTATCACAGTTGCTCAAGCTCCCCAAGAGCTTGAAAAAGCTCCCCGAGAGCATGTAAAACGCACAAAAAAGTTCATATGTGGACAATTTTGCATACCTGCTAACGCATGTTACACTTTAGACTGTTCTTGATGAAGAAAAATTCAAACGGTCACGTTTATTCCTGATTCTCTCTGACATTACGCTGTAACTGGCACCAAACCTAAATCGCCAAACTTAAATCGGTTAGCGGCTTGGCAGAGCACATAGACATCAGCCTTTGCACATAATTTTGTGTTTCGCTGGGCAGCAGCATCATCGCAACCACACTAAAGAAGGTATATGAACCAACTCTTGGTTGAGTCCCCGTGTTGCGACACTCTAGGGCAAAAGTTAAAGGCTTATAACGTTGCTCTAGTCCTTCAAGTACTTGAAGTATCATTTGAAAGGGTAATGCTGGGATCCAGTTTCTACGGATCTTTCATCAGATGTACAAGGAAGAGCGCAGGTCAAGCGGTTACTATCAATATGTTAGTTGGTGCCTGCACGAATCAACCTTCTGAAAGGAAAACTAGCCGTCCTTGTATAAAACAAAGCTGCAAGGAAATCCATACGGGTTTCGCAGAAATGAAGGCTTCTGAGTTGACGAAATATTCGTCAAATAAAAATCTGAGTTGACAAAATATTCGTCAAATAAAAATAAAATTTTAAAAAATAAAAATAGATTAAGAAATAAAAATAGATAGCCGTTTGTCAGAGAAACATTTGGAATTTCGTGCTGTGACAAAACAGAGCAACGAACGCTGATCGTGAATAAGAGGCGTATTACATCAGAAGCCGCTTTGTGGCTGTATGCGCCAACAATATAAAGGTTCTACATCTACTGCATTTCGCCTAGCTGCTTCACTCTACGTCCATTTTCACAGAGTGGAATGGAGACATAGTTTTTATGATGAGTAAAGGTTGACATGAAAATGTGCAATTGCTTAATATTTTTATTATACTATAATTACTAGCACCAACAGCATTCAAGGCTGTGCATTTCGAGAGATTGAGAGACATTCGAGAGGTCGACGAGCTGGGCTTTCAGAAAACGACACAGAAAGTAGAAAAGGCCGCTCCTGGAAAGGAGAGCCCTCCGAGCCCGTGAAGTTCCAGACTATACAGCGAAATTCCGGTTCTCGAGGTCGCAAATTCGCTATTTTTAAGCACTTTTTTTCCCTCAAGAGTTACCGGATATGTCAGCTCACATTCATGCCAGAAAACATAAAAGGAAGTGAATATTTAAACACGTATCTGGAAGAGCTAATTGAAAATAGTGATTCTCTTGAGAGCAACAAGAGACATTCCTAGCTATAAGGGTGTTCATGAACTCAATTATTTAATATGCACAAAGAAGCTTGCCTTCTCGGCATCATCCAATGGCTTTTAATTTATCCTGGCTAGCGCCCGTTCCTATCACTACGCGCATGCAGATGAAGCGATTTTTGGCGCCGTCATAGACGTTGAGCTCTGAACACCGCTATCTCGGGGGCGATCTCACGACAGCGATGTATTTTGTTTGAATCACTAACGGTGCATGGCTTACTGGCCTAAATTGAAATATTCGAGCCACCAGTACGAAAATACCTGCACTTGGGAATGATTTATTTCCTTTTCTGCTAAAACTTCGGTCAAAAATTCTTCGTAAGAAGTGAAAATTGCCTACATGGGACCCCCCTCTTTGCTTTACGGCGAAACTGTTGCTGAACAAGTCCTTCTGTTTAAGGAACTTTCGAGTGCATATACTACAGGGTAATCACTTAAGATTATGCTATTATGCTTTATTTTGCAGTTTTAGGTATCTTGACGCGTGGGCAGTAACGTACGGTTCCTTGACGATGACTCACCTTCCTGCACTCTCTCCGCCTGTTACAAAATGTTAGCGTTAGTGCTGGCAGCAATGCGCACGTTTTTAGCACTGAGTGCTGTTCCCGTCCACTTTATTGTGTGTGTTCCTGGGCGCTGTGTACGATGAAACACTTTGCCTATGACCGAAAATCCACGGACTCTAAACTGAATTCGAGGGTTTTATAATGTTTTCAAAAATAGATATTCATACAAACGCCCACAACTGAGGTTTTTTTTTCGATTAATAATTGCCGTATATACTTAAATTGTCAATTTTCTATGTATGCAGCTAAAGCTTGATTTTTCTGCACTTCAATATATTTTGTAAGTTATATCTGTAAAAGGTTGTCAGCATGTTTTCATTCTAATTTTCGTAAACCTCTACGTTCAGAGATAAGTATAAGACCCTTAGTGTCCTCATATTTCCTTTGGTGGTTTCTTAACTTTTGGATTCCCCCTGGTGGCTTGGCGCCTACGCGTTGACCTATGAGGCTCTAGGTGACGGGATCGAATTCTGGCTACGGCAGCCGCATCTCGATGGGATCGACATGCAAAACCCTCCTGGATATTAGATTTCGGCGTACGTTAGCTTACCCCGGGTGGTCAAAGTTGCTCTGTAGCCGTACGAGGCTTGCTTCACAATAATATCGTGGTTTTGGCACGTAAAACCAAATCAATTGTTAATCCTTAACTGTCGTACGGGACTGAGCAAATGTTTCCCTTTGAAGTGCTTTGAAATCTGTTGAATATCTACGGTTATTTTGTCTGTCATGCAATGAGGAGCAGCCAGCGTAAGTTGAGGCCCTGGCACCTGAAAATGATACGACCAAAAAAAATGCGCCATCGACTAGAAGAAAACATAGTATTTTGAAATTATTTGTAGTAATTTACAAGTAACACATCAGTTCTGGCGTTGTTCCTCCCAGAATATATATATATATATATATATATATATATATATATATATATAAGTACCCTGTATATATATATATATATATATATATATATATATATATATATATATATATACAGGGTACTTGGACTTGTATAGCGCATTATGGAACAAGTGAAACGGTCACTGACCGACACAAGAGGACAGAGCGCTATGTCTTCTTGTGCTTCTATGTGCTTCTTGTGCGCTATGTCCTCTTGTGCTTTTGTGCTTCTTGGTCTACTTGACCATTTCTCTATACTCCATCTCACAATTACCTTGCAGCACTGCCGAAGCTACGAGGAGTACACAGGCAGTACTCTTGCGCAGCATATAATATAGTTCCGGGCATAACTGTTTCATTATTAATCATATGCAAAGGCTTTAGCTCTGCTTCTTGCATGACGAGTTACAGCGATACGAAGTACGTTAGGCGTGTACTTCGCAAACTCTGAATTATAGTAGCAATTACCAGCTGGTAATCGTAATAACCTCCCTAACCGCGATGACGTGCATCAACATGGCAGCCCCCATACAGCCCAGACCATCCGCTTCCATACGAAATCGCGCTTTTTACTGCTTCTCTATCCAGGCAGCAAAAAATAACTGGTATAAGCTGTCATCGCTTAGCCTCATCTAATGCTGAGGGCAAGGCATTAGGTATATTTTGTTGCTGTTATTTAGATCGCTCCTTTGTTTACATGCTGCTAGGGCTACCAAGGTAGTGCCGAACCGTAAAATTGGTTTCATATAAACATAGCAGATGGCGCCACAACATTAGCGCTGGTGATGCGTCCACGATGAGAGACGCCCCGAATGCCTAAAATTGTTTGCTGCGCCGATAATTTCCTCTTCCGCTCGAGACCAGTGCGCGATGGCCGCTGAAGGTGCGTCGAATGAATCTGCAGAGCGCTACAGGACAAAGATCAACTATTTTTCAAAAGAAGCAAGGTTAGTGGTGTTTAGTGTTGGTGCGGTGAAAAAAAAACTTGGTGAAAGAGCAAGTATGAACGCCGTCATAAACAGAACCCCGTTCCTCACAAATGCCAGCGAACGCTCCGTCTACAAATGGGTTTCTGAACACCGAAGAAACGGCGAGGTGGCGTCCCCGAAGAGGTTCTTGCAGGCGAGCCGACGCCAAAGAGACGCCCAGCAGACGACGCGACGCGGATGAATACAGCTTGAATGGCTTTCGCGTTTCCCATTGGCTAAGAAGCCCCGCAGCTTCCACAGTGCTGCAAGGTACTTCTGAGATGGAGTATAGTTCCATAATGCGCTGTAGCAGTCCAAGTACGTCAATTCAACTCGCCCAATCTTCAACAGTTATATACAGGGTGTTTTTTTAGTTGCAACACGTTCTTTAAATTAGAAAAACATAAACCGAGGGAATGTCTTGTGTACCATTCGAGTATACGGGTTGGCGGCCTCTAGATACAGAACAATTTCCGCACTTGCGAGCATAATTAGCGAAATTACGCTAATTAACATTTTAATTATCAGTAATTGGTGGCTACAGCAAATGAGCACTTTGGAGCCCGTCCTCGACACTACCTATCCCAACGATCAAATTTTGAATAGCGGAGTGCATGTCGAAGCTACGTGAACAATTGTTTCGCCGTGGCAGCTCCATGAAACCGAAACTGGCTGCAAAAAGAGCGTCTGTGACGTCGATGTCGCCGCCTTCCCGGATTTTGTCACTCGCCCGCGGCGCCCAACGCCGCAGATAACAAGGAGATAACGCAAGCTGCTTGCGCGGCCGGAGCGGCCGGAGCGGCGGTGACCACGGGCGAGGCGAGTGACGGAAGCCGTGGGGGCGGCGACATCGACGTCACAGACGCTCTTTTTCCAGCCAGTTCCTGTTTCAAGGAGCCTGCCATGGGGAAGTAATTGTTTGCGTAGCTCCGACATGCACTCCGCTATTCAAAATTTGATCCTTGGGATAGGTAGTGTCGAGGACGGGCTCCAAAGTGCTCATTTGCTGTAGCCACCAATTACTGATAATTAAAAAGTTAATTAGCGTAATTTCGCTAATTATGCATACAAGTGCGGAAATTGTTCTGTACCAAAGACATTCCCGCGATTTATGTTTTTCTAATTTAAAAAATGTGTTGCAACAAAAAAAGAACACCCTGTATATTGTCATGAAGCCAGGAATGATGCAGGGATCTTTCACCAAACTGGGGCCGTAGTCTGAGAAGTGTCCTGCTACGCGCTAAGCGCGTCCTGCAGGACACACAATGTTTCCACTCCACTCCACTCCCTGCAGGCGATAGTATCGATTCGTTGACGTGTCTCCTTTGGCGTCTCCTACGGTGATGATTGGTTGCTTGAACAAACTGGAAACCCGCCCTTACTTTCCCGGATTGCTCAACCATCGAATAGCCTCCGCAGGAGACGTCAAAAGAGACACTTATTAAGTTACCGCGATACTATCGCATTTAGCCACGGATCTCAGAATGCGACCCCAGTTTTTATCGGCGTGAACGTGTATTCCACAAGGAATCCAAGAAAAATAATAGCGGCGAAAGAACGGTCAACCTAGCGACCTGCCCAGATTCTCGTTGGCGGAATAACTAATGTCGCCGCAGAACTTATAACCCTGTGTTATTCTTTCTCGAACCATCGAATTCGGTTGATAACGCTTGTCTAGCGACGACAGTGCGAAATAACTTCCATATCAAATTAGATAACCTGTGCGGCATAAAAACGAGAGAGGGAAACGTGTCATTCGTTTCGAATGCAGATGCGATAATAGGGCCTGGGCCCATGCCGGCAACACAGCGCGTAAGAAAAAAGCGGAAGGCGTGGTTCGGCTCAATATCACGAATCAAGCGAAAGGTATTATTTGATAGCATGCGTAACCTATACAAGGGCAGAGGCGTGTGATCTTTGCTTTCAGCATGCAAGCTATACTCGAGTACAGGTCAAGAAAAAAGCCGCGTCTCTCCGGCAAGCCCCTCCCCCCCCCCTCCCTCCTGCAGCCAATGGTGCCGCTCTGTCAACGTGACACCGTGGCAGAGTGCCTCCATGCCACGCTCAACAGAGAAATTAGAGAGCGGCGCGGAGGCGGTCTTCAGGGACGTCACGTTGACAGAGCGGTATCATTGGCTGGAAGGGGGTCCTTTGACGGGGGGACGCCACATTTTTCTTGACCTGTACCCGAGTATAGTAAGTATTCGAGACGTATTCATTCGCATTACACAAACTTTCACAGATTGAATGGCCAAGTAGAGTTCGTCAAAGTCCGCTATCTTGTACATTGAGTGCACGGCAACGCTACAGGACCGCATGAACTACTCATACTAATTTCACGTATGGTAAAAAGAGTGTTCCACACTCTTCACCACGGCTACGAGTGGCGCTGATTAACACTCCTAGTACATATAAAGGAATGCATCATAAGGAGTGGAGGGAAATCGATTCAGTACGTATTGTTGTTTTGTGGGGTTTAACGTCCCAAAACCAGCTCTGATTATAAGAGACGCCGTAGTGGAGGGCTCCAGAAATTTAGACCACCTGGGGTTCTTTAACGTGCACTGACATCGCACAGCACACGGGCCTCAACATTTCGGCTCCTTCGAAATGCAGCCGCCGCAGCCGGGATTCGATCCCGCGACCCTCGGATCAGCAGCCGAGTACCATAGCCACTAGACCACCGTGGCGGGGTGATTCAGTACGTAGATCACCGTAGGTGTAGCATAGTACGCGTCGTCCAAATGTCGTGGGTTCGGTCTCTGCAAGCGAGGACCGAACCCACGTTCAAAATTATGTAATCTCGCTATAACTTCTACAAATTATTGTATTTTTTACATTATGACACCCAAATTAGGCCTTCCTTATGCATAGCATAGTATTCGAAGATATTTTGTTTAGGAAAAACGGTTATGTCAACGAATCTGCCTGCAGCACAGCTGCGCTTGTTCTGCGGTAACACTTGCTATATATCGCAGCAGCTTTCCTGAGTCGAACGTAGTGGCTGCTCAATGGTTTCCATATATCATGAGGGATACACGCGGCACCAAAAGCTTCAGTGAAACACATCAGTACGTCAGAACGTTATTCGGAATAAGGGTAGATATAATTGGACACTGATAGGTATATGGCGACTTGCATTAAACATTTTTGCTAATTTTTAACAAGACATATGTGCTAGAATGCCTAAAGTTCTTGCTTCACGTGCAGTAGACTACTGAGAAGGTAATGCGGATCCTGCAACATGCGACCTTCAACACATTCCGGTATGCACCTCGACATCTTTCGATCTAGTTACATGCGCATTTGCATTTTAAAACACAAACGTAACAAATGCTGCAATGTCAAACTAAATTACCCGCATAAAATATGAATAGACCCTCTATCCGCCACCCAGACGTTATGCTGACATCAGTTGCATTGTGGGTATATGAAGAAAAAATTAAAGCAACGGAACTAGAAGAATGTGACGTCCATTCAAATGTATGTATTTGTATATTACATTTGTACATAACTTTGAACTCGTCAACTGCAATCCCATTAGGCTGCAGTGACACAAGCGTAAAGTTTTTGAGTGGTATAGGCTTCACCCGGCTTCTATGTCTTAAGACTGAATAGAGAATAGTGACAACATTCGCTAATTGTACAGCCTTCCTCTTCGGGAATTCGTCCCCATTAGTTTTGTCTGCGTGCATTAGGGAACTGATTGTCAAAAACAAAAAATCAGGGCTGGAGGTGACGATGAAGGGGCGAGCATATTAAACATAACATACAAGACTTAAAAGAGATAGTACACGGTAAAAATAAAGCTTTAGAATAACATAGTGGTTCATCGCACAATGTCATCTGCAAAGCAATTTAAGATTTGCAGACGACATTGTGCTCTTTAGCAATGATGGAGGCGAATTACAAAACATGAGTGATGACCTAAACAGGGAAAGTATTAAAATTGGATTAAAAATGAATGGGCAAAAGACCAAAGTTATGCTCAATAGCCTAGCTAAGGAACAGGAATTTAAAATCAACAATGAACCCTTACAATGTGTAAACGAATACGTATACCAGGGACAGTTAATAACAGGAACTCCTAACTATGAAAAAGAAATTCTCCGTAGAATAAGGATGGGCTAAAGCGCATTCGGAAGGCATTACGAAATCATGACTGGAAACTTACCGCTCTCACTAAAGCGAAAAGTATTCAATCACTGCATTCTCCCAGTACTAACGTACGGTGCAGAAACGTGGAGGATAACGGAAAAACTATAGAGAGGAAACTAAGGAGCACGCAGCGCGCAATGGAAAGAAAAATGATAGGGGTAACGCTAAAAGCTAAAAAACGAGCGGAAAGGATCAGAGAACAGACAGGAGTAGCCGATATTATTATATTAATTAAAGGAAAGAAGTGGACCTGGGCAGGACATGTCATGAGGAAGAAAGATAACAGATGGACAGTAAGAGCGACGTAATGGATACCAAGGGAGGGAAAACGCAACAGAGGCAGGCAAAAGGTTAGATGGAGCGATGGAATTAAAAAGTTTGCGGGCATAAAGTGGAACCAACTCGCTCAGGATAGGGTGGAGTGGAAATCGTTGGGAGAGGCCTTCGTCCTGCAGTGGACCTAAACAGGCTGATGATGATGATGATGATGATGATGATGATGATCGTCGCGGGCGGGGCTCCCCTTCCAAGATCCCGATAGCCATAAAGCGCGCGCTCGCCGGGCGAAACCCAAAATCACAAGTGGAGCATCATGTTTGGCTGTATAAAAATATTTTGTGAGGATGGTGATTTTAATGGCTCATTATGCTGTCATCCTATGGCATCGACGCGCACATGGAGCTGGTGCGTAGAAGCATCCACCTCTAAAGGCAGGTGTCGTACCGAACCTGTACACGATCCAAAATACCCACTGGTGATTTTATCCAGGCATCACATTATGTAAAATATTTGGTTGCCGAAGAAGCCATAAGAGATTCGCACTTTATTTTACTTTATATGTTATCCGACTAGCTTTTTTCTTACCTTCCTGTAACATTCGCATACGACGAGGCGCGAAAATTTAGCTCTTTGAACATCGGTATAAATTTCGATTTCACGCGATAGTAAACAACGATAGCTGGCAACTTTAGGCGCGTTGTCTCGACAGGAGCTCAGCGTTGAAGACCACTTTCTATAAAACCAAAAAAAAATCACAGCATATCCACGGGGTGAATGATGATGAGTGGGCGAAGCTCCGGAGGGAATCATCGGTAAACCGTGAATCTTTCGTGTAAATCGCCCAGTCGATCATCATGTAAAGGCGTGAGAAACACTGTATTCGTACTCCTGCGCCATAACTTATCATTTTGCCAAGTAGGGAAGTACCCACTACGTCATAATTACCAGTGCCTCCGTAATGGGTTCAAAGCTACAAAGCACGCAGCTCTGTGTTCTTTCAAATGATGCCTCGACCTCGTTATACAATCCATTTTCGCGTCGTGTAGCGGTGTATTACTATTTTTCAACGTAACATTACGTTTGTTAATGCGATTCCGCGGGAGACATTATACCTGTTTAGGTCTTTTAGCGAAGAAGAAGAAGAAGAAGAAGAAGCCGTTTCGAACGGCTGTGCTCGACAATGTTCTCTGCTGGAAACAGCGTATCGGCCGCAGGCCGAGGATCATCGACCCCGTTTCTGGATGAAGATGTAAGCTACAAAGTCGTCCTGCCACGTCTACCAACCGGTACTGATGTTTTGAACTCCGTATTCCTTCATGCAGACTTGAGTGGTAGACCGTACCGTGCTCCTGACTTTCGTGACGCTCTGCTTGAAGTATTGACTACCGCGGATATTATAGGCGTCGGACAGTATCAGATGAGCCACGTATGGATGGTAACGTGCGCCAGTAGCCTGGCGAAACACAAGCTCGTCACCTGTGGGGAGCTTCGTGTGAAAGGCCTGAAGTGCATGGTGATCGATCCGGAGACCAAGAACATCAAGCTAAAGTTACTATGGTTGCCGCCTCACCTTGAACCTAGACGTGTGGAAGAGGCGTTCCAAGCCTATGGTCAGGTGAAATCCGTAGAGAGAGAGACGTGGAGGTGCGCTGGTATGGAACAGTGGATGACAACGAACCGGGATGTCTCCTTGGTGCTCAAGGATACCGTCACCGTAAGCTCTATACCGCACCTTATGACTATCTACGGACACCAATGTCTCGTACTCATTCCTGGTAGACCACCGCTATGTCTTCGCTGCAAGCGTGTGGGACATGTCCGCCGGCAGTGTAAAACGCCGAGATGCTTGCAGTGTCATCGTTTTGGCCATTCGTCAGATGCCTGCGTGTCTACCTACGCCAGTAAACTACGTTCTGGCCAGTCAAGCACAGAGGAGCCACACCTGGATCATCTCATGGATGCTACAGAGGTAATCGATGCGTCCGGCGAAGCTGCAGACGCGACAAATGACGGTCAACGCGTGCCTACAGAGACCATGCCCCCCATCATCCGCGCAAGTGCATTTGCAGAAAAAAGCGAAGAGAAAGATGCTGATCCCCCCGACCCAGAGAACCTTAAAGAAAAGCCTCCTGATAACCATGACGAAGCAATGGATACCAGCCAGACACGGAAGCGTCCCGCACCATGCAGCGATGTTGGCAGAGCGACTGCATCGGACGCCGTTGAGCAGGCGTCCTCCTCCGATGGTCAAAGTCTTGGTGGTGGTGGGACGCGTCGGTTGTGCCAGCGTCCTCAGGGAATCACCGCAAAGAAGTGCAGAGGACGTAAAGCCGCAGATTCACCTGTGGCTAAAGGCGACGAGAAAAAAGTTTAGGTGAGCACAATGGCGGCAGCGTTTAACTTCCCCACGTGTGTTGCGACACTGAACGTGCGTGGCCTCAGAAACGTGAGGCGTCAACGGCAGTTACACAATGTGCTCTTGCAGCATCACGTTGACGTGGCTGCTGTGCAAGAGACTAAGATTTCATCTCCTGGTGATATAGATAGTGCACTGGAAAATTTTGCAGATTACGACGTGTGCATTAGCCAATCACAAGGGGCTTCCGCTGGATGCTTCTTGTTAATTAGAAAGCAGCTCAATCACTCTTTGACCTCGCTACGCGTAGATGGGGAAGGCCGCCTTATATGTTGTGACATCTCTTTTCATTCCCGCCATTGGAGGTTTATTTGTGTCTATGCTCCCACAAAAGTGAATGATAGGAAACTTTTCTTCCTTTCTTTAGCGCCGCTGCTACATACCGACAGAGATTTGATAGTTTTGGGGGATTTTAATTGTGTTTGTGACACCAGAGATCACTCGTACATAACTAATCGTTATGATGCAAGTGCTTCCTCACTTCAGCAGATTATGAACGACAATAATCTAATCGACGTAGGAGCATACGCGTCTTCATCGGTAAGGTTCACGCACTTTCAAGGCGTCTCTCATGCTCGACTTGACCGAGTTTATATCTCCATAAACCTCTGGTCTCACATTCACAAGTATGTCGTGAAGCCTATATTTTTCACAGACCATTGTTTAGTAGCTGTTTCATGGGGCCCCCGAAAATTCGGCAAGTTACCTCCAAATTGGGACTTATGGAAGCTTAACATACAGCTCTTGCGCGAAGAAAATTTTGTAAAGAAAGTGAAAGAATTGATACTTGAAATGACACAGTGTCAACAGCTTCCAATATTTGCACGCTGGGAATTGTTCAAAGAGAAAGTTAAAAGCGAAGCTATCGGTATTTCATGCGAGATAGCTCAGAGGAAAAGAGCCGAAAAACGTTACCTTCATGACTTGCTTCATAAGTTGCACGCCTTTGAAAGCCAGCAACCCGGGAAGTACGTTGACGAGATAAATGTAGTCCGAGCACAGATGCAGAAGCACGATACAGATGCGTACAGAGGGGCAATGGTGCGTTCGCGTGCTTCTCGTTTCATTGATGAGGAACCCACAAAGAAAGCTCTTGGCGATGAAAAGCGATATGCACTTTCCAAAGAAATCTTGGAAATTGAATCACATGGTTCTGTGTGCACAGAGGTGACGCAAATAACGGCCGTATTTGAAGACCACTACAGAAATCTGTTTACAGCGGCTAGACGTCTTAGTGATTATGAAGAAAAAGCCGATCAATTTATTGCCCTTATGCCACACTTGCAAGATGATGATCGACTCATTGTGGATGGGCCCATCACGAAGGAAGAAATTAAATGTGCTATCGGAGCGCTACAGAGAAACAAAACACCTGGGCCAGACGGTCTCAGTGCGGAATTTTATGTGGTATTCGAGGAAATGCTTCTACCTTTTATTGAACTGCTTTTTAAAGAGGCCTATGAACATGGTGAACTGCCTAACTCTTTCTATCAGGGCTATACAACCTTAATCCCGAAAAGTACCGACAGCGAAGCCCTAAAAAGAGTAAATGGATATAGGCCGATATCCCTATGTAATGTCGATTATAAAATATTTGCTAAAGTACTCACAAATAGGTTGCAGATTATCATCACTAAACTAGTAGGGGATCACCAAACATGTGGAATACGAAGTCGTTCTATACAGACGAATATACATATAGCACGGTCAGTTCTTGAGTGCATTGAAGGAAGTGTCGATCAAGTAGCTCTTCTTCAGATTGACCTCGCCAAGGCCTTTGACAAGGTACAGCATGATTTTTTATTCCGGCTACTGCGTCACCTACGGCTAGGCGATGCATTGTACAAAGGCATAGCACTTTGTTATAAAAGGTGCACAACAAGGTTAATTGTAAATCGCACTCTGTCAGGCGTAATCCAGGTGAATTCATCCGTACGTCAGGGGTGCCCGCTGTCCCCTTTACTTTTTGCCATATATATGGAACCGCTTTGTCTGAGTGTACTTGTTAATTCTAGCATTAGAGGATACAGGTATGAAGTTGAGGAAATTAAAGTTTTAGCTTATGCGGACGACATTGCCTTCTTTTGCACCGATAAACCTAGTGTTCAGGAAGCAATAGATACCACATTGCGGTTTTGCGACATTGCGGGAGCTAGCATTAATTTTGAAAAAAGCAGAGGATTTTGGATAGGCATGTGGGCTTCAACTCCTTCAGTGTTTGCGAATGTTCATTGGAATGAAGCTCCAATTAGGTACCTTGGGGTACCTCTCGATAATTACCGTAATAGTGGTCCTCATTGGACGTCTGCCATAAGTACTATACGTCGAAAAGTGGCTAATTGGCAGGGTCGTGACCTTTCTATTTTTGCTAGAGCTAAAGCATGCAATGTATTTCTAGCGTCAAAACTTATTTATGTCCTGCAGGTGTTGCACTGCTCCCGTGTCCATTTACAGGCATTTCACAGAATATTCGCTTGTTTTATTTGGCGTTCATCTTGGGAAGCTATGAGAAGAGACTATCTTTTCCTACCGCTCGATAAGGGGGGCCTCAATCTTGTGCATTTGTTTGTGCGACAATTGGTACTTCGCTTCTTCTACCTGAAAGATGTTTGTCATCCATTTCTACTAGCCGTTCTTAGAACCCGTATTGCTTATCACCTCCCTTTTCTTTTTGTAACGACAAACACTCCTCAAGAATCGCGGCTATGGGGCTTTCTGAAAGAAATTGTTGACACTCTCTGTTTTTTAAAAGCTAGATTCACATTAGAGTACTTATATACTGTCGATAGAACAACACTATCTGCTGCACTCGTGAACGACCTTTTCTCTGCGCCTGTTTACCGGTTGCCATATTTGTCGTTATCTGGACATGATGTGTTTTTCCGTGTACGTAAAATGTGTGTATCACCTGCTGCGAAAACGTTTTTCTTCAAGCTACACACGGGTACGTTACCTGTGAAGACCTGGCTTAATGAAAAAGGAATACACGTACCTTGGTCAGTAAACTGTAGACTTTGCAGTCAACCTGAGACCATTGAACATTGTTTTATTGTTTGTCAAGATGCATTTTATTTCTGGGACATTCTCAAGCGGACGATTAGAAAAGAACTTCCCCTCACACCTCATGGAATTAGGTTCCTCCCGTTCAGCAAGAGCAGTAGTACTATGCCGTATGATATGGTCATGTTGTTAGGACTTTATGCCCTCTGGAGGAGCCGCATGATTGACAGGCATGCTGAACCACCTCGCTCGACGAAGTCTGTGTTCCGAGAAGAGGTTGCCCAAGTACGCAGTGTGGTTGAGACTTTTGATCCTGTTCCGGACTGGCTTTCGCTTCTGGACGCTTGTGTCTGTTTGCCTGACTTTTGAGGAGTCTATGAGCTTAAAAGTGCAAAGGCGTGTTTTGTTTATGCTAGACTGTTAATATGTGTGCAACTGTATAGTACAATTCAAACCCATTTACGGAACTATTTCCATGCAATAAAGAAAAAAAAAAAAACAGGCGTAGCTCAGTGGTAGAACGCTCGACTGCCACGCCGAGAGCCTGGGTTCGAATCCAGGCAGAGGACACAACTTTCGGAATTTTTTTTTTCATAAAAGTAGACGTGGCTACGTACATCACCAACGAACACCATGGGATGTACAGACCCACGCCCTAAGGAGCTTCGCCCCTAAAAATATCCAGCTTCATTGTCAAGTATTTTGCTGTCGTTATAGCATTCCTTTTCTCCTGGTCAAACAAATACCTTTTAGTTTTACAGTGCGTTAATATCTTTACAGATCTGCTTAGAACATTCAAGTGTTTGGCACGATTTAGCAAAGAAAAATTCGCACATTTCTTTTTTTCTTGCATTTGGAGATGGTATGACGGAAACAGTATATGGTATTTTCGGTTGTGCAGTGCTTGCCCGAAGGCTTCGACCATGCTGTGAAGTGTAGACGATATGTGCGCCTGAACATCGGAGCACGTCAATGACGGTAAGATTTTTGCCATTATTTGAACCGATGGCCGAAACGTCTTTAAGTAAACTCTGAACATTACTGGCGGCTGTCATTACATACCACTTGTATCGAAGGCCACGCGTTTTACTCACCCGATTGTTCCTCATTTTAACCATGTTTTTTAACTAAGATACCCAAGCACTACATAGCATATGAAAATGCCCTACACAGCTACACGGACTGTCACTTTCTGGAGGCGCACATTGTGCGCGTATTCGAGCTTCCCGTGCTTCGCGCGTATGGACGATGCATTCGCGCCCCTTTTAGCCTGTGTTTCAATGCTCACTGCTCTTTCATGCGCGCACGAGGACAGCAAGCCGGAGAAGACGTCAGTTACGCTTGCCCAGTCCCGTTTCGTGGTTATTGCGTTGCCCTTATATATAGGCTAACGTGCAAGGCCACGTGATCCCGCAACTCATGCCAGCTGTGCCAAATTTTCATTTTCTTCTCTTTTGTCATTGTCTTTTCATCGCTTTCTTCGCGAAAACAAGTTCGACCTTTCGTTTACCATCTACAGATACAACTTTAACCCGTCCCACATTGCGTTTAATTGGTCTGTTGTATGTAAGTAGTTTAGCCCACTAACAAGCATTTCTCGCAGTGGTGTACCATAGCATGGCGATGATTCAATTCTGGGGTTTCATGTCTCAAAACAACGCTGTGATTATGAGAGACGCCGTAGTGGTGGGCTCCGAACATTTTGGCCACCTGAGCTTCTTTAACGGCCCCGACATCGCGCAGTACATGGGCCTCAACATTTCGCCTCCATCAAAATGCAGCAGCCACAGCCGGGACTCGATCCCACGACCTTCGGATCAGCAGCCGACTGCCTTAGCCACTAGACCACCGTAGCAGGGCTCGTACCATAACAGCCGCTAACACTATAGGTATAATATGACCGAATAGTTATATAATGTTTGACAGTGTTAAAGCGAATTCGACTGGGTTGTGCCAGCCTTATGCCACTTAACAATCAACAGTAAGAGCTGCGTAATCCTAACGTTTACATAAAAGTGACTTTTCTCGTGAACATTTCAGCAGGTTAGACAGGCTTACAAGTGCATCACCTACTAGTGGAGGACTGAGGTGGACAGACACGTGTAGTTTGTATAACTCACATAAATATTACAGTGCCAGCAGTTATCGGCTCATTACAATGGCGACTGCCGCCGTAGCCGCGGTGTCCGTAATCGCTATCGCTAACAATGGCACAAAAAAGCAAAAAATAAAAAATAAACAAAGCTGGCACTTCCCACGTGCAGTGGGAATCAAGGAAATGCGAAGCACGCATCAGGAACTTAAAATGGCTCTGCATTGTTGTCTCGCTATACCGATTTTGGTACATATGAAGTTAACGAAACGGCCGCAAGAGCACCAAGACTGTGGCACGTAGACCATGCCGCTAATGACAAGCATGTCATGATTGTAATGTTAGGACCTGTCATTTACTTTCATAATGCAGTCGTGTTGTGCCATAGCAACTTTGTTATACATCCCATTAACGGCACGCATGGTATGTAAATCATGCCGCTCATGACATGCATGTCCCGATTTTCGTGTTCTTAGAACGTGTCATCCACAGTCGTCAGACATTGTTTTCTCGCCATACCAGTTTTGGTATATATCCCATTAACGAAACGGCCAGGAGAGCACCAAGACCGTTGCATGTAAATCATGCCGCGCATGACATGCATGTCATGATTTTCATGTTATGACCTGTCTCTTATGTTCGCCATGCTGTCATGTTGTGGCATACCGATTTTTGTACATATCCCATTAACAAAACGCCCAGGAGAGCACCGCGACCGTGGCATGTAAAACATGGCTCTCATAACATGCATGTCATGATTTTCATGTCATGGCCAGTCACTTATGTTCGTCATGCGGTCGTGTTGCGCCTTACCAATTTTCGTATATATCCTATTAACGAAACGATCAGGAGAGCACCAAGACCGTGGCATGTAAATCATGCCGGTAATGACATGCATGTCATGATTTTATGTTATGATTTATGTTCTTCATGCAGTTATGTTGTGGCATACCAATTTTAGTATACATCACGTTAACGAAACGGCCAGGAGAGCACAAGTCGTAGGCAGCTAGATAGATAGATAGATAGATAGATAGATAGATAGATAGATAGATAGATAGATAGATAGATAGATAGATAGATAGATAGATAGATAGATAGATAGATAGATACGCTCAAAGTCGCCGAAATTCGTTAAGAAATGCTTCGCATTTAAAACCTCCGTGCCTGTGCGGATTTGAACGAATATATATAAGGACTTACATACCCCTGAATCTCACGTGCATGATTGGACACGTTGTGTTCTGAGGCAATTGGCTGTGATATGGTAGCAGAGGTGTTTCATAATATTATATGCTGTCAATCATCAGCTGTAGTTTCCGCGATGAAGACTAGGAAAAAGAAGGAGGAAGTTGAAAGAGACGACGGCGATGGAAGAAGTGGGAGACGAAGATAGTGAAGAAAAAGAGGAAGAGGAGTACTGTGCTAAGCTGCGTCCCCTGCGCGTTCCCTGTGCTGCGTCCGCTGAGCAAGCATGGGAGTTAATTTTCTATTATTATTCTTTTGTGCTTCGTGTTGCAATGTGACAAGTGATTATTTGACACTGTGCTCTCATCTGTTTTTGACATTTTGTTCATGCTGGTGTTTTCCCTTTACAGGTAAACGCTGTTTGAAAAGTTCTGTTTGAAATGTATATGCCCAACTCGGATTCGGCGGAATGTAGCTCCGATAAACCGTTCTTGGCGACCGCCAGTGACGGCACGCCTCTCATTCACCAAGTACAGGCTTAATAAAATTGAATTTGTTACCTGTGCAATAATGCCACTATTGCTGCCATTTCGGAGACAGCTCTCGACGAATCGCTCACTGTAGCTCCTTCTTTAGGGGTATGTTATATCTATAATTAGTTTTTGTGCTGCCAAATAACCGCAGTCATCTGCCTTTTTAATACATGTTGTCTCGTCTCGCAGGCTACCTATATAGAGCGGGTAAACAACTCTTCGTTGTTTGAAATGAACATGCTTAAAATATTTTTACGTAAAAATACGCAACCTGATTTTAGACGCAGAATGTTCAGTTAACTTTCTCAATTAGTGTAGACGATTGTCTTGTTCTCTTGTGCAGTGATGGTTTTTTCCCCTTCTCATATGAAAGAACCTTCAGCTGTGAGAATGACAATGCATTGAAATGGAAATGACAATATCCTAAAATTGGTTGCTTTGTATTTTGTCACTAACAGCTTAAGGCTATGGGACCAAATATCTTTGTATGAATTTTTCGTAATATTGTGTTGTAAAATTGTCTTTGGATTGTTTGACTGATTGACTGATAACACTTTATAACAACAAATATATAATTATCGGACAGTTGTTGGAAAATTGCGTAAAAAATACAAAACAGTACTACATTCTTTCGTCCATTACGGCAAGTCTGTTGGCTGAGTTTAACATTGCAAACCTTAGGTATATTTTAGTAAAACGGGAACTTACCGAGCTTCATAATTTTATTACGAAACAATAGAGTTGAATCTTCTCGATACGATTGCCAAAGGGATCGAGGAATAAATCGGCTGACCCAGACATAATGTCGCTTGAGGGACGTAAAGGCGAAAGCGAATAACTTTGGTAGTCGAACCCGATGCCTATGGTTTAGAAAGCGGAATCTTTAACAGCCGAAGCTCACACTGAAGCTGTGAAGGTTATTACTCAATCACTTATGGTTCACACCCGCACGTCCAATGTCGGTATAAGGCACACGTAATCTTATTATCGTGAATAGTGATGTAAATGGCAAGGATATGATGTCTATGCCATTACCTGTCGCTCACACTAGCCGTACATTCGTGCCTTTCATGCGAATTTTCGTACATAACAAGTAAAGGAGAGGACAGTTTTCCGTTTTCCTTTTACCATATTTATCCGTCACTGTTTCTTTTTCTTCAAGGTCACCCTCGCGTGAGACTTAAAGCTTTCGCCCTAAGGGCCATGAAAATAGGCGTATTCTTCTGCAATCTCAAAAGCAGAGGTTCACGTTGCATCATCCAACTAATAGGTATATGCGGACAGCGCGCAATGGCTCTCTCTACTCTCTCCTGCTTGAGATTTAAATCCTCCCGTTCTTATTGCAACATACGCTTCGCAGCCATCGTATAAAACGTCGCTCGTGGTTCGCCGCAATGCTACCTAAGGTATTCTGTTGCGATAAAAAATGTAGCGTTCTTGAAATACTACAAAAAGCCCCGTAATTTTATTATTAGACGCAAAGCAGCTCTTTGACTAGCCTGTGTAACACTGTCCCTCCGTGCGTCCGTACGAACGCGCCGCAACGCGCTCCCTTCGCCGCAGGTGTTGGAGCGGTGCCAAGTAGGTCACGCCGCAGCTGCGCGTTGACGTCACGCTCCCCTCGCAGTGCGCGCTGACGTCACTCTCTCCCTCGCCTGCCACGCGCTCGCCGCAGCGCCCGCAGCTGCCGCCTCGTCCGTTAGCCCGCAACACCTGCCGCTACCACCGCTCGCTCCGCTACTGCGACCGCCGCTCGCTACACCGCCGACTCGTCGGTTCACGCGCAAAAAATTAACACAATCTTCCCAAAGCGAACCCTGATGGGATGCGAAGCACCCGCGTTAGCGCCGTTCAACCCGTGACGCCACCCGTGCGCAACGCTGCTGCTTCGCATCCCATCAGGGTTCCCTTAGGGAAGATGGTGTTAATTTTGTGCTCCTAGGTGTGCATTGCATAGGGCAAATCTGAAAGGCGGCTCACGATGCAGATATTGCCCTGCCTCGTCACGGTCTAGTGGTTATGGCACTCGGCTGCTGATCCGAAGGTGGCGGAATCGAATCTCGGCCGCGGCGGCTGCATTTCGATGGAAGCGAAATGTTGAGGCCCGTGTGATGTGCGATGCCAGTGCGCGTTGAAGAACTCCAGGAGGTCGAAATCTCCGGATACCTCCACTACGGCGTCTCTCATAATCAGAGCTGGTTTTGGGACGTTAATCAAAACAAATCCCCAAATCAGGAAAATTATATATTGTCTTGAAAGCTGTGGGTGGTAAATTTTGCAGATACGTTTGGCGTTTTCTTTAATTGCGAAATGTGCGGAAAAAATGTATTGGAGGAGGTTTCTAAAGCGTAGTCATCGTTACTCCTGCCGAAGTTCGGTACGTAGTCCCCGAACAGCACCTTAAGGTTCCAACATTATACAGTTTTGACGGTTTTGCTGTGCTGCTCTCAGGTTTCGCTGTGTGAACACACTTATATGCAATGCGATATTAACATTCAAAGCTGTTTCACAACGTGAAAACCGTCGGAACAGCGAAGCTGTTAAATCTTTTGTTCTTAGTCATGTCGTATCTGGCGAAACCGTCAAGTGGCAAATTGGTAGTAGGTCAAGGGAGAGAGCGCATTTTTTCTTTCTTTCTTTCTTTGCATGTCGTCTTATGAAACGCAGCCATTGCTTCGGGGTCCCATACTGGCCTTCATATAACCTTATCTTCTAGCAGTGCGCTGAGGGAAAAAATAGGCTAAGCACAGTAGTGGGTGGTGGGTCCAAGGCAAGAGCGCACAGCTACTCCGGAGCACTACTACCAACGCCGACAGGAGGCCAAAGAACATGCAAGCACTACAACAGTTACACCGTTTGAAGGGTGTATACGTCGCTGGGTAAGACACTCAGTTTCGGAGCGTGGGACCTTAGGTAAGAAATGCAGCACTGCTTATAGTTTTAATTGTTTTTCTACGTTTGATTTCTTTACAATGCTTCGTCTCACGTAAGATATATATATATATATATATATATATATATATATATATATATATATATATATATATATATTAGTAGCCTAGATTGCTTTATGGTTACAAAAAGAGGAAGGCAGGGTTGTGTTCTCCCTCCATATTTATTTACTTCAATTTATACGTGGATTATATATTCAGAAACTGCGGTCTAGTTTGCAGGAGTGTAGTGGACAAAATTTTAAATACAGAAGTAACTGCACAAAGTTATGATCACGGGTGAAGGACGTAGCAATGGCCTAAATAACTAGGCAAGTGATATTACAGAACACTGCCTCTTACTGCGAAGCTCTCAATGGTTAATTTTCGGGGTTTCATGCGCAAAACGCTTCCGCCAGAAGCTGATATGAAAAAGGAGGGTTTCCGGCGCATCTCTCCTCCTCCCAGCCAGAGCGAGTGTATATTCGGTTTGCGGACGGCTCACGATGTTTTTCGGACGTCGTCAGCATAGTGTTCGTCTTTCTGCCTTTCCTCTCTATCTCCGTTGTTTGCGCAGTGTCCCACCAAATTACTCCCAGGACTGCGCAGAGAACGCTGCACAGCGCAAGCGTTTGTTTTTATTGTTGTTATAGTACAACTACCTATATTGTGATTATGCCGGATGGCTTCGCATATTGAACCATACATGTTGAACGCTCACCACACTTAGCAGCGAAGGAGTAGCCGGCGCATTATTGGTGCGACAACACCTCCGAATTCCATATCATTAAAAAAAAACAGGTAGACTTTGCTGAGTGCTCTCTCATTCTTCCCTTTTGGTCTTCATCCGATCCTGCTTCTTATGCCCCTCTTGTTTTTCCTCATTCATTTGCTTCTTTTTCTGCTTCCTATTCTACCTAGGCATCGTCTGCTTCCACTTTTTCTTCGTTGGCGTCCCCTTACTCATCTTTTTTTTACTTTTTCGCCGTCTTCTTCTTTTTCCCTGCCCTCTCCTCTACTCATTCTCCGCCTTCTTCCTCTTCTTCCCCTTTTTCTTTGTCGTCGTTGTCTCATAATCGTTGGGGAGATTTTACGTGCCAAACCACAAGATGATTATTGATCTGTGGGGTTTAACGTCCCAAAACTAGCTCTGATTATAAGGGACGCTGTATGGAGCGCTTCGGAGGAAATTTTCACCCCTTGGGGCTGTTTAATGTGCACTACCTCTACTACCATAAAAGAATACCACCGCTACAACATAAGGTCCATGGTTGTGAACACAGTATTCAAGCATATGTGAGAATCACATGCGTTGCAGCGCTCCTGTTCAGCTGGATTAAAATGCACACAAGCATAAAGTTTTTTTTTTTTAATTTGGAACGATGGTGGTTACGGACACCAATCGAGGAGGCTGCCGCGCCGGGCAGCATCGACACAAATTCCGGCAATTCTAACGAGCCCTTAACAGCTCACGCTGGAAAAGACCAGCCATTATTCTCAACTTTGAATTGTTTTGAATTGTGCTTCTTTCGTTGTGATGGAGAGGCCACGTGTGGTGGGTACTCCCGAGGCACAACGAGCCGAACAAGACAAGTAATGACCACCCGTCAAGCATAAATTTACGTGCGAGTGCTTGCGTGCGCGCACGCGTGGGTGTGTCTGTTTCTTTGCCCGTGTTTGCTTTTCGTCACGATCGCCGCCGCCGCTCAGGACGATCAAGTGACTGTATCTGTCATCACAATTGTGTGGCCTCTGTGTCCTGAGCAAGTGAGTTTCACTGGCCTTCTACATTCACAAATAGAAACGGCTCACAACTGTTTCTAAGGGTGCTGAATCAACAGAGGTTGTACCGATGCAACAGAAATGAAAAAAAAAAAAAATGGCCGCGTACCTGCGTGCTTCGCTGCAAATGTCGTCAAAAGGCGATAGTCTTCTGCCGGCCCTACTACGCTGCGTCGGATATGGACGTCATCTGGCAGCGCCGTCGGGAAACATCAGCTTGTGCAGAATCCCTGGGCTGCCAGCAGCAAATCGTCGGCAGAGGCCTTTTTCGTGCATAGCGTCACATTTTTAGCGCAGCCAAACAAACATTAGGGTATGAATGGGAAAATTAGCATACACCCGTTTTTGTAGCACAAGGCTACAAGGAAATCCATACGGATTTCTCAGAAATAAGCGCTTCCTAGTTGCCGAAAAATTCTTCCTGGTCCGGGGTTCGAAAGAGAGACCAACGCCAGTCCGGGGCGCTCGCTCTGCCAATTGAGCTAACCAGGAGGCTAGCGATTGACAGTGCGAGGGCGAAGCCATCGACAACTGTTTATGATTTCATAAAACGTTACTCCACCTTGCGGGTATCCGCAGAACTCATTTGCCAAAACTCCGGGTCATTAGAATTATGTATCTATGCATATTATAGTAAAGGAACACACCACATAACACTTACATATTGATGTTGCACCTCAGATATGCGTAATGTTTGCTCTTTGATCGACAATGTTCACAAGTATGAACGCAGCTACCAGTTCAAGATGGCTGGGCGTTAGGCAAGTGCTTAAACTTTGGCCGGGTGGCTGAATCGTGTGACAGACAGACAAACAGACGGACTGAAATTTCTGCGTATTCCAAGAAGGACTATCGTCTTTAAAAAGAAAAGCTGTTATGAAAGCGAGCACTTGGAATGATTTCACACACTATGAAATGCGGACACGTTAGCCCGAAAATGATGGTTCGCCTGGTTAACACTTTCGTATTTCCCGTGGTAATGTGTGTCTGAGATTCCTTTGACGTATATATATATCGTACTGGCAAAGCACATTGAGAAGTACATGTATAATAAGAAAAAAAAATTCTCATCTGTGTAGAGATATCAGCTCTCATTGTTCCTTTGGAGCAATCGTCTTCAAACAAAAATTATTGTTAGCGAAACTGGAAGGTCAGAGAAAACCAAGCCTCCCATACTAATTGATTGATTTCTGGGGAGATTCCGGCCACCCGGCGTTCTTTAACGTGCACTGACATGGCACAATACACGGACCTCAGCATTTCGCTTCCATCGGAATGCAGCCGCCGCGACCAATATTCCATCCAATGACATTTGAATTAGGAGCCGAGTGCCTTAGGCACTGGTCCGCCGTGGCGGGGCGGGCTCCCATAGTAAGGATAGTCGTTAAGTGGTGTTTAACAACGTAAAATCTGCGGTAGCTAAACGAAATTTTTTTTCAATAATTGTCGTTGATTCTCATATAATCATGGTCTCATTAGGAGTCATCAGTGACTTGAAGGACCTTAACAAATTCAGACCCAAAATCATTGTGCACATATTTGCGGCTTTTCAGGACCATAATTGAGACAATGGATTTAGCGAAATAACGTGGCTCATCTGCAATCGCCGTATGTCTGCTCATTTTCACGCGGAAACTATATTGCTCCAACGCACTTCAACCAACTGGTGACAGCTATGGTTCGTCAAAGTTTATGCAAATGAAGTCTTGAATACACTGTCTCTTGTTTTCCGCATGTCGATTTGGAGAAACGAACCCATTTGAGATATTTTCTTATACCAATTGCTCAGGTCATTGGTCGAGAAATTCCTTTAGCCCACGAGAATAATGAGGATGTTTGTCTGTATCTCATGATCCTGCGGCGCTGCGGTGATATATGTAAAAAGCGTGCATACTAGCTAACCTTAGAAAGTAGCTATTGGACTATCGTATTGTCCGTATCTGGCTTGTTCGTAAACAGATGCCTATTAATAGGAGTGTGGCGTATGCTAATAAAGCACGCCCCGTGGGCCTAGCAAAGGCTCCACGTCGTTTGGTGGACTTGGCTGCTCACGTACATAAGCGATAACTTATTTCATGTATCATAATGTTTTTTCTTCCTAAAGCATCCTTCATCCCATTGCTTGAAACAATATTTTTGCGCTTAATGTAGTGAGTATTCGGTCGGTGGGTAGCTTCCGTGCTGTAGACAGAATTTTAGGTTTAGTTTCGTTGAGAGCATAGAACACAGACTGAGTGACATTTCTTTAGCGGTTGCAAATCGGATTAACAACCTATCAAGCGTTATTTCAAAGCATTCTTGAAAAAATTGAACGTAACTTGTATTCTTTTAGTTTGCCACCAAAACTATATCCGATGATGATATATTTACGGAGGCATTTGGTAGCACGAAAAAAAAAAATCTACACAGACATACCAACTGTGAATCAACTTTATGCCCAATAAAGGAGCAAGACACATTTCGGAGACTAATTTCTCCGCGGCATTCCCTCAGATAGCCATAAGCTTTTAACGCTATCGTCCACGTCGACACACACACACACACACACACACACACACACACACACACACACACACACACACACACACACACACACACACACACACACACACACACACACACACACACACACACACACACACACACACACACACATCTCTGACTTCAAAGAGCGTGCGAGAACGTTCGCTGCTCTGGAGCAAAGCAAGTGCCCGCGGTTACACTTTGTGCATGCGCTTCATTGTTGATCGCTTTGTGGCAGCGCTTTCTTAATGTTCGGCGCTCAAAATGCGCCCATCGGCAACGACGCTGATTGACTGCAAAGAGATGTTGAGAGCATCGTTCCGACATACTTCCCCTGTGCGACGGCAGCTTTTGGCGCGCGGTGTGGTATCGTTCATTTTGTGTCATTTCCCGTAGTTGTACGGACCGCCTTTGTGCGATAGCGCCGTGCTCTTTGTTGGCGGCAGCCTTCCTTGCGCTCCAAGCCGGGACTCTGGAGCTGTTCGGAGATAAAACTTGTGTTACCTCGGGGAGCAGTTGTTCCTAAGCTCTTTGTTATACAGTTTGCACCAAGGAAAGGCCTAAAATGTCTTGCATGCGCGAAAACGGGCGAGCGTGATCTATGCATTCCAAATAATACGAGCGACGATCCTTCTGAGCATAAAAGATAAGCGCTGCTCGAAAAAGCCAGAAGAGCAAAGCTGGAGGACTTCGTTCAGAAGCGGGCGAAATAGTTTGAGTGTGTTTAAGACGCATTTCTTTATATTTTGCCTGTGAGGTGGAGACGATACTCTTGTCTGCATGAGACGTGTGCCATTACAAAAACTTTAGACGTCCATGTATATATTATATGCTTGCTACTGGGAAGCACATGCAAACCGTGGGGAAGTGAAATTCTGGGGCTAAATTCACAAAACGTTCTTTCGTCTTTCTATGTGCGCCTTGTCATTGGCTGACTGCCATCGTTAATGTTATGTCCGCCATCAGGATTGGGACAATTCTTGCGTAAGTGTTTTTTGTGAATATGGGCCCTGGAATAATTTGTATGCTTCTTCAGTAATTCGTGCGTATGATTGCCCAGCCGGTGAAATCTGATATGCAGTTCTATCCTTATTACTTTTTTTTAGGAACCGCCCTATGGCGCACAGAGATTCCTGTACATTTCTGCTTACATGTGAGCACTGCCGAGCTGGCTTGCGCAACCTTATTTCGGCGAAACTCTTTATTGAAAATGGAAAGAAATTACGGACGATTACGATGCTTCCTAATTAGAAGTGTGAGCGCCGCTGCATGTGTATGTTTGTGTGGTTATCTACCAAGCAAAATCATTTGAAGGGACGTTTAATTGCACCTACAGCTGCAGAAAATTGCTCATTTTGGGCACACACTCTCTCTTCAATAAGCCCATCTCTTCAAGGCCTTGATAGTCATAAAGGAAGCCACATGGCCTTTGAAATAGCTTGATATAAATTCTGTTTCTCAAGTTAGAGGTATATATGCAAATGTTTCGCGAGGTCGTCACACCAGTGGTCACATATGAATTCTGGCGTCGGCAGCACTGAGCCTTTGCTCAGACAGCTCGTTTAGCATCTGCGGATGCGCCGCTCATTGTTATGAAAAAATCAATGAGCTTCTCTTTGTGCACTGCGAACTGCCGGCTTTTCCTGCCTCGAGAACGGTTACACTGAAACGCTTGGCTCATGTTCGTGGTACCCTACTTAACCGTATCTCACCAACTGGCCTCGTACATCTCTGCAAGTACTGTGATGTCCAAGACATTATTCCGCATGTTATGGGTACGCGCACAAAATCCTTGTACCGTGATGCTAACCGATTGGCAGTGGGAGGCCTAGCTCTCGGAGCCAGAACCGAATAATCGTCGAAGCGTGGTTGAACGGGCACTATTGATTGCGATGGCCAGCGGTTACCAGGAATAAGGAGGCCGCCTACGTGGGGCGCACACTGCGCTTTCTCACCAGGAAAGTTTAATCTCTCCATCTGGCCCCAGCATCCGCGGTAGCCCAGTCGACCTCGACAAAACATGATGAGCGCCGCATTGCTCGAGTTGCTTTAGCCAGCACATCTTTCGAAATGCTTTCTCGCTCGTCTACTGCGAAGGCTGACACTCTGCACAGCAACACGCGCACAATAGACGCGCGATGAAATGCCTAGGAGCTATAGTAATTGTTCAAGAGACGTATCAGCCTTATCGATTCGACACGAATGTGCATTTGTAAATGGTGGCTGACACACCCAGCTGCGATTTCTGCGCTATTTATGAAACTATTGAACACGTGCTGTGTAGTTGCAGTAATTATGACGCCCCGCGCTACCGACTTCAAATGGACTCGAAGCCGCTTTCAGCAGCCGAGCTTCTTGGACCCTCGACATGTGCTTCGATGGCTCAGAAGGCGACGAAGGCGTTGTTAACGTACCTGACTGAACTCGACAGGTCTGTGCGACCGCCTCTAGACAATGTACTTGTGCAACTGTGCGCGTCATTCGGCCCTTCTCTCTCTCTTCATCTATTTTTCATCCTATTTTACCCCTTCATCCCTTTCCCCAGCGGAGGGTAGCAAACCGATCGCTCGTTTGGTTAACCTCCCTGCCTTTCCTTACTCCTCTTTCTCTCTCTCTCTCTTTAAGAGACGCAAAGCGGAAAGCCAAGACCATTGATAATCGAACATCACGTAAATGTGATTTGTCCTAGGCTATAAAGGCTAACAGTCAGTCTCGTGTGGTTCATGCCGGCCTTTATGCCCGCATGTCCAATGCAGGTCTGGGCCACGTCACTCGTGAACCACACGTGTAGCAACAATGCGTCTGTGAGACACACGGTTTTAGACCTAGGTCACGTGGAAAGGTACCACCGAGCCCTGACTCTCACCACAATGTTGGGCATCTTGTGTTCGAGGTGCGGCTCTGGTAAAAACAGTGCTGTTCAACTATCTTCTTGTACGCTATTTTTCTAGGTTGTTTTGTGGCGACTATTTTTATACGCTATTTCACTGCCACCGTTTTGCCGGAGTTGCCCTTAACAGAGCATGCCCTTCCCATGCTGCCGGAAAGCGGCTAAAACGTTGTGAACGCAGTCGTCAAAATGAAAATAAAGGTTATTATTTAAAAGATTGAAAAGCCGTCAACAAGTCTACGAGCCTTAGTGCAGAACATATCGCCTTAACAATGCTGTAGGAAATCCATACCGCTCGCATCGACGTTAATTGTTCATACACAAATCAACGAAGTCCCGCATTAATGCCCCCACAATGTAATGTTATCTGCTGTAGGCGGCGTTTCATCGCGCCTGCAATTGTACTGCTCGCAAGAGGCGGCTAAGTTTTTTGTCACAAGTAAATACAAAATATTCGTAGTTAAAGAATAATTTTGTCATTGTGATACGCAAAAGTTTTCATACTATCCTCTCTCCAGCCGCTCAGTAAACCTAGCGAAAACAAAGCACAAAATGAATTGAAAATTGCAGAAAATGTATTTTCTTTTTTTAATTCGATGCGTGTCGGGAAACAGTGTACATTTCGAGAAATTTCCGAGTGCCCCCAACAGCGGGTGCGAGGTACCCTGGGAAGTCGGAGCGTCGACCGCCGCCTGAATTTCATCTGTTCGCCTTGCCTGCGGCGCCCGGCCCGAAGGGCATGCGATCGCGCTTTTTCCACGAAAAACGGCTGTTACAGCTGTTACAGAAACTAATACGTCGCTTCTCAGCCATTCTTGATCAAATCGCACCACATAAAAAGAGCTTGAAGTGGACAGCTCAACGTAGCTCGCTTACAGGAAGCCTATTTTGAATGATCTAATAGACACGAGGCGTCGATCATAAAGTGGTTTTGCGCTGCTGGCAACTCTGAAGTTCGTACGTTATCATGACAAAATATAAGAGCACTTGAGAAGAGCACTTCATGCTCGCTTAACTTCTTTTGCAATTTATTAAGTTAACTTCAAAAGCTTTAGTTATTTGAGACTAAGCTTCCGTAAAGCAGAGTTCGCGACGAATCTTGTTGCGAACGTTCATTTGCACAAGGAACAACATAACAATTGTTAATAATATGAATGATTTTCCGCCAGAAGATTAAATTTTAGGGGGTAGGGTGTCGCTACAGTTAGCGATTACATTACTTTTGATAATGAGCACTACTCATTTTTTATGTTCCGTGAGCGAATGCAGGGTAGTAGTTTATATACACATGAAATCTTTTTCAGTATGCTGCAAAGCATACCTACTCCTGCCGCTTCCATGAGAAAAGAGTCATGCATGAAGTAGCTGAACTTGCCTACTGAAAGAGCTTTGAGGAGAATGTGCAGCGTAAGCATTCTCACGGCGCTGCGCTGCTAAGCAAAAGGGTGCAGGTTTGATTCCCTGCAAATGCAGAAACATTTAGACAGGGTGAAATGCAACACAGCCATTGACTAAAATGCATGCGCAAAATAATGAACCGCTGGTGACCTCAAATGAACGAGAACGGAAATCTGGGCGAGTTGGTGATAATTCATATTGACCAGCTTACAGCGCAAACGGGGACGAAGACGAAGGAAAGACAAGGTGACAACACGAGTTGAGAGTCAGCGCTCGTGTTGTCACCTTGTCTTTCCTTCGTCTTCGTCCCCGTTTGCGCTGTAAGCTGGTCAATATGACCCAAATGAATACAGAATACTCCACTATATCGTGCTTCATGATGATATTGTGGTTTTGGCTCGTGAAACTCCAGAGTTACGTTTTTGTTAAGGACTCGTTATCTGGCCCAGAATGTTTAACTTAGAAAAATCGGTCACCTTCTTTTATTGTTCAATACTCTGTAGCATGATACAAGCATCACCTAATTAAAAGGTAGGCGCAAAACACAAAAGAGCGACATCAGTTTCCTTTTAAAGCGAGGTCAGGCTATAATGGACACATTTAACTCTGATTGACCAAGGTCTTTTTTACTTTGATCAACACCGATAGCAGCTGAAGAAACATGTTTGTCGAACAACAAGGGAAAGGCACAAACTACTTTGGGCCCCGCCACGGTTGTCTAGTGGCTAAGGTACTCGGCTGCTGATCCGAGGGTCGCGGGATCGAATCCCGGCCGCGGCGGCTGCATTTCGATGGAGGCGAAATGTTGAGGCCCGTGTGCTGTGCGATGTCAGTGCACGTTAAAGAACCCCAGGTGGTCGAAATTTCCGGAGCCCTCCACTACGGCGTCTCTCATAATCAGAACTGGTTTTGGGACGTAAAACCACACAAAACAACAACAACACAAACTACTTTGGTCTCTGTCCCTGGAAAGACGTCCTTCCCGCTTCATCATGTGGCAGAACAAGCAGCTGCGAGCACACTGAGCTGTGGTGACATCTGGCTATTTCTCGGAGATACGTCTTATCCAGTGTGACAGCTTCAAGATTTTTAATCTCTAAAGTTAACAAAGGAACTTGATTGACTCCTCGTTATGCGAAAGCACCACCACATTGTTTTTCCTTCTGTCTTTGGGAGTCCTTAGGAAATAGGCTTCCTGTGAGCGTGTGACTAGAAAAGAATTCTAATTATTACCACCGCAAAGATAGAAACATGACGTCTGGATGTTCGTGTAGCAGCTGCCGAAGTGCGAATGGCAATGAGGAGGTGTTTCTTGGAGCTTATATATGACTACACGTGCGACTTTTCTTTGCAGACTTCATTTATCCTTGGCATAGAATGCGGTCCCTCCTCCATTGCAGAGAAGTTCTCCCTCGCCTATGGCATAAACTTGCTTAACATAGTTCCTGGGGAAAAAGTAGTACAGGAGGGGCGCCGATGGTTCGAATGATTCATGTCATGCCCAACCATGCAACTAGTTAGGTCATTTTTATAAATTTCTCCTTCCGCCAATTTCCACAGTAACATTTCACTAATGAGTCTGCCGTGGCTAACGAAGACACGCGCTGACGTGTGGGCCCCTTGGTGCCTTGCGAGGTAGGGCCGAGCATCGTCGGTGGACCGCTGGGGCATACAAGCTTGGGCGGGCAACGTGGCAAGCCGCAAAAAATTTCTTCCGCCGACCCGTGCTCGGGGCGCCTGATTGATGAAAGCACAGAGGCGAGCTTGTTTCACCAGCGTCTATTTTGCGTCGTTTACAGTATTCTACCTAACCAACTTGTCACTTTTCGGTAGTGAGTTTGAAAGAGAGGCGCCACGTGCTGGAGACTTGTTATCGTTGTCTTGCCAACGGCGGATCCCAGCGCGGCTTTGGCACAGCCAGCGGCTGCTCACTTTGCTGGCTCATATGCAGTACAGTATGAATGCGACGCGATTAAAAAAGACGTTGCAAAGCAGAATTCCGTGAGATTTCCTTGAGAGAGACTGCACCAAGCACTGGAGAAACTTGCCTGATTACTGGTATACATATCCACAGTGCTCGGTATAACGGGAACAAATACGACAGAAAGTCAAGGCTCCGCTTCCTGATATACTACATTATGCATATAGGACTGCAGCTCACATATGTGCGAAATATTGCTGCGCCTTTCGCAATGTTAGCGAACAAATAGGGAGTACTTTTACTCTAGGCAGGATTACGCTGCACGTAGTTCTAACGCAAAACCGCGACTGTTTCTAACAAGCTTAGGCAACATATATGCCATCCGCCATGTATCGGGCATCCGCTACTGCCTTCTCTTGACAGCGTGTTGGTCTATTATAAGATTCTTTCTTAGGCTTCTCAAAATAAAAAAAGTCTGTCCGTCTGTCCAGCAGTCTTTCTGTCTGTTTTTCTGTCTGTCTGTCTGTCTGTCTGTCTGTCTGTCCATTCAACCGACCGACCAAAACCAAGCGATCTACTAGCACTGATGGCATAGGGTCATACACGTCAACATTATAAAGCGCAAAGGAAACATCAGGCCTATTTCAGACAAAATATATGTAGGTAATCGTGATGCGCAGCTTTCATTTATTGAGAATACACATTGGACTGGTTTTAAATGTGAAGCGTTTCTTAGCGAACCTCGGCGACTTTGAGCATCTATCTATCTATCTATCTATCTATCTATCTATCTATCTATCTATCTATCTATCTATCTATCTATCTATCTATCTATCTAGCCGCCTACGACTTTGTGCTCCCCCTGCCGCTTCGTTAATGGGATGTGCACGAAAATTGGTATGCGACATGACTGCATGACAAACATAAATCACAGGTCACAACATGAAAATCATGATATGCATGTCATGAGTGGCATGATTTACGCGCCACGGTCATGGTGCTGTCCTGGCCTTTTAGTTAATGGGATGGATGCTAAAATTGGTATGACACAACTTGACTGCATGAAGAACATAAATGACACGTCATAATACACAAATCATGACATGCATGTTATGAGCGGCATGATTTACGTACCACGGTCTTGGTGCTCTTGCAGCCGTTTCGTTAACTTGGTATATACCAAAATTGGTATGGCGAGACAACAATGTATTACGACCATGGGTGACACGTTCTAAGGACATGAAAATCGTGACAGGCATGTCATGATCGGCATGGATGCCACGCGATTTGTTAATGGGATGTATACCAAGATTGGTATGACACAACACGAGTGCATGACGAACGTCAGTGACAGGTCATAACATTAGAATCATGATATGCGTGTCACAGTCTTGGTGCTCTTGAGGCCGTTTCGTTAACTTCATATGTGCCAAAATCTGTATTGTGGGACAACAATGCAGGTCCATTTTACGTTCCTGATGCGTGCTTCGCATTCCCTTGATTTACTACACGTGGGATCTGGCATTTTTTTACGTTGGTAAGTGAAAAGTCGACGCTTTAGAAAAGGTGTTGAAGAAGACGGTACGCGACAAAAACAAGGCTACCGAAGCAAGCGGCTCTGTAGGAGTCTTTAAGTCAACTGTAAAAAAAGGTCCGAACAGATGGCGTCATTTTTGTACGTGGTGACAGCGTTACCGTAAGCTGTGCGCTTCGCGCGGCTCTTGCCTCGCCTCCCACTTCGGCTGCCACCTAGAAAACTCGTGTTCGATCCCGGCCGCGGCGGTCGCGTTTTCAATGAAGGGGAAAATGCCAGAGACCCGTGTACTGTGCGTTGTCTGATACCAGACAACGCACCACCGGTGGGTAGCATTGATAATGACATGGTGGCCGATGGTCTGTGCCACGTCGTACCTTGTCGTGGGCTACCAGAGTTGTTGCTGGTAAAGGACTATCGGCTCAGTCTCTGGTTTTCCCACATACTTCGAGTTTTGGTGCTTGAAACTTTTCTCCTTACCTCCAGAACGAACGAGCGCGCTCGCGTTTTTGTGGGCAACGCAGCATGCGCTTTGATAGTGTGGTCGCTGCTGGGCTCCCTCTGCTGCTCAAACCATTGGGACATGGCAATGTCCTACGTGCAGCGAACCCTGCCCGATCAAAAACTGTGGCAGCAGCGCGTTCTACCGTTTCTTTGAGGTCAACAAACTCGACAAACTGGGCTTCTTTCAGTGAGGCGTTGCTGTAGAAGAGGCAAACGTCTTCACAGTCGAACGAAAGTCGTGAAGTCGGCAGATGTGACTCTGACTGCTCAGGAGGCATGTTGATGCCGGTATCCCACACATGCGTTGTTCGTGGAGTTGGAAAGCGCTAGAAGGGCTTCCATCGGCTCAAGCGCTGACCACCATGAGAACCCCGTCTCCAGCTGCTGTGGGTCGAATATACATTGCGCCTCTGGTAGTGATATTGCGTCATCCGATACCGCCGCAGGGTCAGCCACCTGTGGTGCTGTATAGCAGGCACGGTCTCTGTATGCGTTTAGACAATCTGTGAAGGTTGCTGTCGGAGGGCTGCAGGGCATAAGTGCAGCATCAGGACTATGCCTCTGACGAGTTCTGTTTGCGCGATAAGGCAAATATGTGGAGCGAACGGCTGCGGCGATGGGTTAGTGCTCCTGCCGAGTCTCGTACGTGGTAGGATTGTGGCGACCGTCGTGTGGAAGGAGGCCGAAAGCAGCAATAAACTTGATGCTCCACTCTGACCACAACGGCTCACTCATGCCTTCCTACCTGTCCCATGCTTTGGCAGCACATCGAAGGTGCTCCGTGGCCACCAGCCATTTACCCTGGTCAGTCCAGGCGTGTCGAGAGCCTAGCGCATTGAGTGCTTCCAACCCAAATCCACAGAACTCCGGTAGCTCCCATGCCCAGAGCTTAGAGAATCTAAGCACTGCAGTCAGTTTGAGAAGTACGAGATGGCGCGCATGAGCTCAGCGATGCAGTCAGATGAGATGCCCGATGAGCCTGCAGGGATCGCGTAGGCAGAGTATGCGGCCGTCTCACTCTTCACGGCGTAGAGATCAGTGAATGAGGGAGCGCTGACAACATCCATCTGAAGCACTGCTGCTGACACAGTCCTGATTGATTTGTGGGGTTTAACGTCCCAAAACCAGTGCTGATTATGAGAGACGCCGTAGTGGAGGTCTCCGGAAATTTAGATCACCTGGGGTTCTTTAACGTGCACTGACATCGCACAGCACACGGGCCTCAACATTTCGCCTTCATCGAAATGCAGCCGCCGCAGCCGGGATTCGATCCCGCGACCTTCGGATCAGCAGCCGAGTGCCACTCGACCACCGTGGCGGGGCACTGACACAGTCCTGGCCACGGAGTTTCTTGCATAGGAAGCGTGCAGAACAGCTCCTGGCAAAATCATTCCGGGGACTGTCTCACCGAGGAAAGGTATCGGCGGGTCGGAGGACGTGCGCCCTGGAGCCGCCGAGGATGCCTGGATATATACTGAAGAGAGTTGGCATTCAAGTGCATAAGACGCTGACGACAATAAGTGGTGCTGAGCAGAAGACAAGAAGTCCCACCCAAGAATGAGGTCACATATGCACTCCAGAAAACTGCAAGAATGATGTGGTGACGTTTCCCATCTATCAAGACACGAGCAGTGCGCTATGCAGTCGGGCGAATGACAGCGTTGATAGCTCCACACAGAGGAGGGCCACAGTATAGCGTAGTCACTTTCCGGAGGCGGCAACAAAAGTCGGCACGAAGAATCGAAATAGCAGCACCTGTGTCCACGAGAGCCTCTGCGCGGACACCTTCTGCAAACACTACTATCCAGTTTGACGGTCTGTCCACAGGAATTTTTGGCTCTCTGGTGAATGTAGTTTCGCCTCCTAAAACTGCATTGGGGAGTTTTCTGAGTGGGTGCTGGCGACGTGGGAGGCAAGCCTGAGAGGCGACACTGAACGACGGCGCGCACACGGCGACCTACGTCGAGACTTGTGGAGGATTGGAGGACATATCAGTAGAGTAGGGCTGTGATGGTGAGCGGTCAAAGAAAGAGCGGTAGGACGGCCGCTGGTAGCTCCTTGCTGGGCGAGCGCCTGTGCGTTCGTCTGGAACGTACCCTCGTTGCTCGTCATATTGACGTCTGCGGCAAAAGCGGGAGATGTGTCCTCGATAGCCGCTGTAGAAAGAAATCGGTCGAGCAGGACGCGAAGCGTTTTAATAAGGCTGTGGGCGCACGGGCGGTGACAATGAAGCCACAGGGGCGCGTTCTGCTGGCTTTGGAGAAGAGGCGAGGGTCGCCGGAGAGAGCGCTGCAACGTTGGCATAGGTCGGCATCTGGTGAACGCTAGAATTGTCAGAGCACGCGACACGTGGTGCTGACGCTATTTATTGTTTGATGACGTCTACTAACGTGGTGGACCCAGAAGGAACACTAAGTGCCGGAGAACATGAAGAGGACTGGCCGTGAAGCTCTTCGCTATCGATGTATCAAGGTGCGCAAGTCCATGACCAAAGGGGGACGAATGTCAGGTGTATCGGTGCATAATTTTAGGGACGGAAGCTCCTGGAGTCGCTGGCAAGTGGTTATGACTTCCTGAATGGTTGTTGGGTTTTGAGTGGCGAGAGCGTTAAAGGTTAAAGTGTTTATGCCTTTAACAATGTGGCGTATTCGGTCTGCTTGGGACATGGAGGCGTCCACACGCTTGCACAATGCAAGCATATCCTCGATGTACGACGTGTACGCTTCTACCTGGGCCTGATGATCGACCTCTGTCTGAGCAGACCATATTGGAATGCCGGAATGACAGAGTCTCCCAACAGAAAGCCACGAAGGGTGTGCTCAAGTTTTTGCGAGCAACGGTCCCCGTTGACAGTCTCTCTCTTTTTTCCCTCTCTTTTTTCTTCCATCCCTTCCTGTCTCCCCTTAACCCCTCCCCAGCGCAGGGTAGCGAACTGGATATTTTTCCTTCCGGTTAACGTCCCTGCCTTCCGCCCATCATCACTCTCTCTCTCTCTCTCTCCGTGGGTCTGAGTACGCTCAGTGAGCTTCTTCTTCGCGACCTCAGCACGAACAGCGGGAGCACCGAAAGTTTGACGCAGTTGTCGCGTGAACGTGGCGCAATCAGGAATATGGGGTTCGTGGTTCGAAAAACAAGTTTTTGCGATGTCGGATAGGTAGAAGGGGACGTTGCGTAACTATTGCGAATTATCCCACCTGTTAAAGTCGCTGCCAATGTCGTAGTTTTGAAGCAAGTCATCGACGTCATTGCCTCTCAGACCAGCCAAAATTGGCGGGTAGCGATGGCGGCTATCGATGGGGAGTACGGGTTGCGCAGGTTGCAGTGTCCGCGCGACCCGGTGTACCGCGCGCGTGTCAACGCGAGCACACCGGGTTCCTTTCATAAGCGCGCAGCAATTTTCTGTTAAAAACCACGAAATTACAGAGTTCTCAGAAAGCCCACTGAAAGATTCTACGTCAAAAGAAAGCTTTCCTTACGTAAAGATGTAATGACATCTCCATGTGATATTTTAGCACAGGTCTCGTAGGGCTCCTCGTGCAGTGAAGCGCCAACATGTCATATCGAGGCTTTCACCTAAAAAAAAACAAAAGAAGGAACCATACCGTAGCGCCCTCGTTCTTCCTGTGGAAACTACAGCAATGGATAATCGCAGTGATTTGGCGTGAATATGTGAAAAATTCCACAACTAAATATCCGCAAGAAAAATGCAACCCTCAATATTCTATGTAGATCCGGGAGTTGGCCCGTTTCATACTGTTTGGTGGTAGAATAATGTAAATGAATATAAAAAGACACGTTGTTTCTGCGGTCTGCAATTTGCCTAACTGATCGAAACAGTTCGTTTTCGAAGCTCAAAACGTGCCAATACGCTAAGGGGTGGAGCGCGTTACATTAAGAATGCTGTACACGCAAATGTGGCTGATCAAAGCGTTCAACTAGAGGCTTCTGCAGCACCCTTCAGACGACGATGGCTGGGGTGCTTCCTTCTTCAAGCTTATTCGTCTTCCCAGTAGGAAGACGAATAGGCCCAGATTGACTTAAGAGGCGATCTGCGCCCTCTTCGTTCTATTCAATAGCGTGAGCATACGAGGTATGCTGAAAGCTCTAGAAACAAATAAGTACATCATATGTACAATGTATATGATTCTACGGAAATAACATTGCTTATGGTGTCGTTTATTCCCTCTGTATGAACATGTATTGATATATATATATATATGAGTGTGAGAGCGACGCAGATACACACTGCAGCATATATTACATGACTGTGTGCGCGCTAGTGTGTGTGCGTGCGCTAGCGTGTGCTTTCAGGCTTTTCTGCGGACACTTGATAGCCACAAGAAAGCTGAACACAGCAGCCCTGCCTTGATCGCCAGCTGAATGGGTGTTGGGCTGCAGCGGTCGATAGGGCAGCGGATGGTTTCTGCCGGCAAGAGATGTTTCTCTCCCCGAGCGAAGGATGAAGCGTCCGATCTCGTTTGCTCAGCTTCCGGAAAAAGCCCCTCGCACGAAAACTAGACCGATCGGATGCCGAAAAAGCCCTGGCCATCCCATGAAGGTGCACTCTGCTGAACACATTGACCGCCGGCAGCTCCAAATGAGGGCTCGCCGGAAGAGACCGTCTGTTGGTGGCGAGTGCGGCCACTCCGTCGTCGTGTAGTTTGGCCGCAAGGCATCAAGTTGTTCGCCTCCCAGTCCTTTTCCTTGACGCTTGCCCATTGAAGATATGTCGTACACACCAGCCTTGTGTTCCGAAGGCACAAAGCTAAAGAACCAGCGAAACTTTCTATCTCAATTGTCACTGGTAGTGTCCGTTTCTGAAAATAAGTACGCCCGAAAAGCCGTAAACTCCGAGTAAAAGAAAATAAGAAAGGAGTATGTTCCGCAAGTGTCGCAGTTATAAATCAAAATAAAAATCGTGGCCGTACTTTTAATACTTGGACATAATCTATTTCAAACTATGTTGAAGAATCACTTTTCGAACTCTATGTAAGTTTAATGCGCCTGCTTACCTGGAGAATGAGGCACGGCTTAGCACTCGAGTGCGATGTAAAAGCTGGGAAAGGGGGGTTGCCATCTCAGTGATCATCGGGAACCCAACATTAAGTAAAGAGAAAAGTAACTTTTCAGCTGTATCTTAAAATGGTGAAGAGGGCTTGTTACAAAGCGAACGATAGCTTTGTCATTCTGATGATGTATAGGTAGCCGCAAACGTCTGAAGAAACGGACGAGTTTCGCACACACAGACATATTTCACAACTTGCAGAATAAATAACCTGTCCTTGATCAGCCAGTTCTAGCCATGCGTACCTGTGACAACAACAAAGGTTTTTGAGAACTGCGTTTACAAGTGTATTCGGTTGGTTATGCTGTCAACCAGACATAGGAAATTCGAGGTCTTTTTGAGAGGAACCAGCTTGTGTAATTTACTTTATTTCATTGGGATTAACTTTTAAGTTGTGATTGTAAAATAAATACACATCTATATAATGTAAAACAGGTGTATAGGTGAGCATGTGATCATCAAAGATAGTTACATGGCATCAATATTCAACTCTCTGTGTGCTCCTGGATCAGCCTGCTTAATTATCCCTACAATTTCCTTCCATACTGCGAAAAAACAACTATAAGATCAGCTACTTCTGCTCATTTTATGTAAACGATGGCTTGCTCTCAGTGCCTTCTTAGCGAACTTGAAGGTGCAATGTATCATGCATAGTTTTCCAATAAATATTTGTAGCGCGCCACTGTGATTATTCTTGTCTTCAATAAGCAGCTTCAGTGACTGTATTGATTATGTGTATGATAGAATATGATCGAATAGACTTTGAATTACGTAGCTGTAAAGTCAGTAATAGGCCTATCTTTTTCTCCGGAGAGCGGAGAACCTCTGTGAATTAGTGTAAAAGAGCTGCGAACGTATTTCAGAAACTGTCCCTTACTGAACTAAATATCTCGCTCGCTGCTCACCAACAGCGTAAAAGTAGACGCTAAATTCGGCCGCAATTTGCGAATGGCAAAACCGCCATGCCAAAATATACTGACTTCTAAAAATATAGAAAATCAAGGCGCTTCCCTGCTTCTTTGACAGAACTGCGCGCGCGTGTGAGTTTTAGCGCAGGTTAGGGCTTTCCGAGCAACTTTATAATAACGGTACGTACGATGTTCGCATCAGAGAGCTAGGAATACGCCCCTGATGTTTCCACAAGCAACGTGCCATACTGAGCGAATAAGACACCCGTGTGATCGTGTGGTTTCTGTTTACCTTTCCCTTTAGCTCTAACATCTTTTTTTTTTGTGACCTTTCTCTCTCCCCTTCCCCGGTTCAGGGCAGCAGACTGGATCTTCAGGTTATTCTCCTTCCCTTCTGTATAACATTCATGTCGCTTTCCGTCTGCACCGCGTGCCCTGTGATACACCGTGTTTTGCGCATTACATTATGTTTATTCCCACTTATAATCGATAAGCTCCATCGCCACTTCTTCGGAGATGCATCACGTCTCTAAGTGTACTCGCTCAGAGGTATAATGCCCTCCAGTGCCTCCAGTTCAACTACGAACGGCAAGCAATGCTCATTATTGTGCTACTACAGAATGTGCAGCATGTGCTTGTTCATGTACACCTCGACACGTAACGCTCCAGGCATCCTCAAAGCTTTCTGAGGACGCTGATATCCCCTGACAAAGAAACTGCTGTGAAAATATTGAACACATTTCAAAACCAGAGGCGCCTGTACCTCAACAAGCGCATCTAGTATCATGAATGAAATATTACGAGGAAAAGAAAAACAAAAGAAGCTTTCAGACAACACTTTAAACTAAGCATCTTCTTTTACTTATTTTTCTTAGGACTCGAACGTGCTACCGATATAAAACAAAAGCTTTTAGCGTTCTCGGTCTGCTCGCCGAAATAGCGCAACACAGGTGTTGCTGCCGTATACTTCGTCGATACCACAAGCGCGGATGTTCTGCTAAGGTCTGGCTTCAAAGTCAGCATCGACATTGATCGCGTAAAGCATGTTTTCCTTTTGTTTTGCCGTGGCTACACTAAAGTATTGTTTAATAAAAGTCACGACGCCTGAAAATCCAATAATAGCGAGGAAGAAGGGAAGCAGCGGAAAGGAGCAAAAAAAGTGCGTCGGAGGGGTGAGAAAGCGGCGCGCTGTCGTTACTTCCGGTTCGATTCGTTTCGGCTCTTGTCACTGGGAGCTACCCTACGTTTTTACGCCTCGTCTCTTTTTTTATTTTCTTTCAGGAACCCTTTAGCGCGTTTTCATTTGAAAACGCTCCTATAGTTTAGCATTGCAGTACTGCAAACTGAAGTGCGGAGCCTCGCAGCCGCCACGGAAACGGGTTGGCTATTGGTTGAATCATAGTTACCTTATTTTGCCCTGGTAAGTGGAACACGTAGAGCCGACCTTTAAGCTGCGATAAAACTATTTATTGCAGAGGAGAATTTACCGCAATTTTTGTGGCATCAGCCAAGAGATGTTCTTTACTTTATACTGAAAAAACATTGTAAACGCATTGAAGTTTCTCCTGGTGGCGCATTACTAAAAGTACTGCAATCTAAAGAGCGAGAAAAAGGACCCTGACACGAAGACTGGCAGTTAGTTGCCCTGTTCAAACCCGTAAACTCCATTATACCCTGGCTTTATCACACTTCGATCAGTCTCGTAGGCCCAGATGCTGGACTGACAAAGCTCCTCGTTCGTGTGTGTTCTTTTCCGTAGGCCAGCATGATTGTGCGACAGTGAGCCCACAATTACAATTGCTTGAATTTTTTCTTTTACGACAAATTGTAGGTTACGATGACCATACGATTGTAGAGTATGGTGAACTGAAAATAAATATCGACCTTCAGTACTTTTACTTTGGAGCTCTCCACGGGACACATCCTTGATATCACGGCGTGTTATAAAGAAAGCCCTTACCTCTATAGGGTGGTGTGGCAGAACAGACCTGTAAAAATCCTTAAACACAATAAGCCCAACACCCTCTATGGAATGTGTGTTACGCGTATGTGCGTGCGTGCGTGTGTATGCGTGTCGCCTCTCCAGGATGGCGGCGTCGTTCCAGGGACGTTCCACAGTGCGCCCTCTATGCACGCGTGCGGAGTTGCACGAACGCGTCGAGGCAGAGGGAAAAAAACCAATGCTCCTTGTCTCTCATAGATGGGGCACCATTCCAGGCACGTTCCAAAGTGTGTCTAGATGCGCGCGCGGAGCTGCCCAAGCGCATCGAGACAGAGGAAAAGAAGCGAGATAAGAAATACTGTAAGCTGCCTTCGAGCGCCTTTGAGCACATCTTCGAGCCTATGCGCCGAGTGCGCAGTGGTAATGAACTTGACACCTTTCGTCGTGGAGCGGGGGACTTGAGTTCCATTCCCAGCGCATAAAAGGAAATTTTTGTGCGTGTTTTTAGGGGCGAAGCTCCTTAGGGTGTGGGTCGTTCCCTCCTCTGTAGTAGTAGTACTAGTAGTATGTATGTAGCCACCTCGCGCCACCGGGAGGCTCGCGCTCGCCCTCGGCGCGTGCCTCCCGGCGCGCGAGCTCTCTCACTCTTCCATCTGCTGTCTTGTGTGAGAGAGAGAGACAGAGAGAGCGAAAGGCGCGCGTTGACTATGGAAACGCTCTTTCGTCGATGAACGCTGTACCAGCTCGCAAAAAAGGAGAACGCGCCCTCACCCGCGAGAGACAACGTTGGCGCAGGCAGCGTCTTCTAGCGAGTTTCTCGACTGAAAAATACCGACTGCTCGCACTGGAGAACTGTTCACCGGCCACCCATATATATATATATATATATATATATATATATATATATATATATATATAAGCACTGGATCTTGACTTGCAATGAAGTGCCGGTGGGAGATTTCACTTCTGCGTAGTTGAACCATAAGGATTCGTAGCGTGCGCGTTAACTAAATTAATCTGGAACTCGGCACGATCTACGATGAACCTCCGGAGCTTCGCCCACTCATCATCATTCACTCCGTGGATATGCAGTGGATTTTTCTTTGTTGTTGTTAGATGTTGTTAGATGTATGCTTTACTGCGTCACTTCCGTAAGTTGTGGAAGTGACGTGGTGGGGTCGTGGTGGACACCCACATAAAACACTTTCGTGTTAAATTGTCGGCGGCTTGCTCTGGTGGTGCAAGGCTGGACTATGAGAGCGGAGCTTGTCGCCGACCTGGCTTCTTCCGGCTTCTACAAGCTCAAATGAGTCACGTGATTTGCCACGTGACTACTTGTTATATGCCTCGGCGGGAACATCTCAAGTGTCTAGCTGTCACGTCATGCTACGTGATTTGGGTCACATATCTAGATTCAAATCGTCTTGGCGGCTGTGGCGTCCTCCTCCTTTCCCTCGTGACCTTCACGTCTCAGCTCCCTTTCCAACCCCTTGCTATACTATACTATCCAAGGCTATTCTATGCTTTCCTGTTTCCTGTGCTTCTCACCCTCACGTCCCTCTCCCACTCCCTTGTTATACCATACATACAAGGCTATGCTACGATTTACTCTTTTTTCCTGTCCTCACTCTCAGTGCTCTTTCCCACCCCTCGCTACATTAGCTATAGTAGACTATACAAGGCTATCCTGTGCTCTCTTTGTGCCCTTATCCTCACCCCCACTTCCATTTCTCTCACCCTTATACTATGAAGCGCATCCGCCTTTTTGTTGTAGTAGGATGAGGGCATGATTCCAAGTGAAGAAAGACGTGCGCGTACAAATTCCATGCATTTCATAGAAGTAGTGTAGGTGCATTTCATCACACGTCACAATGATGATAACTTTTTTGAGACCGGACAAAATTTCGCTGGCACAAAGCTCCGCTCTTAAAAGGGAACTATCATTCACAAACGTTTTTACTAATGTGTTCTTTTCATTGGTTCACCAGTTTTGCCAACTTTATGTCTGTTTTGCATACGCGTACTATTATTAAAAGTATTAGCCAAGCTCTTTCTTAAATGTTGATTGCCGTAATGTCCAGCAAAGCTGTAATTACAGCAGCACTATAGATGCAGTGGTGAATGTCCGGATACAACGAGAGACTAATATGTTGATTGATATTGGCTCGGAGAACTCATGGAGGCGAGAATAAACAAGCTTGAGGAAATGCTGACAGAGTAGAGGATAAGCGGGCCATGGGAAATGTATTTTATGTAATTTGGGCAGTTTTAAGAAATTCGACGCTCGGTCGGTTACGCTTTGGCGCTTTAAGAATAATTAAAAAACAACTTATTTGAAAGTTGTCCCTCAACGAAAATTAGGGTTTTTACAAAGGAAGCATGCTGAAAACATATTTTTACAAAAAAAATTGTAGTTCGTTATGCTGTGATGGCAGCGCAAGATCACCTAAGCTTTTTCCAAAGGGTATTACATTGCTTGCATTAAAAACATCCCTGTTTTCAATATTATGGGAGTGTATGAAGGTAAATAGCTTTGTATACCCAACATGGACACATGGGAAAACATGCTTCATGGTACTTCTAGTTGGCAATTGTGCTGAATGGGGTCGTTACCAAGAAATCTTGAGACGCAAGAACATGTTTTTCCTTGGAAAATACAAAGCACACTATAGAATTCGAAAGTTTACCAGGCATATAAAAAGTGAAGCCAGATCTGCACCTGTACAATGGGGGTCAGCAGCGTAGATGGCAAACATGCGCCACCACCTTGCGAGCGCAGATTGATTTTTGTGTTTTGTTTTGACCTGGAAGTCCAGCGCAACCCAAAACGGGGTATCAGCCATGAATCGCGCGGCAGAATAGTAGCAGCAGCACGAAAAAAAAAGAAAAAAAAATACACGAGGAAGAGAGATGAAGAAAGAGAAAGCTAACCGGAGAGTTCAGAAACAAATGAGGTTATTCTGATATTTTTTATAATGTGGTGATCATAAACGAGCCATATTGTTTATACAGTTATGAATTTAAAAAAAAATACTGCCAAATAAAGAAGAACTAGCAGGTTTTTTTCAAGGCAGAGGGTCCTAATGGAATCAGCAGTGAAGTTCCTTAGATTCGGCTATAAATTTAAATATGGCATCACATGCCGCTTTGTTAGACTGACCCATTGCCGACGCTCCCAGAGGGAGTATAGTGGTCGCGGCAAACTCCGATCGAAGTTTTCGAATAGGTATTTCCAGAAATCTTTTCCTTTGATGTGCATATATCCAGGGCATATTAGAAAATAATCTATTGTTTCCGGTTGATTACAATACGAGAATAGAGGGGATACCAGACCTGCGGAACCAGACCTGTGCGCATAGAAATTAAGTTGTGGTGCTTCGCAACGCAATTTATTTAATGAAACTTGGAATTTCTTTCTGCCGCGCCATGTACGTTCAATGTGCCGCACCATGTTCATTTAATTGTACATTAAATTATTGGTGAGTGAAAGCATTTCAATTTTTCATAGTCTGATGAAGTTTCAAGTTTGACGTCTGGTCAGTATGACGCATCGTGAAACCAAAAAACCCGAAGCACTGCGCCGACCAGAGTTCGAATGTATGTTAATATCGTACATTAATATCCGACTCATACTACACTAGGAATTAAGTTTTCAGGATGCGTTGCTACATGTTAGGGAGTGGTCATTTGACACTGTTACCACCGCGTCCAAGTGTACGGAGGTGGGTAGGAATGAGCACGAGCACCGCAAAGCGTTTTTCACAGGAACACCGATGACATCGCTGACGCGAAGCCATTCCAGCGCTAGCACAAAGCATGCCGTGAGCCTTTCAGCGCCCTTATTTTGCAAGGATAAAAGTAAATGACGTCGCCATGATTACTAGGCACGTGCATAGTGGGACACTTCGATATTTTGACCGCCTGCACTCTGTTAACGTGCCCTTAAACCGAGGTACGCGAGAGTTCTTGTATGTCGTCCGCTTTGAAATGCTTCCGCTGTGGACGAGGAACGATTCCACGTCTCTGAGTTGAGAACAGCAATACGTCAGCCAGTCACCTATATACCACGGTAGTTGTATCGGAAAAATTTACTTGGGTAGTTATAATGATGTGGATTTTCACAAAGTCATGCAATTCCGCAGTTTTTCTTTACGCGCATGAGCGCTTCATTATCACTGCAGTGTTATCACGGCGATATTATCACCGCTCAGAGCTATGTATAATCAACGTGTTTGCCCACAGCCATATCAGAGCTTTCAAACATGCTGCTAACGAACCATCGTTGATGCACGCAAACCTCATTCATGAACAGGCCGAGAGGGCAATAAATGTGGCCACCCCTAATCGTCTCCTCTTGTGATCTATTCAATGCCATCCGTCTCAGTGCGTTAACGGTCGTTCGTTGGTAGTATGTTTCAGGGCCCTAATGTCGCTGCGCACAAGCGCCTAGTCACGAGTAACTTTTAAAAATCTCGCGTGCTCTCTTAGGACCCCTGAAAATTGAAAACGTTGTGGCTATTGGCATCCAAATATATTATGTGTATGCTAGTTAACATGCTTTACGACTTCTGCAATGAACATCCTGCGTTTAAAGCGAACGCTTAAAAGTACTTAAAGGTAAAGCAATAAATTACTCTGAATGATTTCAATTAAAATTACTGTCAATAATTTACATTGAAATCGTTTTTAACAAACTATTCCGAGATGGTCAAGACCACCATAAAGATAGTTCGGTGCATCCTCGTAACTCGCACGTGGATTTTTTCAAAGCATGACACAAGTCAGCTGAAACATTCTGTATACGGCGCAACGCTATACAGATGCATTCCATGCAGTTATGCAAAAGATACCATGATTTAGCAAGTGTTTGTAACCATGCACGTGTTTGCCTGCAACTTCGTTGTGCCACTAGAGCCACAGCTTCTGTAAAGAGTAACGTTCTCTACACTTAGCCGAAGCTGAGTGACAATTGAGCAGTACACAGAACGCGAGCGACGGATATGTAACGCGCGCAACGTATAGTCGAAAAGAAAGCTCAATACATGGGCGGCAAACGGCAGACGAAACCGCAAAGAAAGGTTATTCTTGGCTATTACCTTGCCGATCCCGTTTGTTCTTTGCTTTGATTTGACATGCACGTGCAACCTAGCTCGCCCTATTTCGATTTATATGTTCTGAGCGAGAGTTCAACACGAACAGCTCAATTTCAGGGCTCATTATTTCCGCACACACCGAAGAAAGGCTTGGCAAGAGGTTTGGTCATGAGCCACTTGAGAATGCTGTCTGCACATGTATTCGTCCTGAGAGCAGAAAAATCAGCGAATGTGGATTCATTAGTTATCGAGAGCACAGTGAAGTGCACTTGCAATTACTCGCTCGACGATGAATACGGCGTGGATTGTGGAGACCTGAATACGGCGACGATCACCATGCCGAATTATACTGCATAATACACCATAAGTGCTTCACATCTGCGCTTGAGGAAGAGAGCGAATTTTACTACCATTGCCAGTTCACTAAACATTTTGAATTGGGTTGAACCATGATGACGTCGGTAAAGTAATTGCAGGATATATAAACAATAACGTCCAAAGTTTGGGATTGATACTGCCCCCAACTTCCCAACTTACAAGTAAGCACGTCGTGATCACCAGAATATCTAATGGTTCGACCATTGTCCCCTCCCTGCCCCTTTTCAGGAGAGCTCTCAAGGACGCAGGAAAAATGGTAAACAAGGAGCATTTTAAAATTGCAAGTACTCACCTCAAGTGTGTTTTCACTTGTCCAATTTCACGAACCTTACCTCCAAACCTAAGTGCCAACTCATGACTGTCGCGTGCGATTACTAAATCGTTTGTTTGAGCGCGCACAACTGGACTAAAAAACCTAGCGAAGCGTGGCTGTATGGACAAGCCACGCTTTTTAGATGGCGTGCATGTTCGAGGGCTGCGGAAGTTTCACTGACCTCAATGCAGAATCTTAGCGCAGATTTTGTTGTGTACGCATCAGCTAGCCTTTGGTTGGCGCTGTCCTTGCTTAAGTCTACGCGGTGCTAGATGTGTACTCGCGTATATCTGTATGACGAAACATATTCTGCAAGGCGGAAAATCTGAGGAATAAGTGTCTTCCTGAATGCCACTTGCATTTTCAATTGTTATAGCTGCATACCATATTTTTTTGTTCTCGATGTCGAAGCGTAAAGGTTTAAGCACTTCCTTCTAGCTAGCAGTGCATTGTTACACAGCACAGTCCTCATCCTCACTTGCACTGGCGCTAAACAAAGTTTCATTAAAATAAAAAATTCTATATAATATGCACCTTCGTAAAAGCTACCGATTCCTGCCACAGCATAGCGGGAAGACGACACTTGGCTTTCGAAGGTGCATTTCCGTGATATACGTATACGAACTACAAGAATGTTATAGACCCCAGTTTTGTTACAGATACCACTAAATTTGTCGCTCACTTCCACTTTAGTTCCTACGAAATTGCCATAAAGACCTCCAGGGAAGCATGTGATCACTCAATGCTGCTATGCAGCACTACAATGTGTGTACGCTAGTAAAAAAAGGGAGGGGAGGCCACACTCGCTCCATTATCTGAGAAATGGCAACATCCCTTATGTTCCTCCTTGAAGGGGGTAACGTTCCTCCATTAACGATAGAGCGATAGATAAACCTTCCTACCTTAGAGCGTCTCCCCCAGTCAAGGGAATATGGCTGCCGCAAGGCCAGCGAAGCAAACAGTAGGTGGCCCATCCGACGGCATCGATTCTCGAATACATAAATAGTGTGTGCTCCATAAGGGCACTCCACATTACTCTAAATCGTTAAAAAAACTTTCACGCTTCACTACCACGCCATGCGACATTCATAGGAAGGATACAAACCCTGGGTAGTAACCGCTATGCGAAACGAAACTTGCAAATCGCTGAACATTCAGACGTACTCACCTTTGAAATACCGTAGTATCGCAACATGTTCGTCACCCAACGAGTGCAAGTAAAGTTCGCTGTCTTTATATATCGAACCATCACACGGTGAGCAACGCAAACCACGCGTTAATGGGGCACACAGTACTGACGTTATGTTGGAAGGGCACTGGCAGACGAACGCCTCAATTACGTCTCCACTGGGCCCGTTCATCCGCGCATGGCTTGCATCCTACGCAAATGTGCACTTCCCTACGCAAACGCACAACATACCGTTGTTCCTTCAACACATTCAGCCAAATTCACGGTCGATCGCATCAGAAAGGAACCGTTGCAGGGCGCAGCATAAACTCGGCAGAGAACAGCTCGCGCCATCTTTAGACAAGCATTAGAAGCTACAAAAGCTGAAAATAATTATTTATATCGAACGAGTTGCCTACACAGGCACCGAGCGAGGGCTACATTTGAGTGACATGTGCACACAGGCAAGATTACAGGTGTGTATGGGACACAGTACAGGTTCATAAAATGGTATAGTTCGACAATACGCGCTACATACACATTAATGCTAATGGTACAAAGAACAGAGACAAACACACTCGCGTTACAAATCTCTGATATAGAGCGCAGAAGTTTATATGGTCAGTCGTATGGCAACACACGCTGTGGTAGCGAATGTGTCACTTTTCTTCAAATCTTTGCGTTGTATGGCTTCGAAAAAAAAAATAATTGTTTATAGTCGTTTTATAGCGTTTGCTTGGGCGCACATATCTCTTCATATAAAGTCGCATAATACCGAGCGGTGTAATCACAGAGCTTTTTCCTTAGTATTTCATTTGGTACTGTCTCCCAGATTGCGCAAAAAACCGCCTACTTCACGGCTGTAGTACTGTCACACATCCACTATCACTAATCAAATAACAGATCGCTAAAAACTGATTTAGAACAAGGAATGTCGCAGGAGCCAACGTTCCGACAAGTGGACTTGTCTTCGTCAGGACAGCGACTGCCTTCTCCAGCGTTCGTTTATGTACGCCTTTAAACATTCTCCCCCGTCCACAGAAGGAGAGGAGGAGAGCGGCACGTGCGAACAAAAAAACAAAGAAAAATAAAGGGGGGGTTAGGATGTAGGGGAAGTTGGGTGACACGTGTTAGCGTGAATAACATAAATGGCAAGAACGAAAGCTTCCGAAGAATCCGCTCGTGGTACATATCTTGGAAATACATTGTGTGCGCAGCACTAGAAAGCAGGATGAAGAACCACATACGCTAGGTACAGGCATTGGACCCATCGCATGCGCCCCCCCCCCCCCCCTCCCACCTCTCACCGCCCGCGCTGCACCCACAAGCGCATTTCAGCGAAAGCTTGTTGCTAAAAATGTGACTACACTGTTTAACGCCGTGGCTCTCGTCCAACTGCATGGGGGATCCGCAACTGGAAGCGTACTTTCCGGATGGAATTTTGTTAGCTTGCACATACCTTAACCTTTTGTCGTCTTTTTTAACCCCCCCACCGTATCTAATGGTCTCAAGGGTTCCCTTTGAAAGGTTTATGCCTGTAGGCTGGAGGGTGTTGAACTTGTATGTGAGATACGATTACCCTGTATTTTCTCTCCTTCGGCGAGTGGAAGTTTACCTGAAGTATGTAGAGTATGGGTTCGTCAAAATTATGATCTGCCATATTAAAATGCTGCGCCACTACCTTCGGCAGGTTATTCGCGGTGTCCGCGCGGAGCCCGTTAACCTAACACTAATTGGTAATTGACCAGTTTCGCCGATGCATTGCTTATGACAGAGTGAACATTCGAACATGTAAATAACGTATGAACTAGTTCAAGTGAAACTTGACTTCATATGATGGGCATAGTCACTTCCCATGCTTTTAACTTTAAGATCGTTTTGCATATGCTTGCAAGTCTTAAGGGGAGCGCACACTACAGGCAAACTCGCCGTAACGGCGCACCGGCCTCCGGGTGCCTGAGACGGCAGCCGAGCGAGCGCTGTCTACACTGCACACCAAGTTTAACCGGCGCGGCAGTCACGTGACACGAACTAGCCTCGCGAGCGTGAGATGACGAGGTTTCGCGCGATTCGAGTCTCGCACAATTGCTGCATGATAGTGTGACCGGTGTGACGGCGACGTTTCGCTCACTTTGCGTTTTCTACGCGTGGACACCGCGTACTTCGTCAGGCTGCTTTTTGAAGTGACAAATTGTGAAACTGCGTATAGGGCGCTGGGCAGTGACGACTGATGACGGCACGAGCGCGGATATATCGCAACGACGGTGGATGTAATGATCTGGTGTGCTACCTCCTACTACGACATCGGCGTACTCATTAAGCACGACTGCCGAAAGGTTGAAGTGCAACCAAGCTGGATGTGCGAAACCGTCAAGGACCGTTCTAGTTTAATTCTGCTGCTCGACTTGATTGAAAAACAGCGGTGTGCGTGCAGTAAGTGGTGATGTCAAGCGGTGTGTTCTATACATGACTTGCCCCTACGTCCCGACCAGGAGCTGCGGGATACCGTTTGGCCATCGTAGAGGACCAGCCACGGCATTGAAAGTGCATGTGGACACGTACGCGTTTCTGTACTCGCTCTCGTTATCCACGGTGCTATGCGCTACACTTGAGTTCCCGAACCGCAGGAAAGCAATGAAGAGACGAGTGTGAAAGAACACAAACCTTTTTCACGTGCCAAAGACGTACTACAAATTCAATGCGGCAGCACGAAGACACTAAAAGCTCGAGGCAGCGCAGTTTGTGTCTGACACGTATCAAGCGCGCCGATCGCGACACCGAACACGCTGATACATCCAAGTGTGCAGGAGGACCTGGAAATGTTCTGCGAGCAGGGTTATGCGCCTGTTCTAGCCTTGAGCATCGTCCGTGGGCTCCAGCCGTAACCGGTCGCGAACGAGCGTAAACGATATCCTGGCTCGCGCGTCTCAAGCCACGCGACGCACTTTTGCCGAGGCCGGCGGTGTTGGGCCGGCTGGGGTACCGTGGAAGTTTTCTATGAAAGAACCTTCGACGAGTCAGGGGAACCCAGCTGTTCGCGCCGCCGAAACGGAAGCTCATCGTACTTCAAAGCGCGATCGAGCTTCTGTTAGCAGTGGGTGACGTACTCGGTGGAAGTGATTCGTTGGCGCAGCAAGCTATATTTGCTGGTAGAGAACGTAGATATATCATTGTTTTGCTGTATATCATCGCCACGTTAACACACGCGCGTACGGCTGCACTCACATCTCGCATTAGGAAGTATCGCATTTGTCGGGAATTTTTTTATGACTCACATTTAAGGACACGGCGAAATAACAGCACCAACTGCATTCGTAGGTATTCCATGTCAGATCTTGGAGGACACAAATGTCGATGGGCCACCGACATTCCAACACTGATGCAGCGCAGATCATGAACAGCGCGCTGCGAGAGCATGAAAGGACGGCGCCTGCTGAAAAGCGAGGCTCGTGCAGCGGCAGTCGCGGAGTCGATCGGCACTGGGCGCGTCTACGCAGTGCAAGGCCAGTCTTTGCCGCAAGACAAGGAGCCGTACAGAGAGAAACGAGGTGGCTGACAATGTCCCCGCGTGTCACTTCAAGTACACAGCGTTGGTGCCAGCCCGCGTCCGGCAGCTCCGTGTAGGGATCGACATCGTCGCATGTTCGCACCTTTGCTCACATGAGCATCGTGCCGATACGATTAACTCAGACTGATAAGCTTACCGCAAGGGACGGTGGTGACATTGCGCCCAGAAAGGTTGAGAAAATGAACCAAAACACGGTCGAATCAACAAATGTATGAACGGCGCTGCACAGAACGAACCGACAAGTGGTCCCCATGGTCCTCCGGATTGTCCGTCGCTCCGACTTCTGGGCAGTCGTGACGTCACGTGCAAGCTATGCATACGTGTAGGAAAGTGCTGATCGCCAAAAAAAAAAACACGTGCGTTTGTGTGTTCGTGTCGTATTGTAGGTCCTTGTGTGAGGAATGACGCACTAAAAGGTATGTGCCACACGAGCTAGTGCGCCTTCTCCTAGCATGCTGTCTCTTGTGGGCTAGAGCGACCAGTTCGCTTTCTTTTTGCTCGCGCTACACCGGTTGCATCTTCTTGTGGTCCGATCGTCTTCAAATCTAATTTTACGCCCCGATCACTTGTTCTTCTGAATTTCGTAATAGCTTGGTGTCGTACAGCAAATACCGTTTCAGCACCCCGAGCACAATATCGCGGCGCGGGCAATTACAATGTTACAACTTGCACACTTGTAAATAAATTCCGGACCAATTTTATTTATTCGTTTTCGTGTCTATCTATTCGAAATCTGGGTTTGTTTTTATCCTAATAAAACGGGTATAAACGTCCCTGAAACACTCGTCGTGTGAAATTTTCTTTCGCGAGGTCCAGGATCGGGCACAAAAAAAATCACAGCATATCCACGAAGTGAATGATGGGGAAGGAGCTTGTTCCGGAGGTTAAATCCGGTAAACCGTAAATACTCTGTACATCTGCTCAATCATTATCATATAAAGACGTGACACGAGAGTTGTGTCACGTGGCCTGAGTCGTTTCGAGATCCGCCAGTGGACGCTTCCGCTCTGCTTCTGCTTCGCGGGCTATCAGCTCGGGATCTGCTTGTCTTTTCGACAGCTTCGCTTCGGCCTCGTGAGCCCTCACCGCTGCCGCCGCCTCGGTGCTGGTAGTGGCTTTTGCTTGCTGCCGGCCCTGGCGTCTCTCTTCGGCCTCGCGAGCTCATACCTCAGGGTCTTGGCGGTGAGCCCGCGCTGCAGCTGCCTTGCGAGCTCTCACCACCGCTGCCTTGGCTTCTTGGGCCCTCTAGCGGTCACCTATCTAACGAGAGCATGCGCGGAGCGAGCGCCGCCTTAAGCGGCGGCGCGCTATCTAGCGAGCACTCTTGAAATCACCGGAGCACAGCCGCGCCTCGAGCGGGAGCAATGGGAACTAGTGGCTACGGCGCGACGGACAAGAGACAACCCCCAGCAAAAGGAGCAAGCTCCTAAAGAAAAGCGAAGCGGTGCCAGGCTGATGACGTCGCCTCGGCGGCTCGCGAGTATGGCCATAGCAACCAATCCTCCGTCGCTGATTGGTCGCATCGCCGCCGCCGGCCGGACAATTTTGGCCTCGGCACCAAATTGTCCGGCAAGCTCTGCGGCGAGGAAATATTGCTGTTTTTGAGGAGGATCCCGGTCGGCCGGCGAGTTCAGAACGGCGAATGGCGAACGGCAAGGTGCTTTGCCGGTAGTCTGACCGTTCCTTTACATCTGGGACGGCAGCAAGCTATTACGCAGACGGTGCGCTGATGGCTTACCTTGGCATGTACTAAGAGGTCCTTAAAGTTTCTATTACGGCGGTAGGTTACTCTTGGTATTTCGGGAAACGCTTGTCTAAGGCGATCGTTGCTTGTTAGTACTGGATGGCGTTTGCGAAGAGTATTATTAATGTTTGGAAGCGAATTGGAGTATTTCGTTATGAATGCTAGCGGCTCGGTGGCCTGCGCTTTAGGGCCTCTTTTTTTCTAGTGCTGGTGTCCTATCTAGTTTACACGCGTCTTTGTATGCCTTGTTGAGAGCGTCGTGCGATTGATTTCGTTCGGCTAAGGTTGCCTTTAAATTGCTTAAGTGGTGAACGTAATCCACCTCGTTGCTACAAATCCTTCGTATGCGCCTTGCCGCAATGTCCTATAAGTATACCCTGCATGCAGTGTCGCGGGTGATGACTATTATAATCTAGGTATTGCTGGCTAATCCGTTGGATTTGTGTAAAGTGTCGTCTTTAGTTTTCCTTTTTCGATGGATACTGTCGTGTCGAGGAAATCAATTTTATTAGAAGAGGGGTGCATGGAAAACTTAATGCTGGATGAAAGTTGTTAAAATACTAAAAAAAAAATGTGCATAGTGCACTTACACCATGTTCTCAAAAAAAACAAAAAACATATCGCCTATGTAACGGAGGTAGGTGCAAGGTTTTAGCGGCGACGATTCCAAAAGCTGTACTTCTAGTTGGCCCATGACGATAATGGCGTAGGGTCGGTGCAAAAGGAGTTCCCATGCTGGTGCCTAAAATTTGTAGGTAGTTTCTGTAGTCAAATTGAAAGTAATTAAGTATAAGGACTAATTTCAGTAATGCAATGTAAACTTCGGCGCTGTTTGCACGCTTGCTGTTCAGTATTGCCTTCGAGAGCGCTTTGATTCCTCTTTGATAGGTATATTCGTGTATAGGGAGGTGACATCCGTTGTTACCAGAATTGCCTGATCCGACAGTGTTTGAATTTCGTTAATGGACTCTATAATTCGCAGAAAGTGAGGTGTATTTTGAATAAAGGACGGAAGGGTGGGCGGTATATCAGATAGATGGTCATTAAGAAACTTCTATAATGACTCCGTCGGGGTGTTGTTGTTGAATACTATGGGTCTGCGCGGTACTTCACCGGTAATTCATCTATGCTAACTTTATGGATCTTAGGAACGAGGTAGAAACGGCCTGCTTGTTTATTATTAGGCGTTAAGAAGCGGTACTCGTATTGTGTGATTAATTCGCTGGCTAAAAGATCTGTTATCATAATCCTCTTGCTGTATTCCACATTTGGATCAGAATGTAATTTTTGGTAATGTGCATACTTTCACCGTAGCGCAGGCATCTACAGACTACAGATTCTCTGGCACAGCTGGTGCAGCGGCATGTACGCTGTTGTCACCGGGTCACGGAGTTGCGGCGCAGTACTATATAGTTTTGTATTGATCTATGTTCGGGCGAATACGTTTGGATAAGATTGCTTCGAGAAAACGACGGTGCACTGCCCTCAGCTGCGCGTTTGTGTGGCTCTAAAGTGCACGTTGACATAGGATCCTCAACTATGCGAAGACGAGGCGGCCCAAGGGAGACGGTATTGGGCTCATCGTCTGACAGCGCGTTGTCAACATAATTTCAGTGCTGTGTGCCCCCGTCAACGCGTGGGTTACGTTGGTCACCGTGTGATGCTTCAATAAACAAAGACAGCGAGCCGAATTGCAGAAGCTGGGTGACGAATGTGTTGCAGTACTCACAGTCTCGAAGGGGAGTGCCATCTGGCTGTTCGAGTGAAGGTCAAGTTTTGCTTCGCGTAGCCGTCCCTACCGAAAGTATTTCTGTTTATATTTATCCTAGTATGGCGTCAGACTAAACTGAGCGGGACAGTTTTTCTATTACTAGCAACGGTGGGCTGCCATTATGACCACTGCGGCACCCAAATCATTAATGAGGAGCTGCGTAGCGAGCCGCGCTAAGAGGTGCGTATGGAAGCTATTGGCCTCGAGATCTACATGTAGATGTCACCGCGTGAGTGTGGGTAGGCGTTCGCCGGCGCGCATTGAAATGCATACAGCGGCGCTTTGTTGTGAGCGGTTTGAGGCACTTTTTAGCTAAATAAAAGCATTAATTGCATTTAATACATACGTCCTTCAATCTCACCTCAGAGCAGTAACCCCGCAAAACGGTTTTATTGCACGTGAAGAAAGCGTGATATCGGGACAGCACCCACCTTCACAGTTGTACTTCGTCGGAGGTTCTCTTCGTCTATGTTTCTTTCATCATACTTTAGTTCTTTACTGACTACAATGTTCGCATTGCTGTTACGCGACTGAAAGAGTTTAGTATTGCGCTCTCACTCATTTTTCACTATTGGCGACAAGGAAAAATAGCTGTTACTGCGCACTGAGTTGAAGTAGCAGCTCGGCACTCCGCTGGATCACTTACACGCATACTTGCGCTCAAATGCCATGCTAGCCATGTTCCCTGAAACGCTTGCAAGGCAGTTAACTGGCTCAGTTAGTCAAGGTACGTGACTTTATACGCCACTTCAGTACCATTACGATATTTAGTACTATTACCGCCGCCGCTGCCGCCGGTATCCGTGACCTCTATCGCGCAAATTTTAGAAAAAATAACCAGGTCCGAGGAGGATTCAAACCCACACCCTCTGCGTGGCAGTCGAGCATTCTACCACTGAGCTACGTCTGTGCTTGAAAAATCTTCGCTAAAAGACCTAAACAGGTATAACGTCTGCTAAGGAATCGCGTTTACAATTGTAATATTACGTGGCAGAAAAATAATACGCCACTGCACTTCGCGGAAAGTGGATTGCATAACGAGTTCGAGGAATCATTTGAAAGAACACAGGGCTGCATGCTTTGTAGCTCTGAACCCATTACAGAGGCATCATCAACATCATCATTATGAAACAATCTTCTTCAACTTTTCCATCAACATTACTACGAAGCGCTGCCCTTTATCGTATCGTATCGTGCCATGCGTCACGCGGCAGGCGACGCGCGCAGACCCGACACCAACCTGACTTGGTTCTTCGATATACCTGATGGCGCCTCCTTGTAAGGTGCGGACCGCTGCTGAAAAAGCGAATGGCAGAGCTACGCGCGCGGCTGCAGCAAGGCAACGTTGGGCACAACAGACAGTTGTGCAGAGAGAAGCCCAAACCGCAGCTCGCCGTTGACGCCGGGCCGAGAGTTCGGTTCGAGAATCTAGATTCGGTTCTAAGATGTGCAGTTATACAGATTTGTACGTTACAATACCGTAGTAAATACGTCGTAGTGGGTACTTCCCTACTTGGCAAAATGATAAGTGTTATGGCGCAGGGGATACCCACTACTTCTACTTGCACTAGTTTCCTCAAGCGTTTAAAATGGCCTCTAAGAATTTCGCTCCTCCAGCTTACGCTGTCACTGTCCTGCGGTTCCGCGCAGGCCTGGCTGTTTTTTGACAGAAGCCTATATTCAGTAAACATTTCAATACTCAAACGCATCGCTTTACTCACAGGATTACTTGCGTGACCGTGATAAGAAAAGGTTTACTTTTATGCACATAAAAAAAAGGTGTGTTCTTCAAACGAAAAACATTTGCTGTTTTCTGTCATGCTGCAGTGCTGCATTTACACGTTAATGTTTCCCGCTTGACTTATTCAGAAGAACGCGACTTGAAATGCACAGCAGCATCCAAACTGAAATAGCTGTGCCGAACCGGAGCTGTGACGATGGCATAGCACGCTCACGACACAGGCGCTCAGTCATTTCAAGAAAGAGCAAAGACTGCAGCCCAAGGCAAAATAATGATATAACTAATACTCTTATGCTTGGATAAGAACACATGAAAGCATTCAACACCGCACCGGCTAAGGGAACAAACATATCGGATGATATGTGTGACGTACGGTCGCACTGGCTAGCAGACGACTCAAGGAGCTATCCCACTATCCAGATTTGGGAACTTCGTCCACTCGCCGCTAGGCGCCGACTGTGTTCGATCTCGAGGCCAATAAACAGAAGTGGCAGCATTGCATAAAACCGCGATGCGCGAAGCACCAAGAATGTGCAGTTAGCCATGTGATTTGGCCGCAATGAACGAAGCAGAGCTTCTACGCGAAAATACGTCACTCTTGCATAGGTTGTGTGAATCCCAACCACGTGTCCTGCATGGGAGACTGAATTGCCCATAGCAGACATTATGGCAGCATTTTGATGTACCCATTTCACTGATAACGGCACTGGCAAGCAGTCTACCATTAGAGCTTCGTCTGTGGAACCAGTCTCACAAGGTCGCTAGAAATCAACAGATAAAGTCGCTATACACACTGTGCTTAGCGCGGAAAACGACGTAGCCTGACGAGCGCATGAACGCACTCTTGTTCAGCAGGAACAGAGGAGGCTGAGGAACAGACGTTTCGCCATTTTCGATTGCCGAAAGATGGCGCAACATACAAGACATTCCCTAAGGAGGCACACGTGAACTTGAATGAGGAATGAAGCCCGTTTCTCTATTCTCATACCGTTTTCTTTTTTTACAATGCGATATCTTAATTTACGAGCAGTTGCCTTGCATGAACCCTAATAAAGATCTCGGCAGCACCAGCTCGCTGACATTTCATGCCATATCAAAAGTATTGTACACGTTCAAGCATGATAGATGGCATCCAGATGTATCTATACAGGAAGGTGCAATGTGTGTTCAGGGCGATTTTTCTAGTCGGACAGGGTGTACAGTAGCACTGAGCTCTGGGTCATTTGGATCAGGTTTGGAGTAAACGTCGTTGCAACTAGAAAAGAATTGTTGAGGTTAAGTTAACTGAACATGCTGCACCTTGAATGAGTGAGAGTGCATACGTGCAGCCATGTCACGTGCATGTCACGTGCATAGTTGAGTAGCTTTCGACAGCATGACAAAAGTTTGTCACTCCACAGCGCCTGGACAAATGTAGGAACAAAACGACATCACGTTTTGTAGAGTTTCCGAACAGTCAAACAGCGGCGGTAGTTCACCTGGTTATTGTCCACAACGTGCGGAACAGACCAACTTGTCGAAAGTGTAGCATTCGCTCTTGTCTTCCTCTTTTTATAGGCAGCCTTCGTTGTGGCACCAGACCTCATAAATTTTTTTTTCACCCTGATATATATTTATTACGTAAGTATGCTGCGGTTCATATGCGATTTACGCAAGCCATGACATTAGGTGGGTTATATACGCAAGTGGCACGCTAAGTGGCATCTACGAACGCTCGCACGCAAACTCATGAGGACACACACACACACGTGTGCACACACACACGCGCATACAGAGGCATGCTCGCATGAATATGCTCGCTCCAAAGCTGGCCTCTACTCCTGCTGACGCAACAGAAAGCATTCCGGCAAAACAGTGCTATGTGAAAACTTACAACAGCGCGACACCAACACCCAAAATACAAACGAGAAATAGCGGCGTATTGAGTGATATAGCAGATCTCGCTTCCACAGCCCCTTCTAAGGCTAAACGCGTGTTCTGATGGACCATGGGCAAGCTGCTTTCTACATCCATCTCGCTGCATATGCGGCGTGCCCTTAGCTTTTTTTGTGTGTGTGTGTTTGTGTGTGTGTGTGTGTGTGTGTGTGAAAGGCGGCGGCTGATTTCCCCACGCGAAGGCCATTCCTGAGAATTTCTTAACGCTGTCTTAACAAATTTTATTGGATTGCAACCCCTCGGAATCGCACTGAAGAAATGTATGACAAGAGGATGCAGCACGCGTGTGGACTCGGGACACTGCCTGCTTTTCCTAACGTCCCTTTTTGTGTACAAGTTAACCGGCGGCCTGTTATCATTCGCTCTCGGAGGTCTTGAAATGAGCAAGTAACAAAATGCACTCTGCAACAACTTCTTTCCCAGTTGCATGAAAACACCCTTTAGGCGCTACGATCAACCCTAAAATGCAGCGCAGATGCCTTGCCCTGAACGCGGCAGCATTGTTGTTGTATGTACCTCCATCTATTCCATTTCCTATTTCGCCATTAACATGCATCATAATCATAAACAAAGCCAATTATCCCAGCTACCTACCCTTAGCAGGACGTATGCAATGATTTCTGAGTTGTGTGGGCTGAAGTTTTAGCAACTCTAAGTAAAATTGGCTTATGTCTACCCTTAGTACTACATAGGCAATGGTTTCTGAGTTGTGTAGACTCACGTTTTACCAAATTTAAGTAAACTGGCATGCCCTCTGACGCTATTAGCCGTGCTTTCGCTCGCTTAGTTAAAATGCAAGCGAATATTCCTGCTTCTTGAGTGCAATGTAAGTGTTTTGTGTAGTTGACCATCAGTCACTTATGGGCAACATTGTCCACTTCTTGTAGACTTTTTGAATTTAATTTGCAGTTATTGGACTTGAAGCTAGAAACGCATAAGCTCAGTCACGTCGGACAGAAGTGCGCATATCAACTTCATAACGGAGGTATATTGGCGGCGCGACAGCAGTTCTACAACCATGACAGTGGTGACGGCACAGGCACGACGCCTGTTTGAGTTGCATCTAGGCTTGCCAAAAAGTAAAGTTAAGATGCTTTGAGAACACTTTCCACACTTAAACCCTTACGGCGAACTACTGCATTTAAGTTAGCCTACAGTGCCCTGAGTATGCCTTTTACTGGGAAAAGCAAAATCACGGGAGTTTCAGGAAACAAGTTGAAAAAGAATATTCATGATGCCATTTATCAGTCTGCATGATTATGAAGAAGCTTACTGCAAGTATCACAGCGTAAGTGTTATTATCAGATCAGAAGAACATCTGCACCGCAATGAAAGAGTGGTGACATAGAAAAATGCACAAAAACTTCATTGGGCACAACACAAGTGCCTGCATAACTCAAGTAGGGCGCACTGGCCTCAATATTCACGATTATCAGGAATTTCACAGAAAGCCGCAGTCAAATGGAGAAGGTGGCTAGAACCAAATAAGAATCTGTTTTTTTCTTAGATTTGTATATATTAACCCTTTTGTCAAATACGGTATGATGAAGTCGCTGTATTTACTTGAAGAAGAATTTCTTCGGTAGCCAAGGCATTTCTACAGTGTAAGCTGTTATGAACACGTTTCACTAGTCGAGTCGGTGGCAATGTTCCCAGCTGCTCTCCGTAACCGCTGTCACTCGCAATGAGAGAAAAAAATAGGGCCCATGGTTACGAAAGCAGCATACGACAAAAAAAAAGGCTCCTATGAGAAAAGTTCAGCTAATGTCGATGCCGGCATATCATTATAGCAGGCGACCGAGCAATGCCAAAAGGCACTTCCGAAAGGGAATCTTTGTGAATTCCGCCCTAAAACTCCACACCAGTGCGGTATTGAGCCCTGCTCGATAGGAGCAGTGTCACCCATCACCTACTTGGGCACCGGATGCTGTCAACCACGCCTCTGGTGATAGCAGTTATGTTTCAGGACATAAGATTTTCTGCCGTCGCCTGCGCTTTCACCAATGAAGACAGAAAAGCAAGATGACGGAGGAGAAGTGAAAGAGAAAAAGAAGGAGGGGGAAAGAGAAGTAGAGAGAATGCAAGAAACAACAGAAGAAAAGAGACGGGGAAGAAAAGACCGAAAAAAAGCAAGTACAGGGAGAGAATACGGAGAAAAAAAAGGTGGAAATGAAGAGTTCGCAGACGAGGACAAAGAAGAAAAAGAAGATGAAAGAAAACAAAGAAAATAAGGAAGGTCACGAGGGGGAGAACAGGAGGACGAGAAAAGGAGCAGAAAGAGAGGAAGTGGAGGAGACAAAGACGAGGGACCAGGAAGGACGCGCAGGTGCAGAATTTTCCATTTTACATTGTGGCTTTGTAGCATGCTCTGCAGAGACCTGAAAATTGCTTATTTTTTTGAGGGCGTAAAAGAAGGAAAAGGAAAGGAGAGGTCTCCTGGCAAAACCTTACGACAATAAAATGTCGTCCGTCTATGCGTGCAAACTTGTGCCATGCAAGCCGAGCCACAAGACACTTCGGTGTGCTTCTGTATATAGCGTTTTCGCTAAAAGTAGCGTCAGCAGCGGTAGGCAAAAATTTAGGTAAACAGAAAGAACATCCAAGCGAAAGCATGTCCGTCGTGCGCTGACGCACTCCCAAAGGAGCACTGTGATTTGATGTTTTCGCAATTTTATACGATCCAAGCGACACAACTCAGAGCAGTGACTCGCCTGCTTTTCAGAGCGGAAATTTAGACAAGTACCGTATCAAAGCAGTCGTGATTGATCAAAAACGAGTTGAAGGTAAACATTTGACAGATTTCTGCTTGGTTGGGAAGGAACTCATGAAAATATGAGCAAACGCCAATCAAGATTCAAGCTGGGGAGACCTGAAGTTTCGGTGCCCGTCCGGCTCCTTCCTCAAGGATAACTGGGGCAAGAGTCCAGCTGCGTTTTATAGTCCTTGGCGCGGCGACAACACACAAAGCGATTCGCTGTGGAGCGCAAACCGAGCGTGTATGCATTTGGGAGAATTCCTAGAGAACGGTTCAGGTTTTGTGTCCTTCTCTGGATGTGCTACGATTGAAGCAAGTCTCCTTCTCCACTGAGGTTCGCTTTCGAGAAGCTTTTACAAGTGTTTACAAAGTTACGGATTTCAGTTTGTTGTTACGCATTTTGTGAAGGTAAACGTCTCTTGAAGAAAAGAACACCTACCGGCCGCAGGTAATGTGGTACATTTTGCATTGAGAAAATTTCGCATCATTTACCGCGATACATGAACACACATACATGCATGCTACTTTAATCCAGCTAACGTTTCATGCATCAACCTAAGAAATATTTACGTATAGTGGACGTTCGTACGCGAGCTAATCTGATCCGTGCTACAAGTTAGGACTGAATGTATCTGCACTGACGTTCAGTGCGAGTTGAAAATAAGCTCTCATTTGCTTATCATGCGCATCTACGTGACCTGACCTCCTCTGACATGCAATGCGCATACAAATGAAAATGAAGCCGACACCTAGAAACCTGCTCGATGATTCAATCCGCAATGGAGATGTTTAAGAATTTGTATGTGTAGTAAAACTACATCAAACTTCAAATACCAGCAAGCTTACCTTAGTGGCTTATAGTAGTCCGCGTAAATTCACCGTAAAAATCAAGATGGGAGAGGGAGATATGGAGCTGAAAAGAGTATTTGTAACCTCAAGAGAGCGAAAGAAGGCAGTACAACTTACAGGGCTTCGTTTTTTAATGTGAAGCATTTCCTGGCGAACTTCAGCAACTTCTATCTATCTATCTATCTATCTATCTATCTATCTATCTATCTATCTATCTATCTATCTATCTATCTATCTATCTATCTATCTATCTATCTATCTATCTATCTATCTATCTGCCTTCGTCTTGGTGCTCTCCTAACCGTCTTGTTCCCTTGGTATGCACCAAACTTGGCATGATAGGGTATGCATGTATGACGAAGAAGAATAAGTGATCGGGACATAACTAAAGCGATGTATATGTGAGGAAGGTCGCGATTAAAGATAACATGATCACACATGGTTCATACCCACCCAGGAAACGTGGCTTTGCCAAAGGTGATTGAATGTTAACATGAGAAGCTGTATCAGTCAAGGATCCACAAGAAGAGACACTGAAGATTTGATAGCAACACACATTTCGTAGACTAAACCACAGAAGTATATTGTAACGAAGATGCCAAGATGTCCAACGAGAAAGGCCAGAACCTTCTTTAATGGCGGCGAACCGTTCCCAAAAACCACGCGCGCCAGAGCGTTCTTCGTCGTCATCTCCCTGGCGATCGGTGCCCATAGTGGGCAGGCAGCTTACTGCGCGTCATTATATTGTTTATTCTAGCATTCAGTTTAAATGCAGACAAACCAAGCAGACAGACACTGAAACATGTGCTATGACGACGAAAGGAAAGCTACTATGCGCTAGGGGGTCAATATCAAACTTGGTCACCCGCGGTGCCAAGCAAGCACGCCACACTCGTCCAAGGGAAGTTGTTCCCACGTGCAAGGATTTATACAGGCACCCCCAAAAATTCTTCAGGTAACCATTGACTTGATATCCACACCCCGGCTTCTGGTTACGCCATGGGCCCCGCCACGGTGGTCTAGTGGCTATGGTACTCGGCTACAGATCTGAGGGTCGCGGGATCGAATCCCGACCGCGCCGGCTGCATTTCGATGGAGGCGAAATGTTGAAGCTCGAGTACTGTGCGATGTCAGTGCACGTTAAAGAACCCCAGGTGGTCGAAATTCCCGGAGACCTCCACTACGGCGTCTCTCATAATCACAGCTGGTTTTGGGACGTAAAACCCCAAAAATCAATCAATCAAACACCATGGGTAACACACCCTCTCGCCCCCCCCCAAAAAAAATATAATAGAAATTCTGGTTAAACCACTGCCTACGCGGCGGGGATGCGCGTTAATCACTCTGATAGCAGTTGCGATAAAGAATACATATCTATTGCTATCACTCCGTAGGCTATTGTCCGGGTTCGCTCGACCCCGTAGGAATACACCAACGAACGACGCTTACGATATGTACATCAGCGCACCGTAACGTGTATTTCTCTTCGGCAATTAAAAAAGACTTCTGTGCACTATCGTAGACAGACACCACAGCGCCCCATTGTGCACCGCAGTGCTGCCGATGAGCCTGGTAAGCACACGCTACACTCACAGCCACTAATTCTGCCTAAAGAATTCAATGTCACTTCCTTTCTGGAGTAGAGTGCCAAATATTCATAGCGACGAAAAGCAATGTTGTCATTGCAGACGAACGCCAGACGAAAATGGGTTATATTCTAGCAGCGATTTTATATTCTTAGAAGGTGCTGCTTTTCAATGAGAAGCCTGTGAAGTGCATTCAGTCAGGAATGGAAAGGCTAGGCAATATTATTGTGAGCACATTGCAAATGGAGCTAGCATGCGGAAAATGTTTGCCCTCTTCTTGGATGCAGCTCAAAAAAAAAAAAAAACAGGACGCAGACCAGTAAACAGCACAGCGCCTGGTCCTAATAACTCGTTCGCGTCCTGTGGCTTTTTCTTGCTGCACCAAAAATCAACTGCCAACTAGCCCAAACTTCTCCTTACACTCAAAACTACTTGCAAATGTTTTGAAGAAGAGGACTCGGTAGGAGAAATAAAGTCGCATACGCTTAATGTAGCAGTAATAACGAATTCCTACAGAGTTATTTTTTATTTATAGTCTCCTGAGGAGCGACCAATAGTCCCCTATCAGTAGCACGAATGTTATGACACTGCAGGAATAAACACATCAATATCTTTGTGTGTGTAAGATTCTTCCTTCACGCTTGGAATTTAAGTAGCCGAACTTCTATTTCTTTTTTTTTCACGTAGTAATAAATAATAAGAATAACAAATTCAGGCTGCCCAACATTGCCGAAAGTGACTGTAATATGTTATGAACTCTCATTTGGCATCAAGTTGTCCCCCAGGATAGTGAGACGAACGTAGGCAAGTATGCGGTTGGCCATTCGAATTCAGCGAATGCAGTACCAATATATTTGGTGGTATCTATTTGACTGAACCAAACCGCTAATCTAAAGTCAGCGTCGCCCCCCCCCCCCCCCCCACCCTTATTTAGATACTTTGCTCTACTTGTAATTCTCTAAAGCGAACGCAGTGCGCTGATAACAAGTTCGACTTCTTGCTCAGAAGCGTGCTCATAGCGGCAGCCATGTGCGATCCGCGTGCTATCGTGCCGGAAACGCGGTTCTCCAGAGACACAGAGTTGTCTTTGAAGTCGGGACAAACCGGGGACGCTCAAGTGTTCTACAGCGAGAGAGCTTGAGAACCTGCTCCACATCCTTTCTCCAATGTCGCGGTGTGGAAACATTTGGTCAAGAATGTTCGTGCCCAACTTATAATGGGCCGCTATATCAGCTAAGGTTGTTATAAAATATTGTTCAATATCTTCAGAACTTACTAGGGGATATGAAAGGGACAGTCGAAAAGCTAATCTCCTGAGTAGCCAACCGGCATTGTTGATTGTGGGATTTATGCTCTATGTTCAGGAATGCTTTGTTACTATTATACCAAAGTATACGTATATACCCAATACACGTTGCTAGAGTACATTCTTGAACAAATTTCTCTTCACTGAGCCATCTGAAAGAGATGGAGATGCAGGGAAAAGAGGAAACGTGGGGAGGTTAGGAGGTTAACTAGATTTTTGTTCAGTATGCTACGTTTCACGTGGATAGGTGAATGAGAGGTATGGTGAGGCCTAGGTTCAGAGTACATATAGTCGGGTCGTTTAATACCCGTCACACGAGGCAACTTGAGTACACTGCACTTTGAGCGAGTGCACTTACGCTCACAGAGTGCACTCATGCTCCTACACTGCTACACGAGAAGTGCTTTGGAAATGGCGTTCCCCCTAGCGGACGTGGGTGCAAACTGCCCGAGGGTGAGAATAGCGGGGCTTTTTTGTTGAAATGTGATTTGTTTTAATACATACTACGGACGCCGCGTTATGCATTAGCGTATTTGTTAGCAAGCTACTGCTACCGAGGCTACACACTCCGTCGCCGCGAAGTGAGTTCGGCGAACGCACTCGCCTGCAAGTGCGCTTTGCAGCCAGTGTCACTAAACGTTCCCGTGTGACAGCGTGCGAATGACACTAGCGGCGAAGTGCACTGTTTTAAAGTGCACTTAAGTTGTCTCGTGTGAAAGGGTTATAATTCAGTCGCCTTCGAGTATTGCAGAACTCGCATAGTATTATCAACTGTTGCGATACTGGGAAACCAGGACGAGATCATTCTTCAGCAAACGACAGACTGACAGGCCAACTTAAGACAGGATAGAGCGTAGACGGTTATTTATGAAAACGACACAATTGGATAGAAGCCAATCAATGATCATTCTAATTTTTGTTTATCATGCGCTCATGTTAAAGGCACACTTAAGCGTAAAAGTTAAGTGCTTTTAGCATAATAACTTATATTTCTAGACCTGGAATGCCGTTACCTTTAACATTTTATGTTTAATATTAAAAAAAATGGCCGCGTATCTGCTTACTTCTCTGCAAATGACGTCAAAAGACGACAGTATTCTGCCTTCCCTGATACGTAACCCCACCTGTTCTCTCCCTTCTACCCCTCATGCTGTTCCCCTCCCGTCCCACTCCTCCCATGACGAATGCAATGAAGGTTTTGCTGACTTGAATTCTGATTTCCCGCGCTCAACCTGCCACGGTCACATCTGTGGCAGGGCGTTTGCCAACGTTCACCGTTGCGCGCGCGCGACTGCTCTATAGGTGGGCGGCGCCACCGCGTTCGCGTCTGACAGTTCCGCTTGTCACACGCGTTCCCATGTAAAACGCTTTCATTCGACAGGCCGCACTTTCTTTTTCTTTTATTGAGCGGCTGTGCTCCTGTTCTCGCGCCATGTATTGCATTTCAGTATCTGATATTCCTTCAACACCTTTTCTAACTTGTTAATTTTTTGTTTAGTGATGTAAAAGCCACTCCAATGTGTCTTATTAATTAAATGAAAGCTGCGGATCATGATTATGTACGTATATATTACCTCAAATAGGCATGAGGCTTCTTTGCTCTCCATAAAGTTGATGTGTATGACCCATTTGAAGCAGTGCTGTAACTAGGTTTGTTTTGATCGCTGTATTGAATCGGTTTCGGCCGGACAGTTGAATCGAGTGACAGACAGACAGACAGACAGACATAGATAGATAGATAGATAGATAGATAGATAGATAGATAGATAGATAGATAGATAGATAGATAGATAGATAGATAGATACGGTCAAAGCCCCGCCACGGTGGTCTAGTGGCTAAGGTACTCGGCTGCTGATCCGACGGTCGCGGGATCGAATCCCGGCCGCGGCGGCTGCATTTCGATGGAGGCGAAATGTTGAGGCCCGTGTGCTGTGCGATGTCAGTGCACGTTAAAGAACCCCAGGTGGTCGAAATTTCCGGAGCCCTCCACTACGGCGTCTCTCATAATCAGAACTGGTCACAAAACATAGGTACGGTCAAAGTTGCTGAAGTGGGCCAAGAAGTGCTTCGCATTAAAAAAAAAAAAAAAAACATGCGGCGTTCTTTTATTACTGTGCACCAAATCATCGTAGCTGCGAAGTAGTCTAAGATATGATAGCATATACAAGCAGCAAGAATACTGAAACGATTACATTGCCGTGAATATGGAACGCATGCGAAAAGATCAATATATTCCATATCTATGAAGTCAGTAGTCACTAAAATGATCACGAATAAAGTGAACTTATCCCTGTTATTGGGATAAGCTATCGCTAACTTTCAATAGTATTACAGATTAAATGGGTAGGCCTGCCTTCTGATGCTTTTCAGATAAAGCTGATCATGGAAGTTCCTGGAAAGAAGGCATCGCTACATTGACAGCGGTTTGTTTACAGCGATGTCAGCAACAGCCTAAAGTGAAACGCTTCCTAGAGCTTTGAAATTCGTCTCTATGTTTGCAGGAAGCTGCAACTACTCTTTAATTTTTCAGTCAACTTAAATGGTTTATTTGGGTGAAATCATTCGTAGATTTATGATTTCCGCTGTCGAGCACGGAAAAGCGCGCCAACAGGAGCCTGGGAAGAGTCCAACTGACGCTTCGCAGTGCTCCTGACAGCCGAAGGGGCGACAAAGAAAAGCGGTGTGAAGGCGAGGTGGCCTGGAAGAGATAAACAAGCGGCCTAGATTGGCGAAGGGAATCACGTCGGCCCAGTGGTTCGTACACGTATACTTGGGCGCCGAGAAACGAGCTCCACTGCCTTTCGGAAGGAACAATTGCCAACGGGAGATTGTACCGAGTTTTTCTCCGGCTTGTCTTAAGCGCTACACAAAAATACTGTCTCTTGTATTCACATGTCTTGCCTCAAGCTTGGCTCGTTTGACGGTATCACTGACTGGTTCAAAACGTTTTCCTTTTTTCTTAGACGAGTAAACCAATAAGTGCATTCGAGAATGCGGAACACTTTGTGATGTATGGTAGACTGTAATAAAGAAAGCCGAAGCACGGCTCCAGAAAAAGAAGACAGAAATGCATAAGAAAGGGAGCTTACTCAGAAAAAATGTTCTGGTTGGCTACGCTACGCAGTGCTATCCATAAAGGCCAACAAAAACATCAAAGAGCGGAAGAGCAATGAAAAGGAAACATCACAAGGCGCTTGGATAGCACTGACTATACTTAGAGTCATAATCAAACATATGGGCCGGCCACCATCTAGAAGCAGGAATGTGACTTCACTGTCCTGCATGCGCCCTTTAACATTGAGCAAACTGCTCAGCCCGTGTTCCTACAATGAAAACGAGGGGCAGTCTGGCTACCCCAAGGAACGCAATGTTGTGCTAAAACAAAGTTCATGTTGTATATAATCTTGTTTGGTTCAATGATCCAAACAAAATTGCCCAGCGTGATGATCTGAGTCTTCGTAAGCGCGTGCGTAGTGCAAGGGTACCCTGACAAGTTTCCGCAGATAGACGTTCTAGGTGGTATCACTTGTTCTGCACCTGCACCCTCCTTTGCCATCGTTTTCAGGGCGCTATTACTCTTTGCGATGAACCAACCATGTACGCATTGTGCATTTTTTCCATTCTCTAATGAGGTTTTTAACGTCGTTCGCATCAAGATGACAACCGGATAGCAACCGGTGGTACTCGGCGATTTCGTCTTAACCAGGCAATTGACACGGCCATGGCCGACTGCGGCTACCGTTTAAGTGTTGCCTCGTTAATAGGGAATTTGGAGGTCAGTTTCGCAGAGGTACGTATTCCCTACTCGTAAGAAATCTCTGTTCAAGTTTGGGAACGCTTGTCCAGCATCCCGAACGGTTCACATACAAACTCAGCGCTCTCACCAACGGTCCTCTAGGGCAAGATCTTTCTATAAAAATATAAATGACACTGCACAGTGCCTCGTCCAGCCACTATTTCTCTCGCCCTTTCGTTTAACACGTTGCCCTTTGCTAACTATGCGCTACTTGCCTGTATAAGCCTTGCCTGAACATTTGGCCTGATAAGGCTCTAGGCGCAAGTTAAGCATTTGGTCTCCTTTATACTGAGCGATGAAAACAAAGATGCTTTTACATATTACGAATTACTTTCAAAAGTTAATTTGAATTTGAAAAACAGCGCCGAGGAATAAGCATTAAGACATATAGGAACGAGTTATGGGCTTCTGACAAGTATTCCAGTTATTAAAGGGTAAGCGAGTTTTTAAATGTCCACTGACCTGGATTAAATTTGCAATGTATCTTCTCCTTAGTACTTTAATAATATACTCGGAACCAGGCCGTTACAAGTCATATAGTTCATCTCAAAATTAACTAAAATATTTTTATCCGATTCCCAGGCGGGCCACACTGTTTTCGACGTCATTACCTACAACGCTGCCTACCCGAGCAGACAGGCGGTCAAAAGCAAGATAGTGACACTTTAGGGCTCGAATCGTCGGTGTTAAGTTTGCAGAAGCGTGCATAGCTCAATACATCGTCGGATAGTAATAGTGATAGTGTCGCTACAGCGATGTTGTAGCTACAGGCCGTGTTAACCTGGCAGACCTGGCGGGCAATTGCTCCGCCCGAGCGTCTCTGTCCATGTCGCATGAGTCATCACGCGTCCCTCAATCTTGTCTCTTGGAGAAATGTTATAAGCAGTGCCGACACCTTCTTTCGAACCGTCCGTGTTCCTTCCGGATATGTAATTTGTTGAGTGCTCGCGTGTGGGAACCCCCTTTTTTATGTTGTTCATGAGTGCGTTTCTTTCAGTGGAAAAGCGCTTGCAGGACCAGATGTAGCGGTCAATGTCTCCCACTTCATTGCACTCTGTTGTTAATGGCGAAGCAGCGCCCCTAACTTTATAAGACCATGCTGAGTGCATGCTGACCCCGTTCTGACTCTGTAGAGCAGAGTTGACTCGCTCCGGCTAAGTCCTTTTGTCACACAAGGCTGGTGTGGTGGCTTCCACAAAGAACGGAAGTGAACACGAATTGACTGTTTTGCTAATATCTGATTAACACGAGCTCTAATCGTTGGTTCTCTTGAAAGTACTGCGTTGGCCAGGGCATCTGCGCTTTCGTTTACGTTGATACCAACATGCGAACGTATCCACTGGAAAGTTATCCTAATTCTTTTTCGGGCCGCTTTTTTCAGTGATACCAATGATTGTCGGCAGAACTTGTTTGGAAGAGTTCCACGAGAGAGCTGTTGAACTGCCAACTTGGACTCTGAGAGAATGACGGCTTGTTTTGTGGGTCCATTCTTTAGTTTGCGTAGTGGTGCAGCAATAGCAACACTTTCTGCAACCGTTGAAGGGACTACGTGTTCCAAACGACCAGACCATGCATAACCAACAGATGGAATCCAGTATGCCGCAGAGCAGCTGTTTCTGTCCATACTAATGGATCCATCAGTGTACACATGCAGATGGTCGTATTTAGCATACAAATACTCAAGCACCCCGTAGCATGCTTCAGAAGGAGGGCTTTATTGCTTAGATTTCCGCCCACCCTTGTGACCGGTCGGATACTTTACCAGCTGCCAGTGATACGTCCATCCGAGACCCAATATGAACGCCTAGAGGTTCTAAACAAGAATGATATTTGATTGGCCTTAGGAGTTCCACAGGCGGCCTCAAACAAGAAAGTCTTTTTCGAGAACGAATCTCTACTATTACGCCTTTTGGCCTCTCAAGCCCTTTTGACACAACTCCTAAGACTAAGTGAGTCCTTACCTGGGCAAACCCTAAACAAAAGACTCAGAAATAAGCACAGGTCTCACTTCTATGCCGCTCTCAGTACTCTAGAGATGCTTGGTGCCAAGGGTCCCAAACGAAAGCAAGGAAGTGACCCGCCTTGGATGTTCGAAGACATATCCTACGAACTATGGATTCCTACTTAAACTCAGTCATGCATGATGGAAGTTTTCTATTCTGTTCCACAAACCTATTTAGCCTGCTGTGGGCTAGTTTTTCCATAAATTGCGCTACACAGGATGCCAATGACACCGGGCGATACGAGTCTAAGACAGTAGCATCTTTCTTGGGTTTTAAAATGGGCACCACCCATGCGACTTTCCAGCTTTCCGAAATATTTCCTGTGCTCCACGCGGCATTGAAGATGGCAAGGAGTTCTTATTTCCGTGGCTTCGGCAGGTTCGCAGTGATCTGATTGCTGATAAGATCAGGGCCGACTGCACAATTTCTTGGCAAACTGCTGAGCGCTGACTCCAATTCACGGAATATAAAAGGGGCATCCACCAAGGAATGAGAAAGAGGTGGCATGGGATCCATGGGTGGGACGAAGTATTGGAGGAATAGGCATCCGCAAAGTCTTCCAATAGCGTTGCAAGTGTTTTCCCGAGCTTCTAGGCAAGAACTTCAAAAGGTCTTTTGGGCGAAGTCTTTCCAACCAGCGTACTGATAATTCCCTAAACTATCGCTATAGGGGTAAACAGAGATAAGCTCGCGCGGAAAGCAGCCCATTGTTGTCGCCTTAACCGTTCAGTGCGCCTACGAATGACTGCATTTATGCGGTTAAGGACAGTTTTCAGCGTAGGATCTCCCCCTTTTCTCAGTAGCGTACGTTCTGCTTTTCTCAGTGGAGCACAAAGATTCCGCAGCTTTAGGTCCCGAACAAGAAAATGGTCTGGCAGTTTCGTCGATTTAGTAGCCGCATTTTTACTTCTCAGCATGTCGGCGAACAGATCTCCAGTAGATCTTCTAGAACTTCGCGATAGGTGTCCCGTCGTGTGACAGGGGAATACTGTTGGTTATTATTTAGATATCCAGCAACATTGGTATATAAGGGGAAGGGGTCGCCGCCCATTACATCCAGAGCTGTCTTCGATGAAATCTTAACATCTGCAGTGTGTTACGAGGTCAATGACGCTGGTGAAATTTAGGGGCCCACACAACGTTGGTTTCTTGTCGTTTGCCACACAGTTTCTCCACATCCATAGCGCCAACGAATGGTCTTCCACGTGTGTCGACCATCTCGTCACCCCACAGCGAATGGTCAGCGTTGAAGTCTCCGCATAATATTCAAGGAGGAGGGCAACGGTTGCAAATATCTTTTATGGGGGACTTGATGGGTACTTTTTTCCTGGGACTTGTGTAAATGGATACCACGCTCAGGCGTCTTCTGACTAGACGTACTTGTACCGCTACTACTTCCACGGCGGCGGAGCAGAGGTCTTGAACTGGCACAACAATGTGTGGCATTTCGCGTCGAATAATCAGCGTGGCACTTCCATGGGCGAAAGAAGCAATCGTTTGCTTGACGTGACCAACGTAGCGAGGTACTGACTGATTATTTGGCAGACCGGCCTCAGAGAGGGCGAGGATACGTACAGATGTGTAGTGCAGGAATAAATTGAGTTCAGACAGGTGGGAATGAAGAGCGGCACAGTTCCATTGCATTAATAAGGGCACTTTGGAGCGTAAAAGGAAATCTAGTAACTTGGTGAGGGCCATGTTCCACCGAATCTCAATGAAAGGAGGCGGCACTCAGGATTACTGACTCAAGGGCCAGTACTACTTGCATTGACTCTTTCGCTGAGCTTTCAGGCAACCGGGCAGTGTGCGATCTTAGGGCCATGAACAAGGCTTGCAGCACTTGGTCAGTCCGGCGATGATGAGTGGCGAGCCTCCTTTGTCTCTCGTGTGGGCGAGAGTGTGCATGCATAGGGTCGGTTATGTGACCTTGGTGATACACTATCAGACGCGACTGCCTCAGTCGGGGTAGATGCGATGGGCGCTTCTACAAAAGGGATCGTATTTTCCATAGCTTGCTGTGACCTGCTTTCCGGGATCGCTTTCTGGCTTGCCATAGTGACAGACATTTTGATTGTTTTGGCACGAATGACTGAAGTACTGTCAAGCGATTTTAGTGGAGGAAAGTCCTTTGCGTAGTCAAAGCGGCAGCCCTCTGCTCTAGGTGAATCCGCAGCTGCCTTCTCGCTGGGCAAGTGTCGTTGGCTCTTGGGCCCTGCGGTGAATCCCATTTTCCTCTCCAGAGCTGCAGATCTGATGGGGCACCTACTGTAATTTGCTGGATGGTATCCGCCACAGTTTACACGCACGAAACCCTCCGTGCGGTCACAAGTCTTGAAACTGTGTCCCTCAACAGCGTTTGCATCGTTGTTCAGCAGTGCAGTGCTTTGCTACATGTCCGAAATGCTGACACTTGAAGCACCGTGGTGGCACCTCCACGTGGTCAATGACCTTGTTTAGTGTGAAGCCAAGATTATTTTTTTTCAGGACGCTCAGTGTGTGGAGCGAGTCAGAACTACGGAGTCTGTTCGTCTCGTCTCCCAAGTAGAGTTCGTCTGCATTCTACGAATCATCCTCCTTGCACTGAAAACACCTTGTGGCCTCAAGAACGCAATAAGCTGTTCTTCCGGGTACCATTTGGGGACTCCCCTGATTATGCACGCATTATTTAAATAGGAGTTTGGCACGCGCATACTGGCGACTACGTCGGAAATAGTCTTGCAGTTAAGAAGTATATTGGCTTGCTTTTCCGTTTGCACATCGAGAAGTAATGCTCCTTGCACGGTAAAACGACTCCTGATTAGGGCTGCACCTAGCATTCCTTCAATGTCTGAGTGCAGTATGATTGTACTCACTTGCCTGAGGTCTCGACCTTGTTCGGTTGCTGTAACCAGAACGGGAACTCCCACTGTCCGACCCTTGCGGTGACGCACAACCTTGAAACCGTCTTCATCCACATCCTCCATATCAGCCGCGTTGTAGTCTCCGGTGACGGTCGACTCATCGTCCCACACCTCTGTTTGTTGGCGCTTGCTTTCCGGGGAGGCCGATGTGCCGTCGATGTTCAGGCGCTTCTGACCAGGTTCTGCGCCGCCTGATGGCATGTCCGAGCCGTTACAGCTCTCGGCTGGCATCTTCTGGGCCCTTTCTGGAGTGGCAGAAGTCGACCCCGCTGGCCTCCGATAAGGAACAAACCTTATCGATTCCCCTGGCGTCTTGGAGAAATCAAGTGGTGGCGTATTACAAAAAGGTGAAAAATTTGAAATTATGAGGCAGCCGAAATGGAAGAGCGGGCTCAGATCAAACTTCTTCTTCCAATATATATATATCGCCGCAGATGTCATTGCAACTTTCATTTTTCTGGCACTAGCTTCCTGTTTCTGATGGCGGGGAGGCTGTGACGTGATCGCATGCGCTGAAGGAAGCTTCTGTCAATTTTAGTTTCGTTTTGAACACATTCGTTTATTTAAAACCATTGGTCAGTTTTTGAACGCATTGAACTATCCTGCCCGGTACAGAAATACTAGCACCATTGGGAAACAGTGGCATCAGAATATGGTGAAGAAACCACGAGAGTCATCCTTTAAGAGATGTGCAAACGGTAAAACGGGAACACAGACATGCCTGGATTATTTCTCGCAATGGAGGTAGGGGGAGTGGGGAGAGGTTATTCAGAAGCGGTGGAGGGGGGGGGGGGGCGTTTTCGGTGACCGAGGCACCGCTGAAGGTACTAGCTTTATATTCGCATTTCTGGCTAGTCATGACGAGGGTAGTGGGGAGAGGGTTTGGCAGGAATGGAGGGTCGATGTCCCTCTCTGACCTGCGGCACAGCTCTTGTCAAGCGCTTGAGCCCCGTTCACCGCGTGAGCTGCACCCGAAATTCTCTGCGTGTCCTGAATTTCATGCGCCTGTATCCACTGATGAAACTGCACTTTTTTTGTTTTTGGTTTAAAACAGTCAGAATACACATTCGTAAAGTACATAAGGACTTAAGTGAAGCGTAGTATTGCAATGTAGAATTTCAGTGAAACTAGCAATTCGAAACCGCATTTTGAAACTTCTGTTTTCCTCTCCTTACACCTATTTCTTTTATCGTGCGAGCCACCGAGTAGCTGATTCCGTCGTCAGCGAGAGGCGTGACTTTTAGCGACCTAACTATTAACGGCACCAGGAAGGAAACTCAGAGGGAATGTATAATCCTTACAGAAGGTGTCCCCCGCATTCAGCAAATTTATGTTTGGTGTTGCAGCATTTTTGAAGCAACACTGTGAGTCTGCCTGTAAACGCAGTGGAAAGAATGCACTGTATGAACTTTCCAACAGTTCACCTAGTTCACACCGCGTAATAAGGCTGAAATTTTCTTTCGTCCCCAGATTTCTAGCGTTGGAAGACCAACAGCATGTGTTTTAGACAGTGACAGAGAAAAGAGGTTGACTATAGTCACGCAACTAGTTGTTCGTTAAGTGCTTCTATTGAGTCGTCAAGCTTCAATATTAATTGCTGGAATATTAATTTCTACAGTATATTTTGTTCATGACGAGGCTAACGGCGATCAGATGATCTTGCTGCGTTTTCGCTGATGCTGTAATAATAAGTTATTTAGGAGTGAGTGAGTGAGTGAGTTTTGATAGGTGTGAATAGAATAAGTCGCAATGATTAGAGCTCCTATTACAGAGTCCCACTGGTAAGAGTGGTTCACTGGGCTTTGTCCAGGAGAGTAAATTGCTTCTCCCGGCTCCCGCCCCTGAAGTAGCGCCTCCCATAGCCTATTTTTCATTGTGGACACATATGTACTACGGTGCTGTATATGTAAGGAAGCCTCAGGTGGCACTCCCAACTAACATGTTTTGATGTGGTTATATGTCCTTGGATCGCGAGCACTCGTAAGGGAAACTCGTGAGGTGCATCCTGTGTACGAAATTTAGGTTGGGCAATGTATGGGCTGAATACGACGTCAGTTTCTCTAATGTTTAATATTTCAATTCGAGTGAGGTTATCCGAAACATCTGCACTCGTACATTTGCTGTAAGAAGCTGTCGCGAGAACTGGATGGGAAATCAGTATATGAGAAGCCGTTGCTCAGACGTTTCATCGCCGAGAAGTATGGCCTGCGCTAGCTTTCCCTGCTAGTTTCTCGTGTGTGAGGCATCATATTACACTTCAGTTGTCTTGAAGTTTATTGCCTAATATTTTTATTAATAACTAGGGTACCGTCCGATTTAGAAACAGGCAGCAAGCTGATTGCACGCCTATAATATGGCGGTTTAATTGATTTAGCGCTAGGCATCGTTAATGATCAAGGAAAAGGCTGCAGCCTCTAGCAGGTAGGCCGAAAATGCTTGGAAGGACACTGTTGTTAGGTTTTCGTGACACGCAGAAACTGTGGTGAAAGCGCGAACGCTGGTTCGACTAACATCTATATCGCACACTCCCGGTCCCATGCCGAAGCGTTTGTGAAGAGCTTTTGCCGTAGCTACGCGTCGCCGGGGATAGTTGGGCGGATGCAGGTGTCTTGGAAGTGGCGCCACCGAAATGGGCGATCGAACTTTGTGGTCCAGCTGTGCAGTTTTTCCTTCGCAGCACTGAGGCATCAGTGTTAATCTTTCTCGTCAGTAGTCAGCGAAATTGTAGGGATTAACAAATTTCATCTCTCAGATCATATAACGTCGCGTCCGCGCGATCATCAAAAGTATTATGCCGAACTGGTGCCTCAACCCTTCCAGTGAGCCCCGCCATGGTGGTCTAGTGGCTAAGGTCCGAGGGTCGCGGGATCGAATCCCGGCCGCGGCGGCTGCATTTCGATGGAGGCGAAATGTTGAGGCCCGTGTGCTGTGCGATGTCAGTGCACGTTAAAGAACCCCAGGTGGTCGAAATTTCCGGAGCCCTCCACTACGGCGTCTGTCATAATCAGAACTGGTTTTGGGACGTAAAACCCCACAAAACAACAACAACAAACAACCCTTCCAGTGATAGGATCATGCACATTACAAGTGTCAGCAAAATTATGTCAGAATGTATTAATGAGACATGTCCATTGCCGAGGCTACCGCAAATAATAATAATAATAATGATATTTATTATAAGTGCTTCAGAGAGCCTTACAACACAAAACATACAGCGATATATATATATATATATATATATATATATATATATATATATATATATATATATATATATATATATATATATTGTGAGCAAAATATTCATCGCTCGTCATCTTCAGCTGTATATAACCATCATCACTGCCAGCGTGATCTTCGTGCAGCGCGTGGCTCAGCCGAACAAAACCAGCACCTCCACCACTTTGTAAAGCAGGAGCACAGCTGTCGCCAGGAGGCCTTTTGTTCGGCTGAGCCACGCGCTGCACGAAGATCACGCTGGCAGTTATGATGGTTATATACAGATGAAGATGACGAGGGATGAATATTTTGCTCACAATATATATATATATAAGGTTGTGCGTCTTCGGACAAAAACTTGTTTTACCCGATTATTACACCATGAGCACATTCCAGAATATATACCTCCACGAATTTCAGTCCCACATAGCAACGTATTCTTCATTTGTTGCACGGAATTTGGGGTGTACATGCTCTAGCTACCCCGCCTCGGGACAGTAACTTCTATCCTGTTGATTGAAGTGTACACCATATACGGATCGTGAATTTCATAAGGCGCTCACAGCACTGTAGACGCTACACGGTCCTCATTTGAAAATTTAAATTTTCAAATATAACCGAATATAGCCCCGATTTCAGTAGGGGTCCCACAAGAAGATATATTTCTCCCAGATTGCCACGATGAAAATGAAACTCGAATACAACACCCCGGATTTCAAAAAGAAGAAGTAAAACCTTCATATATACGTATTTCATATAAGAACGCTGCATATAGCGCCGCCACGGGGGTCTAATGGTAATAGTATTCAGTATTAATAATATTATTCAGTATTCAGTATTAATGGTAATAGTATTCCACAGGCGTCCATACAGCAGTGATCTTCACACCAGAAGGTCTGCATGGACAGTACTTGCTCCCAGTTAAGGAGTGTGATTTTGCTCCACTGGTCTTGAAATTTTTTTTCAGTTGTTCCAGGGGCAGTGCCATTGCTTCCAGGAGTGTATCAATGGCTCCTTCCTGACGCACAGTGCTTTCGGCCGATAAAGGCCGTAAACACTGTGTGATCTACTAGCATGGTAATAAACCTTATGCAGCTTTCTCGCATCCCAGCTTCATCTGAGAGAGAGAACCTATCGGTCTCCTCAGCCTTTACGTTGTGAACGTACTATCGGCCACGAACGTAAACGGACCACGGCTCCTGCGACCGCAGCAGCTGCCTGGCCACAACGGGGCGCTGCTGTCTCGCTCCGCTCGCCTGGTTCGAGAGTGCCTTTGGTGATGTTAAGCTTATCCCTCACTCTCGCCCTGTGTCTTGTCTCGCTTGATAAAATATCTAATGTGTCGTACGGTTGCTCTACTGCTCTTGGTCGCGATGCAAGGGACCGTGCATTACCGGTATTCAACACATGGGGTTATCGCGCAGCAGCCGACGGCTGAAGGGAATCAAACACCGTCAGTGAAAGAACGAAGGCCTGCTCTGTTTTTTTTCTTTCTTGCTTATATTTACCTTATCTTTCATACTAGTGTCGGTTGCCTAGGTCTCTTGATGCTCGAGTATAGGCAACAATGCGCAAGGCGCGGCAGCGGCGGCTGACGCGCGCTCTTTCACGCCTACGGGAAAAATGCACGTTCAGGTTAGCTCACGGCGGCTTGACGTGCACCGTTTGACGACCTCAGACTGGAGTGCGCGGGCGGTAGTGCTCGCGCCCGTCAAGGTTTCCTTGCTGGACAGAGAATGGTTTTGCGACGTTCTCCGGCTGCCGCAAGCCGACGTGACCAATCAGAGACGCAGGAATGGTGGTCGCAGCTACGACGCCTTCTCCCGCGGCCGCGGCGCCGTCCTCTTTTCGCTCCGCGGCTTTCTCCGCACGCACTCGTTACATCGTTAGGGAGATTCCAGTAGGGAGATTACTGGAAACAGCACGTGATTACAGGTTTCTCGAGGACCAGACGACGCCAGAATATAAGGACACGGAATTTAAAACCAGTAGAAGGCGACGTACTGACGACGAGAGATGCGCTTAAAATCTTCCTTGTGTAGCGAGTTAGCGAGGTTAGGGGGTGTCACGCGCTATGCCCACCGGCGAAGCTTGCCGTACACTTTGAACACCTCCCGCGTGGCCGACGTTCTACGGCGCCGGAGACCGTCGCCTGCGGCCGTCGGCTGCTGCGCGACAGCGCTATGTGTTGAATAACGCCTATGCACGATCCCTTTCATCGCGACCACAAGCAGCAAAGCAGTCGTGCAACACACTAGGCAATTAATCAAGCGTGACAAGACACAGCGCGAGAGTGAGGGAGAAGCTTGACGTCACCCAGGGCACTCTCGAACCCGCGGAGCGAAACAGCAGCGCCCCGTTGTGGCCAGGCAGCCCCTCTGGCCGCCGGAGCCGTGTTCCGTCTACTTTCTTGGCCGATAGTACGTCTGAAACAGGTAGCCCCGACATGGCTTGGGGGTTCAATTTGTTCTCATGTCTGGACGTCAGAACGTCCACCTGCTCTATAGGAACTACGACTTTTTGAACCAAGCTGGAAAGCAAAGTCATGAGTTCTTTCAGCAGCTTTGTTTGATCGACATTTTCGCCTCGAATGCCTTGTTCAGCTCCTGAACATTTGTCAGAATCGCGGCCTAAAAAAAGCAAGCACCCAAATTGAAATTGCAGTTTATTAATGTATATTTTCAATACAATGCATTATAATACATTATTGCGCGACAAGTGAACAATCAGAGGTGCCGAAGTGGGAGCTGTCAGGGCCTTCTCCTAACAAAACTTAAACACAGGATTAGAGCATCACTCAGCCAAACAGTTGCAGATCAGCAGCAAAGTATGCACAAAAAGAGGTACATAAATATAGTGCTGCATAAGAATAAATAAAGACACTCAATTTAACATAATATACTAAATAAGTAAATTACCTAACAGGTGAACTTGACGACGTCGGCGGAATGTGTGCGCGGTACTTAATTTTCTTTCGAAATGTAACATGTTTCACAGTATAATGCACGAAAACCTTGCCGTCATTCGATAATTAGTTCGTAGTTCAGGTAAAAGCAGGTACCGGTTAGTTGAAAACTTTGTGTTGTTGGTCTTAACGTGCAGTGGGAATCGAGGAAATGCGAAGCACGCATCAGGAACGTAAAATGGATCGGCATTGTTGTTTCGCTATACCGATTTTGGTGCATATGAAGTTAACAAAACGGCCGCAAGAGCACCAAGACTGGCATGTAAACCATACCGCTTATGACATGCTTGTCATGACTCAAATGTTATGACCTCTCATTTACGTTCGTCATGCAGTCGTGTTGTGCCATAGCAATTTTTGTATACATGCGATTAACGAAACGGGCGGTATGTAAAGCATGCCGCTCTTGACATGCATGTCACGATTTTTATGTTCATAGGACGTGTCACTCATGGTCGTCAGACATAACCATTTTGGTATACATCAAGTTAACGAAACGGCGGCAAGAGCACCAAGATCGTGCAATGTAAATCATGCCGCTCATGACATGCATATCATGGTTTTTATGTTTTGACGTGTCATTTATGTTCGTCATGCAGTCATCTTGTGCCTTACCAATTTTAGCATACATCCCATTAACGAAAAGGCCAGGACAGTACCAAGACCATGGCGCGTAAATCATGCCGCTCATGACATGCATGTCATGATTTTCATGTTATGACCTCTCATTTGCGTTCATCATGCACTCATGTTGTGGCATACCAACTTTCGTATACATCCCATTAAGGAAAGGGCCAGGAGAGCCCTAAGACCGTGGCATTTTAGTCGCGCCGCTCATGACATGCATATCAGGATTTTTATGTTATGACCTGTCATTTACGTTCGTCATGGAGTCATATTGTGGCATACGAATTTTCGCATACATCCCATTAACGAAACGGCCAGGAGAGCACCAAGACCGTGGCATGTAAATAATGCCGTTCATGACATGTGTGTCATGATTTTCATGCTATGACCTGTCATTTGTGATCGTCATACAGTCATATTGTGCCATACCAATTTTCATATACATCCCATTAACGAAACGGCCACGAGAGCACCAAGACCGCGGCATGTAAATCACACTTCTCATGATATGCATGTCGTGATTTTTCAGACTATGACCTGTCATCTATGATCGTCATGCAGTCATGTTGTGCCATACCAATTTTCGTATGAAGCCCATTAACGAGATGGTCAGGAGATTACCAAGACCGTGGCATGTAAATCATGCCGCTTATGACATACATGTCATAATTTTCATGCCATGACCTGTCATTTATGATCGTCAGGTAGTCATGTAGTGCCATACCAGTTTTCGTATCATCATCAGCCTGGTTAGGTCCACTGCAGGACGAAGGCCTCTCCCAACGATTTCCAATCCACCCTATCCTGAGCGAGTTGGTTCCACTTTATGCCTGCAAACTTTTTAATTTCATCGCTCCATCTAATCTTTTGCCTGCCTCTGTTACGTTTTCCCTCTCTTGGTATCCATTCCGTTGCTCTTACTCTCCATCTGTTATCTTTCCTCCTCATGACATGTCCTGCCCAGGTCCACTTCTTTCTTTTAATTGATATAATAATATCGGCTATTCCTGTCTGTTCTCTGATCCATTCCGCTCGTTTTTTATCTCTTAGCGTTACCCCCAACATTTTTCTTTCCATTGCACATTGCGTGCTCCTTAGTTTTATCTCTAGTTTTTTCGTTATCCTCCACGTTGCTGCGCCGTACGTTAGTACTGGGAGAATGCAGTGATTGAATACTTTTCGTTTTAGTGAGAGCGGTAAGTTTACAGTCATGATTTCATAATGCCTTCCGAATGCGCTCCAGCCCAACCTTATTCTACGGAGAATTTCTTTTTCGTGGTTAGGAGTTCCTGTTATTAACTGTCCCAGGTATACGTATTCGTTTACACATTGTAAGGGTTCATTGTTGATTTTAAATTTCTGTTCCTTAGATAGGCTATTGAGCATAACTTTGGTCTTTTGCCTATTCATTCTTAATCCAATTTTAATACTTTCCCTGTTTAGGTCATCAATCATGTTTTGTAGTTCGTCTCCATCATTGCTAAGTAGCACAATGTCGTCTGCGAATCTTCAATTGCTGAGATATTCTCCGTCTATTCGAATTCCCTTGTCTTCCCAGTCTAGACGTTTAAAGATTTCCTCTAAACATGCAGTGAATAGCATCGGGGATATCGTATCTCCCTGTCTCACGCCTCTCCCGATCGGGATTTCTCTGCTTTTCTCATGTAGGAGTAGTGTGGCTGTGCAATCTTTGTATATGTTGTTGATGGTTTTCACGTATATGTCAGGTACCCCTTGTCTACGTAGAGCTTCTAGAACTGCTTGTATTTCTATCGAGTCAAATGCTTTCTCGTAGTCGATAAACGCCATATAAAGAGGTTTGTTATATTCCGCGTACTTCTCAATTACTAGGTTGATAGCGTGGCTGTGGTCCATTGTCGAGTAACCTTTCCTAAAACCAGCTTGTTCTCTCGGTTGATTAAAGTCGAGTGTTTCTCTTATCCTCGTAGAAATTACTTTTGTAAAGAGCTTGTATATTACTGGGAGTAGGCTAATTGGTCTATAATTCTTTAACTCCTTCATGTCACCTTTCTTGTGGATAAGGATTATATTCGCATTTTTCCAACTGCGTGGTACATTACACGTCTTGACACATTTCGTGAAGAGCGATGCAAGTTTTTCAAGTATAATATCTCCTCCGTCTTTAATCAAGTCGGCTGTTATACCATCTTCACCAGCTGCTTTACCGCGGGACATGCCTTTGACAGCTTTTTTGACTTCGTCAGCGGTTATACATGGAATTTCATTGTCCTCCTCAGATTCTATTTCTATTAAGGTTGTATGGTCTGTCTGAGAACTGTACAGTGCAGAGTAGAAATCTTCTGCTACTTTTACTATTTCGTTGAAACTGTTGATAACGTTACCTTGTTTATCCTTTAGCGCATGCATTTTGTTTTGCCCTAAGTGCAGTTTCTTTTTGACCGTTTTAATGCTGGTGCCTTTCTCTACAGCTTTCTCTATTTCTCTCGTGTTAAAGTTTCTTACATCTCCTTGCCTGGCTTTATTGATCAATTTTGATAGTTCTGCGAATTCAATCTTATCTTTTGGCGAAGTTACTTTCATTTGTTGGCGTTTTTTTATTAAGTCCTTGGTAGATTGGGACAACTTACTTGTTGTTTGCTTAGTTGTTGTACCCCCGACTTCTATCGCTGTTTCAAGGATTGTTTTCGTTATGGTTTTGTTCATTTCCTCTACATCGTCACCGTTTTCGTCTAAGGCCTCGAACTTGTTGCTTAGGGCTACTTTAAATTCTTCGTTCTTGGATCTGATTACCTCTAAATTACATTTTTTTCTAGTAAATAATTTAGTTCTTGATTTCTTTAGGTTAAGTACAATCTTTGCTCTTACTAATCTGTGATCGCTGCATTTTACCTTCCCCACTACTTCTGTGTCTTGAATTATACCTGGTTGTTCGCACATTATAAAGTCGATTTCATTCTTTGTTTCCCCGTTAGGGCTTTTCCACGTCCACTTCCTATTCTTGTGTTTCTTGAAAAACGTGTTCATTATTCGGAGTTGGTTTCTTTCGGCAAATTGTACTAGCATTTCCCCACGGTTATTCCTATGGCCGACGCCGTAGTTGCCAATCGCCTGCTCTCCACTTTGTTTTGTCCCTACTTTTGCGTTGAAATCCCCCATGACTACTGTGTATTGTGTCTGTACTTTCTTTATTGCTAATTCGATATCCTCGTAGAACTGCTCTACTTGTTCGTCGTCGTAGCTCGTTGTTGGCGCATATCCCTGGATTATCTTAAGTTTATACCGCTTATTTAGTTTTATTACGACGCATGCAACCCTTTCGTTAATGCTGTAGAATTCATCTACGTTGCCCGCTATATCTTTGTGAATTAGGAACCCCACGCCATATTCCCTCTTTTCGGGTAATCCTCTATAGCAGAGGACATGCCCATTGTTTAAGACTATGTAAGCTTCACCTGTTCTCCTAACTTCGCTAAGGCCAATGACGTCCCAACTAACTCCCTCTAGTTCCTCGAGTAGTTCTGCTAGTCTAGCTTCGCTGGAGAGGGATCTTGCATTGAACGTTCCAATGTTTAGTTTCCAGTGGCGGCCTGTCCGGGTCCAGTGATTGTTACCGCCCTCTGCTGCTTCACAGAGCTGACCGCCGCCGTGGACAGATGTTCTGCAGCTGCTGGACACTGAGGGCGTGGGTTTAATTGTAGACATCGTGTGGGAGGTGGTGGCCAAGTACTTCACCAGGGAGGCCAATTCCTGTTCTGGTGTAGGAGTGAGTCGTAAACGGCAGTTGAATGACTGAAAACCTTTCACATACCCCAACCGTCGCCAGGCCCCCCTACCGACGTAATGTCGAGGAGTATTAAAAAAAAAAAGAGGGGGGGGGATACATATATATCCTATTAACGAGACGGCCAGAAGAGCACCAAGACCGCGGCATGTAAATCATGCCGCTCATGACATAGATGTCATGATTTTCATGTTACGACCACTCATTTACGTTCGTAATGCAGTTATGTTGTGGCATACTATTGTCGTACACATCCCAATAACCAAACGGCCAGGAGAGTACAAAGTCGTAGGCGGATAGATAGATAGATAGATAGATAGATAGATAGATAGATAGATAGATAGATAGATAGATAGATAGATAGATAGATAGATAGATAGATAGATAGATAGATACGCTCAATGTCGCCGAAGTTCGCTACGAAATGCTTCGCATTTAAAAGAGGAGGGGGGATACAAAGAGGGGGGGGGGATACGTATACATCCCATTAACGAGACGGCCAGAAGAGCACCAAGACCGCGGCATGTAAATCATGCCGCTCATGACATAGATGTCATGATTTTCATGTTACGACCACTCATTTACGTTCGTAATGCAGTTATGTTGTGGCATACTATTGTCGTACACATCCCAATAACCAAACGGCCAGGAGAGTACAAAGTCGTAGGCGGATAGATAGATAGATAGATAGATAGATAGATAGATAGATAGATAGATAGATAGATAGATAGATAGATAGATAGATAGATAGATAGATAGATACGCTCAATTCGCCGAAGTTCGCTACGAAATGCTTCGCATTTAAAAACTAAGAATACAGAATTTATGAGTTACGTGACTAAACATAATGATCAGTAGTTTATCACTGGCAAGTTACGTAGAGGCAAAACATTAAGGTTGCGAAAAATCTGGTTCGTACATACATGACCTGGTTTTCAAACATGCTATACAGCACCTCTGCCGCATAGCACCTGTCAGTGTGCCTCGCCATCACGGAGTGCGTCTTCAGTTCGGTCCATTAATCTACAATACTTGACACAGCTATTTCGAGAGATAGCCACCGCGTCCTGCACGCTTGCACAGTATTCAGTGGTTCATCACCGTCATTGATCAGACCGTAGAGCTACCATCTCGTACGCAATTTTCTGGGTAGGGGATGTTGCGAACCAGTTGTACATTGCCCTTATTAGGTATTCCAAGTCTCTTGGCAATGCTTACGCCGTAGGACCCGACGTGGCTAGCTGCAAAGAGATGCCAAATTAGCGGATAAATGCGAGGTGGGGGAACTTCCGATGAACACCATTAGTGATCCTAGTCATAACACTCGCGTTGTCTGTCTGTACACCTCTCATCTTTTCTCGTTTAAGGCAGTACTCTATCAGAGCGGATTTCATGGTCACCACAATTCCATCTGCCGTGCACACTTCCGAGTTGCACAAGTTAAGGCATGTGATCACAATCATTGATTTAGTGGCACTGTGGAAAATGATAGAACTGGCATTGAATTTTGTGACACTGACGTCAGTGATTCATCGATGATCAAGCTGTAATGGCTGTCCCCAATGTCCTGTGCAAGATCCGCCTTGCAGCGTGCGTAAAGAACGTTCTTAATAACAGAAGCACACTTTGAGCAGTGCATTTGGCACGCTCCTTCTTGCAGCTTCGCTGTCTGGAATCGACTTCTTATAGGGTTGGCACCAGTGACATGCACTCGTAATTGAACAATGTTCCCCGATAAATAGGGCAGTTCGGCATTCAGCGGCCTTTCCCTGTTTTAGGTGCATCCATGGCTTGGGTGCTTCGCAGCAAGTCCATTTTGTCTTGCCTAGGAAACTATCGCGGCTTTAAAGCCTCACAGATTTGTTTGTCGGAGACGGGTGCAGTAAGTGACCAGGAGCCCTCCTACGCTGCTAAAGTTAAACAATTTTTGCAGCGAAACACTGATTTTGCAGGATGATTTTGAATCGGTGCACTGCGTGAGGCATCCGCCAGGAAATCCGCCATGTATAAAAATTTCCCCTCAAAAAAAAAAAGAAGAAAGAAAAACCCGCTGGCCTCTAGACTAATACGTTAATATAAAATCCACCTGATCAAATGGAACATCCGACAAACTGGTATCACTTACATTGGTACTCGGCTGCTGATACAAGGTTCGCGGAATAAAACCCCGGCCACGGCGGCTGTATTTAGATGGAGTAGAAATGTTCAAGCGCGTGTGCTGTTCGATGTCCGTGAACGGTCAAGAACCCCAGGTGGCCGAAACTTCTGGAGCCCTCCATTATGTTGTCTCTCATAATCACAGCGTGGTTTTGGGACGTTAAACCCCAAAAATCAATAAACTGTACATATATACTCCCGAAGTCATGTTTGTAATTCCATCTAATAATAGGAGTGCCTGCTTACGGTTCCGTTATTTCTTTAACGGAATTACGTGGTCAAACACTAAACACCACCTGGATATCCTCAATCCCATAAAAGCATGCGAACAAAGTACAGTGCAGTATTGCATCATCGCCAGAATTGCACTGCTCTAGTCGGTGTGCCTGAGGCAATGCCAGACCAAATGGGGCTACTTTCGGGTTAAATATAAACAGTATCACATAGCTCACATCGAAGCTCCGTTTGCAAGCCTACGCTGTGCTTGCCCGGCGGACACATAATCGATAGGGCGCAAAACGCTTTGCAGGATATGAAAGTAACTATGCAAGCATATATATCACAATTACTCAAAATTTGTTTACGCTTGATTCTTGTCAAAAAATTATTTTTAATTTTTTTGCTGATTTTATTCTCGTGCCCACGGCCTTTCTCTTTTTGGTTTACAACCATATAACATCTGATGTCACATATATTTGCGAAATCTTACGCGTAACATTACTGGCTAGAAAGAAGACAATCAGCACTGGAAGTGTGAGAAAGGTACGAAAGCAGGACCTGCTCCTTTGATCGTCGCGCTGCTAACCGAAGATGCATCGCGCCAACATGCGCGTTCAACCACGGTTGCAATGACCACATGTAAGCGGTGAAGAAGCACGAAAAGCGCCAGGAAGCGCCTGGAATGGCTTTTTGAATTCGCGACTTCCCCCACCGAGAACTGTTTCCACACTCGCTTTCGACAGTAAAATATACGCGACGTTCGTGGTATGTAATATTCATAAGAATTGCTGTATGCCTTGCAACAAAATAAACACGGCGACGTGACGTCCATCTCATGCCCCACAAATGCTCGTGGCCGAATGGCCGGAGTGTGATGGCTTTGGGACTGTTGCGCCGTGATAAAGTCAAGCGTTATTGCTACAGTCAGTGAGATTTTAATGTCATGGTCGTTATAGATTTACGAGAGAAGAAGCAAATACAGAAAGAAGGACTAAAAAGCAGAGCACTGGAGAGTAGGCTCGCGTGAAGAGATGATGCAGTGCACAGAAGAAAGCACGACTCATCCGCCATCGCGGCTGAATGGACACCTGTGCTCGCTGGCCGGCGCAAAGAATGCGCCCGGCAGTGCGTGTTTTGCGAACACTGCAATACATTAGGCGTTGGCGACGAAGAATCGCACCATCGGTAGCCTCTTGTGGTGCCAGCTCAAGACAGCGAGCTGTATCAAGGAAGGATATGCATCAAATGATGACACCGAAACTGTGCCGGAATTTAAGCTAAGTCGGGGAGAAAGGAAGCACATGGTTCATACAAAATACGCTTCCACAAAATTATTTATTAAAAATTTTCTGTGTGTCCTGCACAAATGTTTCTCTAAAGACCGTATTGTCGAGTACCGAATAAATGAACAGATCTGAGAGCCCCCGATATTGACTTGGGCGTCAGAAAACGAAAGGGAGAAAGAAGTGCATGCATCTCCACGAAGTAAACCATGTCGAGTGGGCGAAGCACTGGGGATTGTTCAGTGTTATCGTAAATCGCCCATGACATTGCCCACTCATACATGTAAATGAGTGACAACGCATGTGTATGTTCACATACGCGTTGCAATTTATGCTCCTGGTTTTATGAGGTCTCTGCGCTTCCACGTCGTAGATCGTGCCGAGTTCCGGATTACTTTTAATGAACGCGCACGCTGCGAATCCTTATGGTTCAATTCCGCACAAGAGAAATCTCCCACCGGCACTATATCGCAGGTCCAGATCCAGTGCCTATATATGCCGGGTGGCCGGTGAACGGTTGTGCAGCGCGAGCAGTCGGTTTTTTAAATCAAGAAACTCGCTAGCAGACGCTGCCTGCGTCAGCGTTGTCTCTCGTGGGCGAGGTCGCGTTCTGGTTCCTTGCGAGCTGGTAAAGCGTTCATTGCAGAAAGAGCGTTTCCTTCGTCAACGCGCGCCGTTTCCTCTCTCTGACGAGACTCCGCGCCCCATAACGGGCGCAACTGTGCTTAGATGGCTACGCAGTGTGTAAGCCACAAGCTCGGTCCTAAGGTGCTTCGCCCCTAAGAACAATCAATCCTGTTCCACGCTGTGAAAATCGTAGGAAAAATGAAGCATTGTTTTTATCTTCAGTCGTGAAGTAAGGGCAAGGGTGTCAAGTTCACTATCGCTGCGTGTAGCTGTAGACTGAGCGCAAGGGTGTGGGCAATGGGACGAGGGCGAGACCAAGTCCGCTTTACACTTCTTCTTAGCCCGTGAGAACGGACAAACTACGAGGCTTTCTTTCTGTTATTGCCCTTTGCATAATCACAATAACCTAGCAGTGAGCTGAGGCCGAGAATGTGGGTACACTCTTAATCTGGTTCCATATAAGTTCCAGTTAAAACGGTGATCCACATATTTTTATCTGGATCCGAGCTCTGAATAAGTGGAACAAGACATATAAGTGGATCTTATGTGGAACGTTCGTTCTGTTTCCTTTATGTTTATCGTTCTTATCTGGAACTCGGTAAAGGGGGGGATGAAATGTTTCATGATCCAGCTACCGTTCCACTTATGTCCCAGTAAAATTTCTAGAGAGTGCGCTTGTATATTTTTTGCTTGTGTCTTGTTCCACATAAATGATGCGCTGCAGTGAAGTGTGCATTGCGCCACATATAAATTTGGCACTCTTTGCGCGAAGTTGCCCTTGACCCATACACACATGGCATATGAAATAGCGGAAATTTAGGCTGTATGTGTGAAGCTAGTTGACTTGTGAAGCTAGTTGAGAGCAAAGGATATGTCTTAGCTAAAAGCAGAACTTGCAGGAACCTCTTGTCAGGTTGTCTGCGGCGCTCAAAGTTCAAACGGCATTTGTGAACCTGCTCTTCCTGTCACTAATTTCAGACACGCAGTACACCAAAGCGTTGCCCTTTCATGCGTGTCTCAGTTTGCGCTGTTTCAATGACGAATGTTCACCAGCTAGCTCGAATCTCCATTTTACTTCAGTGCGTCTAAAATCATCAAACACTGGAATTCTAGAAGGTCTGGCGTCTTTTGGTGTCAACTCTGCTGTTACGGACGAAGCCCATAACTGCCTGGGCTCAAGAATTTCTGGTGGACATCGCGCTTTTCTAGACGCCTCTGTTACGAAATCCTTGTTGAGCCTATCACGTGCTGTGCATTTGACTAACAAGTAGCACCATAGAAACAAAGGGTTTGGTTCAACGTTCAGCCATTCGCTCGCTGTGGTCTAGTAGGGACAGAGTTTTCAACGCTTAAGCAATAAGTCAATGACCATAGCCGTCAGGTATAATGGACACTTGGGTCAGGTTACGGCATATTGCGCATGTTTATATATACGCATGCAAGTGTGCTTGCATTTTTCTGCTCCTGGTGGCTTGTTGAATTCCACAAGCAAACAAAACTATCAGTTTGCAGGGGAAGGTTGACTCTATACGATTCAGAAATGCGGAACGAAATTGCACTTAGAGAAGCTAAGTATATGCAGTAAACTGTGTGTATTAATACTGATATCATAGTACTTTTATAAATTATGCACTTCAATAAAGGAAAAATTCGCAGTTTAAACATCAATTTTGTTCGTGGTAACCGCATCTCACCGAATGACCCTTCCGTCTCCTGCTGCTCCATTGTTTATTGTTTTCCTGCAATTCTAGTGCTTATGAGGGAAAAAAAACTGCTTTGAAACGGGCCGTTGCATTACTTTCTAACAAACTTTGCCACACCTCCCCCTGGCTATACACGAGTAATTTGTCATGTGTTTATCAAAGCGCGTCGCATTATCTTTCCTTTTGGTAATGACCAGGCTTGCTGTGGTCAAGGAAACGCAACAAATGGAGTAGCGCACATATTGCGCGTATTGTAAACAGCAACGCTATAAAGCTTTCTTCAAAAATCATGTACGGTTACTGCGCGCGCTCACGGCCAGCGGCGCGAAACACTTTTAGTAGAAATTAACGCGTTAAGCGGTGTGCTAAATATATATATTATATATATAAACACTGCGCCCTGTGGGTGCACGGCGCGCTGTCATTTCAGGAGAGAAGAAAGAAAAACGCGGCGACGGCCGCGCGGTTTTCACGCGCTCTTCTGCGGGCTCGCCACTGGCCAACTCGCCCTTCCAATCGCTACCTGCAAATGCGCATGCGCGATGTCAGGCGAGCTCTCCCGGCTCTCCTCGCCGGCTCGCGACACGAAGTACAGTGGGGCCGCAACCGCCGCAACTGCGACGACGCCAAAGCACAGAACACCTATACTATGACCAACGTAGAGAAGGGAAACTGTACCTTTGACAGTGCAACGAAAATAAGGGTAGCGGTGGCGTCGTGAACTAAAGTATACGACCGAGAGATGGCGCCGCGCAAGCTATCATCATCACCACGCAATACAATATGGCGGTTGCGTTGCTGCTGCGTGCGGCTGGCCGCGCTGCTCGCTCGCTGGTCCTAGGCGTGCGGTTACCGCTGTCCCGAGGCGTTATTCTCGAGTACAGTACTCTAATACGAGTACAAATATTTCTGCTATGTCGCCAGGTGACCTAGAGGCCTCAACTGGCAATAAACGCACCAAGCAAGTAAGCTTACGTCCTTTATTGGCAATCGTGATGGATGCAGCATACATATAAGGGAGCAATGCTGTCGCTGACAGATTTGAACGTACAGACAACATAAATAGCCGTCTGCTTAATAAAATTACAAGCTGAAATTTATCTCATTCTGTTCGTAAGCAGAGCGATGTTTCAGACAACCATGTTTACGCTGGGCTGCCCTTGAAACGCAGTACTCGAAGCGCGCGGCTGACGATGCTTTCTGCGTCGTCGCTTTGCTCTGAGGCCATCTAGCTGATTCGTTCGTGTACTCAATAAAAACAGTAGGCTTTCTGAAGCATTGTGATTCACTTCGGTTCCTATGTGATTATCAAACGCGCTCCAATAGCACGGAATGCGCCGGCCATCGCGCGATTCGAGTATCACGTTTCAATCGCATAGCACTGTATACATACTGTATTTGTGCACGCTGTCTCCCGTCTCACTCTACACGTCTGCGTTTATCGACTTTGGCGTTATTAAACAGGCAGCATCAAAATTTCGCCAAAGGTGTAGTGTCAGCAGATTATCATGATACACTATTTTGACATTTGACGAGGGGCACATGGCTTTGAAAAAAAAAATAAAGTGATAATAAACCACTATTTTTGTGTACATACTCTGTGATTTTGATATTGCGTTCAGTTTCCCTTCTCCTGCGTCCCTGTCTGAACTGTTTTGTTACAACAAACTGCTACTAACTAGCTCATCTTCCAGTGGTTCTCAACTCGTATATTATATAGCACTTGTAAAGCAAAATTTACGTTATCCCGTTGAAAGATTAATTTGGTTTATGTATTCGAAAGAGGTGAAGGGTTTGCTGTGGTATAAACACTTCAATCAAGTGACAGTTGGCTAGCAACGAAAGCCTCAGTCCGAAGCAAACATTTCAACAGGCACACATATTTCTCAAGGCCGTTACAGAAGACAGTTTCCAAAGATCAAGCTATACCCTTGCTTGTCCATTGCTGATCAACTGATAAGTAAATGAGTCAATCTCTCCTGGTTCTGTGAGTGCATAATCGTCATAGTGGCTGCTAGATTTACAGTTTTGTTCTTTACTACCCTTTAGCTGTGCCTCACTCTTAGCATGGGTGTCACACAAAACCAGAAGTTTCCCCAGGAACTAAAATTAGGAGGTGGGTCTAGACATCAGTGGGAGGTGTGGAGCACCAGATATTTTGAACTTGTTACAAACATTTAGAAATTAAGGGGGTTTGTTTAGAAAGACGAGGTGTGAACACCCTCTCTAGGGGTTCTATTGGGAAATCTCTGCTCAAAACGGGCCTTTTTGAGCTGCATAGTAGTTCAAAGAAATAGCACTCAGTACACATTCAAATATAAAATACAAGCAAATGCTAGCCAAACAGCTCTAGCGAGATCTGAGTTACCTCTTCTGTGTACTGTATAAACTTACTTTTTAAAACTTGATGTTTAGGTCTCTTGTCTGGACCTGATTTTATTATTTGCCGTATTCCTGTGACTGAACCTTACACAAAAGAACAAGTTTCTTGCACACATGCAACAGTGTTTTGTGGATGGAATGTCTCTCCTCACATAAGCCCTTTAACAGACCAGAAGAATTCACTCACTGCAACTAGGAATGACCCTTGTAAATGCATGACAAATTACACAGCCTGTATAACAAAATACTACCTAAAATTTTATGTGCAGCTTTCCTTCTGCCCTAATAATCAAACTGTACTTGGTAGTAAAGTCATGGCTGTTATTCTCCAGGTGACCACTACATAGCATGTCTTTTAACAAAGGGTCAAGTGCCTGTACACATTTTCCACTTTCAAAAGCTTTCACAATGTAGCTCACAAGAAGACAGCATTATGCCTTACGGTATCATTCCTTGGCATTGCTGTGCAAAATAATGTTCACATTTACAACAATCTACACTCAATGCAATGAGGAAATGCTGCGCTCAGACACGCTACTGCTGGCTTGTTTTGCACCATGTTATATGCAATACTCGATACAAATGTGGACGCACACTTACAGAAGGATACCATGCGACAGTCACTATCCAAGGAATCCTAAGCCGGCACATTTCCCTTGCGCTGGTTACTTCTTGCATCAAAAATCACTTGTGCAGCCAATCTTGCACTGGTTCAACATACCACATACTACTGTTGCATTTTGGTGTACAGTTCCCATTCCTTTCACGTGTTGAGCTTGTAAACTGTTTTTGGTGACGGATGGAGTTCAGGAAGACCTCTCTTCGGGCGACTTTTCAGCTTCTTGCGCCTTGGTAGGGGTAGCTTGAAAACTAACAATCCTTTTGTTGTCCATTGTCCTGAATAGAAAAAATAAATGAGGTCATGAGGAAGCCATAAAAAAGAAATGGTGAGCGAAAACTCGGTCTAATAAATTAGCGAAGCATAACCATAAATTAAATGTCCACAAACATACCGTGTGAGGATTTTCGGTCCCTGAGGTTACTTCCATTGGCAACACAATCTCTGCTGACTTGAAGTAGGTTCAGAGATTACAGCAGCTAAGTGTGTGCAGATATGTGCAGTTTCTTGAAGGCTGTGGTTGATAAACAAAAAAGAAAGAGCCACTGTTACTATGGTAGAAACATGCATAACTTTGTAATTCATGTCTAACAATGCATACAACACTCCTGCAAACATGAATAGCATGCATGTAAGATTTATTTGAGCATCTATTTCAGTGATGCGCTTAGCCAAGCCTCACTCAAGGGACATTTGTTTCTTTAGTAAGCAATTAAATTGTCCCACTGCATAAACATGCACTATTAACGCTTATGAACTTATTTTGTATATTGAAATATAGAATTCCTTCTCCATACTCTTATGTACATTTGCCTCTAACATACCATGGATGTATGTGCATTTCCTGCTATAACTCACTTGGCAGAGGGAGGCAAAGCTTATGCTGCGGTCCGTACAGATGTTTCACGGTAAAGATATTTATACATTTGTGAGATATTTAAATAAACATTTTTATACAACATCATTGGTACGCAGAAACCGTGCTTCTGATTAGCTGCACAAATAATAACACTTAATGAAATGTGTTCTTTAGTCGTTTTGCAAGCAATAGCGGTGTTACACGGGCACTTTTGATCGCGATCAGGACTGATCTGGATCGAGTTTGGCGCTGACATGAGCCAAATAGTGATATGGTTTCCAGATCGCGATCATCACACGATTCCTATCGGGCCTGATCACGCTCAAGAATAACCATATAGCAGCAGCTGAGCATCATCGAGCCTAATCGAAATCCGCCCTGATCGTGATCAAACGTGCGCGTGTAACGCAGGTTTAACAATAATCAGTGTTGAAGATGCACAGCAGCGCATTTTTACTCACCGGTGCTTATGGCCACATGGTGCAGGGTCAATCCGTTTTCCTAGGTTGTCTTCCAGCACTGTGCTCAGTTCTGACAATCAATTTTTCACGCGCAAGCTATGCAACCGTTATGCCAGCGAACTGTCGCAGCTGGTAAAATTCATCGTTGTTGGACACGTTCGCTGTGTGGCAGCGGCTATCTAAACAAGGTAACGTAAAGCGGACGTGCGTGGTCGAAGGAAATGACCGCGATACAATTTGAATCAAACAAGCGGCCAAAACTCAATCGATACCAATGGGCTGCTGCTCATCGCGCGTCAGTGTAATGTCAAAACTTAGACTCAAGCACATACGTTATGCATGAAGTTCAAGAAAAACACATCTTTACTTACTTTATAAAAAATGACGCTGTAACCAAGCTTGTCAAATACTTTCAATACGTTTTTATATCAATTTTTTGTCCCGTCGAGCGCCCCTAGCAGAGAAAATGCAAACTAAAGTATACGACCGCTAAAAGAGGAGTTAGTAGCTCCACTCTACGCGCAACTTGATGGAACGCGCCGCGGTTGATTTTTACGCCATCTGCGGCGACGCTGAACGTAGAGCCAGGCCCGGGAAGGCTCTACGTTTCAGCGATCGCCGCAGATGGCGTAAAAATCAACCGCGGCGCGTTCCATCGAGTTGCGCGCAAAGTGGAGCTACTGACTCCTCTTTTAGCGGTCGGATACTTTAGTTTGCATTTTCTCTGCTAGGGGCGCTCAACGTGAGCAAAAAATTGATATAAAAACGTATTGAAAGTATTTGACAAGCTTGGTTACAGTGTCATTTTTCATAAAGTAAGTAAAGATGTGTTTTTCTTGGACTTCATGCATAACGTACATGCTTGAGTCTAAGTTTTGAGATTACACTGACGTGCGATGAGCAGCAGCCCATTGGTATCGATTGAGTTTCGGCCGCTTGTTTGATTCAAATTGTACCGCGGTCATTTCCTTCGACCACGCACGTTCGCTTTACGTTACCTTGTTTAGATAGCCGCTGCCACACAGCGAACGTGTCTAACAACGGTGAATTTTACCAGCTGCGACAGTTCACTGGCATAACGGTTGCATAGCTTTCGCGTGAAAAATTGATTGCCAGAACTGAGCACAGTGCCGGAAGACAACCTAGGAAAACGGATTGATCTTGCACCATGTGGCCATAAGCACCGGTGAGTAAAAATGCGCTGCTGTGCATCTTCAACACTGATTATTGTTAAACCTGCGTCACACGCGCACATTTGATCACCATCAGGGCGGATTTCGATTACGCTCGATGGTGCTCAGCTGCGGCTATATGGTTATTCTTGAGCGTGATCAGGCCCGATAGGAATCGTGTGATGATCGCGATCTGGAAGCCATATCACGATTTGGCTAATGTCAGCGCCAAACTCGATCCAGATCAGTCCTGGTCTCGATCAAAAGTGCTCGTGTTGCAAAACGGCTAAAGAACACATTTCATGAAGTGTTATTTGTGCAGCTAATCAGAAGCACGGCTTCTGCGTACCAATGATGGTGTATAAGAATGTTTATTTAAATATCTCACAAATGTATAAATATCTTTACCGTGAAACATCTGTCACGGACCGCAGCATAAGCTTTGCCTCCCTCTGTCAAGTGAGTTATAGCAGGAAATGCACATAAATCCATGGTATGTTAGAAGCAAATGTACATAAGAGTATGGAGAAGGAATTCTATATTTCAATATACAAAATAGGTTCATAAGCGTTAATAGTGCATGTTTATGCAGTGGGACAATGTAATTGCTTACTAAAGAAATAAATGTCCCTTGAGTGAGGCTTGGCTAAGCGCATCACTGAAATAGATGCTCAAATAAATCTTACATGCATGCTATTCATGTTTGCAGCATTGTTGCATGCATTGTTAGACATAAATTACAAAGTTATCCATGCTTCTAGCATGGTAACAGTGGCTCTTTCTTTTTTTGTTTATCAACCACAGCCTTCAAGAAACTGGGCATATCTACACACACTTAGCTGCTGTAATCTCTGAACCTACCTCAAGTCAGCAGAGATTGTGTTGCCAATGGAAGTAACCTCAGGGACCGAAAATCCTCACACGGTATGTTTGTGGACATTTAATTTATGGTTATGCTTCGCTTATTTATTAGACCGAGATTTGGCTCACCATTTCTTTTTTATGGCTTCCTGATGACCTCGTTTATTTTTTCTATTCAGGACAATGGACAACAAAAGGATTGTTAGTTTTCAAGCCGCCCTTACCAAGGCGCGAGAAGCTCAAAAGTCGCCATAGCGAAGAGAGGTTTTCCTGAACTCCATCCGTCACCAAAAACAGTTTACAAGCTCAACATGTGAAAGGAATGGGAACTGTACACCAAAATGCAGCAGTAGTATGTGGTATGTTAAACCAGTGCAAAACTGGCTGCACAAGTGATTTTTGATGCAAGAAGTAACCAGCGCAAGGGAAATGTGCCGGCTTAGGATTCCTTGGATAGTGACTGTCGCATGGTATCCTTCTGTAAGTGTGCGTCCACATTTGTATAGAGGATTGCATATAACATGGTGCAAAACAAGCCAGCAGTAGCGTGTCTGAGCGCAGCATTTCTTCATTGCACTGAGTGTACATTGTTGTAAATGTGAACATTATTTTGCACAGCAATGCCAAGGAATGATACCGTAAGGCATAATGCTGTCATCTCGTGAGCTACATCGCGAAAGCTTTTGAAAGTGAAAAATGTGTACAGGCACTTGACCCTTGTTAAAAGACATGCTATGTAGTGGTCACCTGGAGAATAACAGCCATGACTCTACTCCCAAGTACAGTTTGATTATTAGGGCAGAAGGAAAGCTGCACATAAAATTTTAGGTAGTATTTTGTTATACAGGCTGTGTAATTTGTCATGCATTTACAAAGGTCATTCCTAGTTGCAGTGAATGAATTCTTCTGGTCTGTTAAAGGGCTTATGTTAGGAGAGACATTCCATCCACAAAGCACTGTTGCATGTGTGCAAGCAACTTGTTTTTTGTGTAAGGTTCAGTCACAGGAATACGGCAAATAATAAAATCAGGTCCAGACAAGAGACCTAAAGTACGACATCAAGTTTTAAAAAGTAAGTTTATACAGTACACAGAAGAGGTAACTCAGATCTCGTTAGAGCTGTTTGGCTAGTATTTGCTTGTATTTTATATTTGAAAGTGAAAGTGTACCGAGTGCTATTTCTTTGAACTACTATGCAGCTCAAAAAGGCCCGTTTTGAGCAGAGATTTCCCTATAGACCCCCTAGAGAAGGTGTTCACACCTCGTCTTTCTAACCAAATCCCCTTAATTTCTAAATGTTTGTAACAAGTTCAAAATCTGGTGCTCCACACCTCCCACTGATGTCTAGACCCAACTCCTAATTTCAGTTCCTGGGGAAACCTCTGGTTTTGTGTGACACCCATGCTAAGAGTGAGGCACAGCTAAAGGGTAGTGAAGAATAAAACTTTAAATCTAGCAGCCACTCTGACGATTATGCACTCACAGAACCAGGAGAGATTGACTCATTTACTTATCAGTTGATCAGCAATGGACAGGCAAGGGTATAGCTTGATCTTTGGAAACTGTCTTCTGTAACGGCCTTGAGAAATATGTGTGCCAGTTGAAATGTTTGCTTCGGACTGAGGCTTTCGTTGCTAGCCAACTGTCACTTGATTGAAGTGTTTATACCACAGCAAACCCTTCACCTCTTTCGAATACATAAACCAAATTAATCTTTCAACGGGATAACGTAAAGTAAATTTTGCTTTACAAGTGCTATATAATATACGAGTTGAGAAGCACTGGAAGATGAGCTAGTTAGTAGCAGTTTGGTTGTAACAAAACAGTTCAGACAGGGACGCAGGAGAAGGGAAACTGAACGCAATATCAAGATCACAGAGTATGTACACAAAAATAGTGGTTTATTATCACTTTTTAATTTTTTTTTCAAAGCCATGTGCCCCTCGCCAAGTGTTGTCAAAATAGTGTATCAGGATAATCTGCTGACACTACACCTTTGGCGAAATTTTGATGCTGCCTGTTTAATAACGCCAAAGTCGATAAACACAGACGTGTAGAGTGAGACGGGCGACAGCGTGCACAAATACAGTATGTATACAGTGCTATGCGACTGAAACGTGATACTCGAATCGCGCGATGGCCGGCGCATTCCGTGCTATTGGAGCGCGTTTGATAATGACATAGGAACCGAAGTGAATCACAATGCTTCAGAAAGCCTACTGTTTTCATTGAGTACACGAACGAATCAGCTCGATGGCCTCAGAGCAAAGCGACGACGCAGAAAGCATCGTCAGCCGCGCGCTTCGAGTACTGCGTTTCAAGGGCAGCCCAGCGTAAACATGGTTGTCTGAAACATCGCTCTGCTTACGAACAGAATGAGATAAATTTCAGCTTGTAATTTTATTAAACAGACGGCTATTTATGTTGCCTGTACGTTAAAATCTGTCACCGACAGCATTGCTTGCTTATATGTATGCTGCATCCATCACGATTGCCAATAAAGGACGTAAGCTTACTTGCTTGGTGCGTTTATTGCCAGTTGAGGCCTCTAGGTCACCTGGCGACATAGCAGAAATATTTGTACTCGTATTAAAGTGCTGTACCCGAGGATAACGCCTCGAGACAGCAGTAACCGCACGCCTAGGACCAGCGAGCGAGCAGCGCGACCAGCCGCACGCAGCAGCAACGCAACCGCCATATTGTATTACGTGGTGATGATGATAGCTTGCGCAGCGCCATCTCTCGGTCGTATACTTTAGTTTACGACGCCACCGCTACCCTTATTTTCGTTGCACTGTCAAAGGTACAGTTTCCCTTCTCTACGTTGGTCATAGTATAGGTGTTCTGTGGTAGAGCCTTCCCGGGCCTGGCCAAAGCACGAAAGCGGGACTGCGCAAACACTTGTTACGATCGCAGCGCCTCCACTTCCCAGCATTCGCTCCGCTAGTTGTGAACGTTCTACTTCACCCACGCCACCAGTGGCAGACAGAGTGCAGTTGCGCGTGCCGTGGCTGATGTGAACTACTAGAAGTGAAGGTAGTGTGCTGTCGGCCAGTGGCGCGAACCGTTACGGCGAAGCGGAGTGACGAAGTTTCCAGGAGGCGCAAACAAAGGTGAGTGCTGCATATTTATGCGCTCGGCTGTTGTTCAGTGAGACTAAAAACGCCACTGTGGTAGGGTAGGATACAGCTACGTTGCCTTATGTATTCAATTGAATTCGGGCACGCCTGCCAAACTCGCTCCCCGAAGGCAATTGCTGCTTACGTAGCCCGATTGCTTGAGTACCACCCCGGCGGATTTGTTTATAGCGCGCATAACAGAGCAATCTGAATGACGACAGTTTTTCCTCCAGATTTTGGATCACGAGACAACGGGCGTAAAGGCATATCGAATTAATATGCTTACTTCGTAATTTACGCTGCCGTAAGTTCTGCGCGGAATTTTTTTGTCGTAGCGCTCAACTTCACTTTGTTTTGACGAAACGTAATCGGTAAACGGTAATTCGCGTCAATTTTCGTGCTCAATGGCCGGAATCCGCTCGACATTCATGACTCCGACCACGTTACTGGTTCGCGTGTTAGTTTCCGAGTAATCTGTATGCCCCATTACAGTATGTTGCTTAGTATGATAATGACCGACCTCTTCTTGGTTATCGGCTGTCTTAAGGCCATCACATTTGTTCGTGTCTCAAGCCGAGATTTCTTTCTGTGCAAGGTCTTTATGCTGCGGCAGTATGATCGTGACATTAACTGCTTTGTTTTAAGGGAGTCTGGGCATGGGACAGTTGTCACAAAGTAGAGGTTTCTTCTCCCATGGCCTGTCTTTTGGTATGCAGGTATCAGTTCTGTCCGCTGTTCGTCTCGCTTCTACACCCAGCTGCCGCATTGAGAACGTTATATACAATGTAATCACTAGCAAACCTTTTCTGTCATTTGTTAGGATATGCTCAGACCTCAATGATGTAATGTGAAAGCAAAAGCACGCTTGTCCCTTTTCCTGTCCTCAGTACCACCACAATTTTAGATATTTAAATAAATTTTAGATTTTAAATAACTATAATTTTACACCTATCTAGGAAAAAATGTATTCTAGACCTAACACACACCCTTGCTCTGCTATCTTTGCATCTCACAAGACCATACATCCACTCAACTTCACCCCTATCTTTGCCCATACTAACAAATTTCGATACTCTCTTGCTCTTTTTTTTTCCCTCTCACGATAACAGATTGGAACAACCTGTCGCCTCATATTTTTGATTCCGGAAGCTCAAATCCATGGAAAATTATTGGGAACTGCGATTATGATCTTGTACTTTACTGTGTTATATACCTATCTGTTATTTTGCCATGCCTGTATTGTCTTTGCTCGTGTACATTTTTTCTGTAAGTGCTCCACTTCTGCTTGGTTCATTTCCTGGCCTGCAGTGTTTTCTGAATAAATAAACAAATGAGTTTTAGGTTTTGTAGTGCTTTGTGTGCGAATAAAAGCATAAATGATTTTGATTATTTTTTATATTGGGGGCTAGAGGGCGAACACTGACTTACAAGCAATGGAACAAGAAATTCATGCTGCAGCTGTCCTCATATTTGAACCCGTTCTTGAATGGACATGATTTGCCTCTCAAAACAAGGCACCACATTAACACCCAATTAAGAGATGAAATTATTACATTCTTGAAGGAAGCACGCACCATCAGTTTTGGAACTTCATTGTCTTTTTTTTCGTATTGTCGGTTTACAAATCACTTGTCAAACAACTTTTCAGTGAAAACAACTTGATCAACAGTCTGAATACAGCAATCAGAAGGTGGCAGTACAAAGCTTCTGCTAGCACATTGGCGGATACTTTCCTGGAAATGCTGTTTGATGCAAGAGGCCCTGGCAAAAAGACAGATCTTGATTTCGGTTGGGTAAGTTAGTACTTTAATATTTGCACAGCTCGGGTCATAGGAGTGTTCATAGTAAATACTAACCTAAAATTCATTGTGCACATTGGTATTTTGACTGCTCTGTGAGAACTACCATGTCTAGCATTAGTTTAATGTTCAGCCTGTTTTGGATTGAGCAGGTGGTTAAAAATGACCAATATCTTACATTTTTGCTATGTTTACCTTTTGAGGCTTCCTACTGCAATGGCATTGTGAAGGTGTCCTACGTGGTTGCTGCCGTAACATTGTGGCAGTAACTGAAGGTTAAAAATTTTCTGCTTTTTCCTCCACTCATTATTTGAGAGGTGCTGCCATTTCTCTGGGCCTCACAGGAACTGATTTTAATGTGGTTGAGCTCTCACCTCAGTTTCTTTAGCTCCGAGTGCACAAGGTGCTCCCGTGGCCTGTAAGCGTGACCAGTATTGTTTGCTCCATCGGATATGTTAGCCTGTTCGCATGCCGCACAGTTTGCTACAGACAATAGCGTGATTTCTGTAACTTTTGTTTCACTGTGCAGGGAAGATCCTGACTGATTGCTTTTAACTTTCTCCGGTCCATGTTTACTGCAGCCTATTTAACACAGTAATTCATGTGGTACCTGTTTTCACATGGTTCTTGCTTGAAGATACATTGGCATTACTGTTCATAAAAAAAGCATGTGGTTGTACGAACATGAAATTTAATTAATTTTTAATTTGATTCCACTGACCAAATAAGCCCCTGGTACGATGATTTTTAAAAATTAGTGAATTTATGCTTGAAACCGGCTGTAAAAGAAATAATAAATAGGTAATAAATTCAAAATTAGTTTCTTGCTACCCTGAGAGTGTCAATTATGTTGTATAACATAGTCGCGAACCATATGGAGACAGCTTTCACACGTTTTTAAATAAATGTTCAATAAATGTTCACCAACGTCCTGTAAACTGGTTGATTTAGTTTGTCAGGGTGGCATACTAATGTGGTCTGCTGTTGAAAGAAGTATAAATCTATGGGGGGGGGGGGGTACCCCCAAATACAGGTGAAGCTCATAAGCGACACTAGTTTTAGATTAATATTGGATGGGTAAATAAGGTTTAATTCAACCTTTCAGATACATCTGCCAGACCATATAATGTGATGCAACATTAAAATCTTCATCGAAAATGCATGTAATAGGCATGTAGTTATGATCTGTGAAAATCTTATGCAGCAGCCTAATCCACCAGCAGTCCTGGCTTGGCTCACTCATGCCACCACGCAGGGTATATACCTAGAGGATAAGATCTGAGATGGACACACCTTTGTTACATAAATTTTGCTCCACAGCACAAAATTTATCACATCCTGTGACTTGAACAGTAATGTTTATATGTGGCAGTAGCATTAAAAACACATTCTGAATATATTTGTTACAGATTTTGTTATGTTAAATGTAATAGCATATTTATAACCATTCCATATCGAGCACTCGATTCCCGCATTATCTGGAGAGGCCACTACCATGCGAGGAATATACCGCCATGTATTTCAATGTTGACTCATGTTATTTCAGAAAGCATTCATGTGGTCTTTGAGTGGAACGAGGAAAACGCGGCTGCTTCTGATGGGAAAAGTATCGGAGAAGCCTGCAGAAAGTGACCGTGCTTCCAACAACCCAGTCCCAAATCCTGACGCACCTCTTCAACTGAAGGTGAGAATTTCATTTTTCAAAGACGTTTAATCATTGGGAACTACTAGATGTTAGCAGGTATTTAGTGTTGTGCTGGCTGTCAGTCCAAGCATTTATGCCATTGGCCACAGCTGTGGCAGGCAAGGAATGTTAGGAATGCCTGTGCTGCAACTGAGTTTGGAAGCTGCACTTGTGTAATATATTTTGAGATTCTCGAATGAAAATGCGTTATTGGCTCACTGCCATTATTTCCTGGGTTGTACCGGTGTCATTTCCTTAGCTCTAGCTTCCAGACAGGATGATTTTCTATTTCTTTTGTTGATGAGCTACTTGCCATCTCTTCACCTATGCTATCAATTTTCATTTATGTGCATACATTTTCTGCGATCACGTAGATGCATTTAGCCACTTAAGTGTTAACGTCAGGGGTTTTTCCATGGATATTACTATGTGTGGTTGTCGCGATGTCAGTGCACGATAAAGAACACCAGGTGATCAAAATTTAATTGTAAGAGCCTTCCACTATGGCACCTCTTATAATTGCAGCTGGTTTTGGGATGTAAAACCCCTGAAATCAAAAGATGTCATCTAAGTCAAGATCAATATAGAGTCAACTCCACTGCTTGAGTAGTTGTGCAAAGATGATATTTTCTCTCATTGTATCGTTCAGTAGAATTAAAGTATTTGAAGCTATTATAGGGCCTGCTTTTGTTTCACTGGGCCATAAAGTGTCAATCAATGTTCATTTCTTTCAGCTTGCCTTTGAAGCAGAAATAAGTTTTAAAGACACAGTGGAGGCTGTGGAGGCTAAGCTATGCAAAATGCAAAAGATTTTGGACTGGGGAAATCTCATGGGACTGGAAGAATTTCTTCGACCCAAGAAGGCTGATGGTGAAGCTTTTACTACAGTAAGATGGCACTTTCTTATGTCTTGAATCAAAAGGGACTGATTGAAAAACAACTTCGGGGCTGTATTTCCCTAGACAAAATACCTAAAAAAGTATGGAAAGATGAATTTTAGATCAGACTTTTTAAACCATGTTTCACCTGTAATTTATGTTAAGCATCATAACAGTACTGGACAGCAGATAATGGAGTAAAGAGGACATTTATTTGTAGGTGGTATGTGCATTAAGTATGAAGTGTGCAACAATTAATATATTGTTTGGTTGGTAACTAAAGATCCCTCAAGGCTGGAAAAGCCGATTTATGCTCACGTCATTCAAACAGAAAAGGGTATTGCTTTTTCCAGAAATAAAGCAGTGATTCTATTCACACTAAGTAATTTTAGATGCAGCATGCTCATAGATTTTTTGTGAACACTGGCACCTTTTGCAGGTTTGAAAGAAAGGAAACCAAGAAATCATAGTGAAATAAATTAGCTTTATAAAATGGGTATGGTCATGAACGCAATTTAAAGCCATTGTGTATGTAAAATTTTCTGCTTCTCTTTTCTTTAAAGGCACAAGAACTTGGCAATAGGTCTCCACCAGACCCATGCATTTCAAAAAAGAATGGCAACTTCAAAATTGCCTGCAAGGAAAACATTGTGGCTTTACCACCTGCATCATCACCTGACAAGGCAGCCATCTTCCTGTTCACTGTATATTTCATTTTAAACCTGTCATACCCATACACTTTTCTACAGATTTTGGGACTTGTGCAGAGGGTTTTTCTGAAGGGTGAGCCATTTGACAGTGGCTTCATGTCATTTAAGGTAAAGTCTGTAGAAAAACCTCAAGCGGTCGGGCCTGGTATTGACGTGCTAAATGTTTGGTAGGCAGAAGCAGAGTGTCAGCTGCAACACTGAACTCGTGCCTTTTATGATTTCGTATGACAAAGGCAAAGTACTGGCTGTAGGATTCAAGGCAGGCTTTCTTTTTCTTTCTTTTTCTTTATGATATCTCACCTGTATTTTTCAGATCAGAGTTGTTTGGGTATTAGAGATCTCTCTTGTTTTTCAGGGTTTCATACCTTTATATTTCATTGTTGCCTTGTTGACTTTTAAAAATGTGTAACATGATTCCAGATATTTTTGAGGCAGGATTTGTGAACATTTACACTAGCTTTCTTGGTAGTGTTTGGGATGAGTTATCCCAAACTACACAATGCTGGGACAAGTAACCTGCCTGGAGTGGGAGGCTTTTTCAGAGGCTTATATTGTTTTGGTCATGATTATCTTTGTATTATACTTACATCTGTGATCTGCCAACTGTATTGTTTCTAGTGCTGATGTTTTTGTTGTGATATTTGCCAGATGCTTTTGGCAAGTTTTTGTGTGCAAAGGTATCATTCTTTATATTGGGCTTGCACTGTCTCTTGCCTTTAATGACTCATCCACTACATATTCTTCATTGGTCTTGTTTTAATTCAACTCTGTAAGCCCATTGTTTTATGCCTTTTTCGTATAATTCTTAGAGTACTGAATTCTTTTGGAACGGGGACGCGTAAACTCGGTAAATGGCAGATGGGTACTTGCGCATTTTAGTTACCTTATTTCCTGTGATAAGCCAGCCTATTTTATAGCCTTGTTTAAGGTTTTTTTTTCGCAGGTGACGTGCAAGTTTATTTGTATGTGGTGCACTTGTCTCAGGCCATTTTTCTTTTTGCTTTTTGGTATTTTTCCGTGTTGACTAGCCATTTTCAATGAAATTTCAGATGAACATGTCTTCAGTGTATGCAATATTGCCACTCAATAAAGTTTACTCATCTTGAAAAGCAGTGTAATAATTTGTTTCATAGGTGTTTTATTTTGTTTGTTTTACATGCAGCTAAAGGCCAGAACATGGTCCGGCAGGTGCAGCCAAGCTTTCTACTGCCATTCCAGGTACATCAAACCTGCTTTTATGCAGAACTTTGCTCTAATAGGCAACTTTGGGGAACTGTCAGGGACTGCACTGCTGCTAAAATTTCTGCTTTCCAATTGTTAGTATCACCTCAGGCCACATGCCAAGCCAGCTTGGCATATGACCTCAGTTTGTACTGACAGGGGAAAGCAAAAATATTGCAGAAGTGGGAACCCATAGGACAGTTTCCTAACTGTCTATTAGAACATCGTTTTATATAAAAAGCAGGTATGAAAGTATCTGGAACGGCGTACCGGATATAGCCATTACTGTTTTATGTGGATCACCGTTCCAGTAACTGAAATGACCCTTTTATTTGGAACAGGGTTCCATATACTCTTATGTGGAACGACGATCCACATAATTGTGAGGTAAAAATAAGTGGTGCACTGTTCCATCTACTTTTTAAAGTATGTGGAACGTGGTTCCAAATATATAAGCGGAACTTTTTTGCAAAAAAGTTCCAGCTACTAAGTGGATCTTATGTGGATCCAGATTAAGAGTGTAGTATGTCGAGGGCAATGGTGGGTCGGTTTTTCCCTCTTGCGTGAGAGCGGACAACGGGGACGGACATAGCGAGTCCATAACAGTTCAGCTGTTAAAGGATCCCGTGTATCCACCGCACAGAAACAACGGCTGCAAGGCAGCAAGGGCAGAATACACAAAGTGCGTTTTGCTATTGGCCAGTCGGCTTTGATAATGATGCATCCAGAATCAGAAATGGCTCCCTTATGGACATTCTTTGCGAAAGTTTTTTTAATACCGGCCAAGATGCCCTTGAGAGTGAGTGAGTGAGTGAGTAAAACTTTATTTTAATACCAAGGTGTAAGGTGGATGGCTTCGTGGTCAAGCGGCCACGAGCCTCTGAGCCCGAGCAAATCAGCTTCAGCCTTTAACAGCGGTGATGTTTTTGTCCGTTGGTGTAGGTTCATGGTTTTTTTAGATGCGAAGCAGTTTATGGCGCCGCCCTTGTCCGTCTCTCCCTCCCGCGTCCCACGTCTCGCGTCCCGCACGCGCACAGCGCATGCGGATCCCCTCCCCTCTCTCTCTCCTCTCCTACGCTTCCCCTTTTCTCTCCTCTAGGAATCCTGTACGGAGCGGCGCGCACGAAAGGTGGTGCGACAGCTGCATACTCCGCTGGGGGCACCACGGTAGTTCCGCGGTATGAAAATGACGGAGGGCGCGCGCGTCATTCTCTATCCTGTGCAGCGCCGCGATGAGCGCTCGGGCCGCTGCCGCGAAAAATTACACCGTCTCCCGCTAAGCTAACCATCTCCCTGCTGCTTCACATCCAGGCATGGTTCCCTTTAGCAGGAGCTGGTGTATATTTTTTTTTTTCAGTTCCTGGCTTGGTACATAACACTACATAACGTGCATTGCACAAACAATGAATACATAATCAACTGGCATCGGGCTAGTTCCATCACTTTAAAACTCACGCAGTGTTACCAGCGGCTCTACTCTTGAGAACCACTCGGGTTGTCCGGCGCTGCTTTGTGAATTCTGTAAACAGTTGAACACTCTCTCTGAAATATTCTCCTGCATGCTGTGCAGCCTTGACAACGTGGTATCCTTCCATTTTCGCTCGCCATATACAGAGGAGGCCCAAAAGCATTACTGCGTCGAAAGGCCTCCCGTCTTCGTTATCTATATATAAGTACATAATGCCATACGGAGTCGAGCGGAAAACCTTGCTTTATGGTTTTCTGTAAAACAGCCCAAAAATAAACTCCTTCCCAACAGTGTAAAGAAGCATGGCCTATGATTACCGGCTGCTTGCAAATTAAACAACGTAAACACCACGGCAAAAAGCAACCCTTCCCTTCCAGGAACTTCATTGCTGCCAATGTTCCCGTGTGAAGTTTAAAAAAGCATACTTTAGTTCCTGGTTGCACATACATTCTTTTTACTCTCTTTACAACATCCCTTCCTTTGCCTCCACTGTTCAGTGACCTAGATAATGGCACTGGGAAAACAGTATCACATAAAGCAAAATACAGATCTTTTGGTTTCACATTGCAAAGATAGTTGCGTCTGTTATACAAAAAGCCGCCCAAGACCCACTACCAGTTGCCCTCGTGCCGGTGTGAAGAGGAGTGGAAAGGAGAACAAGAATTTGTGTTTAGTAGCCGCCGCCGAGACCAATCGGAGCGCGTGTTGTTTCGAGCGCGTGGAGAGGAGGATCAGAATAGAAGGGATTCGCGCCAACGCGTGCGCTGTCTCTGCATAGATTCGGCATCGCGGGAGCGAACAAACAGCCGAAGTCATGCGTCGTTGGAAGTTCGAGGCCAGGAAAGCTCATCGGCAGGCTGACAACACGCAGTCCGCATCTTGAAGATGCTTGAAAAAAAAATCCACAGGATATCCACGGAGTGAATGATGATGAGTGGGCGAAGCTCCGGAGGTTCATCGTAGATCGTGCCGAGTTCCGGATTAATTTAGTTAACGCGCACGCTACGAATCCTTATGGTTCAACTACGCGCAAGTGAAATCTCCCACCGGCACTTCATTGCAAGTCAAGATCCGGTGGCTATATATATATATATATATATATATATATATATATATATATATATATATATACATATATATATATATATGGGTACCCGGTGCACGCTTCTCCGGCGCGAGCAGTCGGTATTTTTCAATCAAGAAACTCGCTAGAAGACGCTGCCTGCACCAACGTTGCCTCTCGCGGGTGAGGGCGCGTTCTCCTTTGCGAGCTGGTACAGCGTTCATCGAAGAAAGAGCGTTTCCACAGTCCACGCGCGCCTTTCGCTCTATCTCTGTCTCTCGCTCTCTCTCTCACAAGACAGCAGATGGAAGAGTGAGAAAGTTCGCGCGCCGGGAGGCACGCGCCGAGGGCGAGCGCGAGCCTCCCGGCGGCGCGAGGTGGCTACATACATACTACTACTACTACAGAGGAGGGAACGACCCACACCCTCAGGAGCTTCGCCCCTAAAAGAAAAAGAAAAGCGCGTGCACGAGCCCTTCACTATCGGCGGCCTCCGAGTGTCTGGAGGACCGCGATGAAAGACAGATGCGATGTTCCTGGCGCATTTATATGGTTTGCACGGGACGTCACGTACGTCGTCTGCACTTGACGTCCGACATTGTTGGTCGCCTGCTTGTTCTCCGTGCAATGTAACGCGCTTCTGACAACCCTGTAAGGCATCGCCGCGCCTAAGCGCGAAGCGCGGCGATGCTCAAGGGCAAGTATTTTGCCCTGCAGACTACAATGGTCTTGCCGGCACAGAACAGGTAAGGTACGAGACGACGTCCACTAGCACTCGGCGCTCATGTGGCCGCAGATTTGAAGCTACAGCCCGCTTCAGCGCAGGTACATATAATCAGTTAGATGGTTTTGTCGACCGGATACATAGACTTGCAGCCGAGAAAGGCATATAAATCGCTCAGCGCACCAATAAGTTGCTGGTGCACTGAGCGACTCCAGTCGAAGCCGGTCGTCGTACTCATACAAAAACCTGCTTTTGCACCAGTAAGTGTAAACGGCACCACGATACCTCGTTTTTATATTGTGGTTCCGTTCAAGCACAGGCGCTTTGCCACTTTAGCAGATCTAGGTGATCATATTTCCGCGATTGCATATGCACATTAAACGTAAGCACAGCGCAATGTTTGTAGCTATCTTACATTAATTGAAGTTGCGGTTGCACATTAGTGCCTCAACCATTCCGCAATATGAAGTCTCGCGCGGAAGTGATTGTCCAAACACAACTTTCCCAACCCCATTCCTAGCAGCATCTTTTCTCCTGGTCAACAACCAGCTCCGGTAGCGGCGCGAAAGTGCGGTGCATAGTAGGAAGCCTATATGACCGGCTCAAAAAGCGGTCACGTATGTCCCCGAGTGCATAGTTGTTATGTGGGGTTTAACGTCCCAAAACCAGCTCTGATTATGAGAGACGCCGTGGTGGAGGGCTCCGGAAATTTTGACCACCTGCGGTTCTTTAACGTGCACTGACATCGCCCAGCACACGGGCCTCAACATTTCGCCTCCATCGAAATGCACCGCCGCAGCCGGGATTCGATCCCGCGACCCTCGGATCATCAGCCGAGTACCATAGCCACTAGACCACCGTGGCGGGGCCCCTAGTGCATAGCAAACACGGGTTTATACTTCAGAAAAGCGCTGCAGCTGCCATGCAAATGCAAGAAGCACTCTGGCACATTGGTACTATTGGTGAGATGCACAGTAAGAAACAATGCGTGGCTCTCGGTCAATTGAGAATTCCTAATGATTTACGTGCAAAAACCACGATGTGATACGAGGCACGTCCCGTAGAGGAGACTGGAAAATTCAACTACTTCGAGTTCTTTGACATACATGAAATCCACCGCAGCCGGGGGTGCGCATGAAGTCCGCGCCATTGTGGTCAGCAGTCAATCACAGCAAAATGCCCTCACACGCAGTGCAAGCGCTTAATGGACATCGACTCATCACTCCCATGCTTTTCCTTGATCATCGGCAATCAAATATAGAGAATATACACATTATTGCGAAGAAAACAAGGAACACACAGAAGCGCGCGAACGGCCGCCCGTCCGTCAACTGTATCGACTGGTACCTACCAATGGCGGATGGAGCCGCTGAAGCCGCCGGGAAGGACGCGCGTGTGGTGTGTGTTTGCGTGCGTGCGTGCATGCGTGTGTGTGTGTGTGTATGTGTGTGTGTGTGTGCTGACGGTGAAGAGCGACACTGTCTGTCCATCTTCTCTGTAGTGGAAGGACAATGACTTTTTTATGACTCTGACCTGCAGGTTGGAGCTGCGCATCACAGCCTGCCACAGCTCAGTATTATTTAATGTGGTTAAATCCTTATATGTCTCACGCGAAGGTGGCCTTGAAAAAGAAATAGTAACAGGAAAATACAAAAATTTGGCGCAAACAGTATTGCCCCAAATTCACGGTTCGTGGTTCTACTACCAAAGGTCTCGTTTTTTACCTTACGTATCTTAGGCGTTTCGTTTACTAAAAAGAAGAAACCGTTTTAGTTGCGGTACTACCTGAACAATGTACTACTGAAACAAGACACTGCGTATAAGTACACAGGCAGACATTTGCATGGCTAAAGCTGGTAAAGGTTTAAATTTCATTCAAAGATACCTCCTACGTTCACGTGTGAATTTTAAACGTATGACATACACTAGTTGTATATTAGAGGAATCTTAGAATACGGTTGCGACGTGTGGGACCCGTCGAGGTAACCTAAATTGCTGCCCTTGAACAGATAGAAAATCGCGCTACCAAGTTCGTCTAGGGACGGTGCGGAAGGAGGTAGAGGTGCACTTCAATTGTGGCTGAGCTAGGATGGGAATGGCCCCCGCCACGGTGTTCTAGTGGTTATGGCACTAGGCTGCAGATCCGAACGTCGCGGCTTCGAATCCCGGCCGCGGCGGCTGCATTTAGATGGAGGCGAAATGTTGAGGCCCGTGTGCTGTGCGATATCAGTGCACGTTAAAGAACCCCAGGTGGTCGAAATTTCCGGAGACCTCCACTACGGCGTCTCTCATAATCAGAGCTGGTTTTGGGACGTTAAACGCCACAAATCATTCAGGATGGGAATGTCTTTGTCACCGCCACTATAAACAGAGATTAAAATTTCTTTATTAAATGCGGAGCATTTCTTAGTCGCACGATGTCGCGCTTCGGCGGCGCCGTCCACACCCCACTGCGCATGCTCGGCTCGTCTCGTGCCGGCCCACCGGGCGTTCAGCAAGCCGAGCATGCGCAGTGGGGGTGCGGACCTCTCCCCCGTACTCCTCTCCCTCGAACGCGGGCGGTGTGTATATAAGCGGCGGAGCGCGCGTTCGGAATTCAGTCAAGGGCGTCTTTACTTGGCTTTCGCTTGACTTGACGCTTTGCTTGACTCGAGTAGATGCGATGGAAGCAACAGTACCTTCAACCAGTAGTGGGTCACAACCCAACATCAGCGTCCCACCACTCGTTGAAGGCAACGTTACCCCACCCTCACCGTCGTCGGCGTCAACAACAGCAAGCAACGCAGAAGACAAGGCTGCGAAGAGACGAGCATACGACGCTGAACGCAAGCGTTTGAAGCGAGCTGCGGACCCGGAACTTCGTGTGGAACTTCGTGCACGAGAAGCAGCTCCTTTAACTTTACACTCCTTGCCTTCGCTTCTCCTTCATTCAATAAATAAGATTAATAAAGACGAAATAACAAAATAACAATTAAGCATTCCCAAACCATACCCAATTACGCAACATTCACGCGATACCCCCCCCCCCCCCGCCACTCTGCGACGCATTTACTCGAGTTCCCCCCGTGGGAAGATGCGTGCGGCATTTTTTCGTTTACTATAATAAAACTGGAATTAACACGGAAATTTACCTCCACCAGCCTTCTTACACATCAAAGTGTTTTGGTCATAGTTGAAAAATCATGACATAGCCAGCTAAGGCAAATATATATGTGAAGTCATTCTTTCTTAGCACAATTTAACAGTGGAATAACCTAACTGAAAAACAAGCGCATTGTGTGAATGAAGATTTGTTTTATTCATTCATATAACCCCCTGCTGTAGCGCGAACGATGATGCCTCTACAATTGAACGCAGTTGTATTACATGTGAGAATGAAAATGTACTTCACCAACGTTGTTCTATCGCGTATGGACGCTGCGGGGTGTCCGATGAATAAAGAGTAAAGATAGCGAATACCTCCATGTAATTTTTTTCTATTCTATGTTCTTCCGCAGGGAAGAATATAGAATACAAAAATGCCACTGCCAGATTATGTGCAATAAATCCGCTTTTTGCAGACATGCATCATGAGGTTGGGTATAGCGGATTGTCTGGAGTCGCCTCCGGGCTATTTCCCGATACATCTGAAATGATGTGTTTGAAGTGATATGGCTGCAGCAACAGTTTGAGATTTCTCGTATTTTTGATGCCAGTTCGGCTTCTTTAGGGGTGAATATTTGGTTCGCAGAGACGTCGTCGCTCCTGGCTCTCCCTCCACGGCATCCCCTGTATCTCGCATCACAAAGGTCCTGGGCATACACATGAAGAATTGTTCTAAGCGACCGGTTGATGTTCCCGGTAGGGTTCTCTAGGTGCCACAATTACAGTAGAAGCCTTCTTCGCGGATTCCTTTCGGTGTCTGCAACTACAGCGCCGTTGACGTCGATTTTGTGACCGTGCTTTTCAGAGAACCCCGCGAATGTGCTGAGATTTGTGTTACCATTCTTCGCACATCGTTCCTGTGCTGCCGCCACCTGTCCCGGAGAGAAAGGGAGAAGTAAGAAAAGACAGGAAAGCTAACCAGACGTGGGTTCGGTTTGCTACCCTACTCTGTCCTGGAAGTTCTTCCTGTATCCTATGTAGAAGGCTGGATACTCAGAACCATAGAACTTGTAAACAACCCTTTGGCGCTTCGTTCTTAGAGGTCGATCTTTCGACAGTGACCGAAGGTGGGCGAGGGAAAGGAGTTACCACTGCTTCGGAGCCCTGGCTATCCTGTGTGCTGGCTGCTTCCATACCCTCGCCAACCTGAAGCACTAAATTATTTCCTCGACACATGCCCATGTTATCGTATCTTCTCCAAGCATGACACGCCAGAGTGCTCTGTTGGTAGATTCATATTTCAAAGTTTATGCATGCACTACGCACACGCCTATGTAGGACATAGTATGCAGGTCACTTAATGAGTGCTGGAGAAGTTTGCTGGTGCTAGTGCATGCTACTTCAGATGGGTATGAAGTATTAAAGGGGCCCTACGACAACTTTTTAAGGTAGTCAAAGAACGCTGTCAGCCAGTCGTGGAGGCTACTGTGTACATATATGCCAGCGAAATATTAGCACATACGGTCCAGCATTTGCGATTCGGTTTCAAAATGCCGCTGGCTACTCTTCGTTCAACAAATCACATCAATGGGAGGGCAAGGACTACGTAGGTGATGGAAGAACTACCATCCGCTGATTCACGGACGCAGTTACCGCGGACGTTATGGGGGCCGTCACGACGCCGCAGCGCGCACGCGTGTCGCCATTGCGGAACCCCTTTCAGCGCGCTCGTCGGGAGGAAAGCAGAGAGAAAGTGGTCGGATTGTGGGACTCCCCCCATGAGACGCTGAAAAGCCGCTGATATAGCTGATAGGCATAAAATATTTTTTGGATTTAACCACTAAGAATTCTGACCTGATTTTCTGCGATTCCGAAACAGCTATCCGAAATTTGGCTAGGGGCAGAATTTCTGTCCTGAGAGCGTGATTATTGAATCGAGCCATGAAGCGCGATGCTAGGAGGTGGGTAATTTTTCTGGGTACTAGCACACATTGGCAGCCCCCGGAAAGAGGCGGCTCACGTGATTGCTCGAGGTTTCGTCAGCCAAGTAGGTGAGCCGGCCGTTCTAGGGACATCCATGAGTGAGGAGCTAGTCTCTTTTCATGACATCAAAGCCACTATAAATTTTAGCGGAGCATCTATGCACCCCCCGCAAAGCAATTGACCAAGGCGCAGGAATGTGCCAGGAGAAAATTGCAGACCAGATCTTTTCCAAATCCTTACGCGATGAATATAAAATACATCGATGCAATTAAACCAGCATATAGATTATGCCAAGAAATGGCCGCCTATTCCCACGTATTATGGGAATGTGGGATGCAGTTAACCCGAACCATTTTGATGTTTATCACATAGAGAACGTCCACGAAAATCTATGCATCTGACGGAAGCAGCCACAGGAGCAGTCATTTACAAGGAACAAACAAAATGCACTGGTATTTCATTAGAGTTCGTGCGGCCAAATACATACATATCAATGGCTTTCGCGATTGAACAGAACATAAAAATAAGTTGACCCTTGCTTACCTCATGTGGAGTGCTGCTGCCGCATATGTACACTCCTCGTGTGTTGTAAACGCACATAGTTAACTGCGCTGCTAGTTCCCCCGTATTATATAAAAATCCCATTTTATTATGGTCTACTTGTGAGGTAAACTGCCATGATGTCTGTCGCACTGTAATTCTGCACTTTTTGCATCGATCTTACCGCTGAAAGTTGCTCTCCCAGCCTGGAAATCAGCGAATACCGAGGCACGAGCTCTTCGTTTGGTATGTATGCGACTTGTTTGCCAGGTTAATGTACACTCGCTTATGCAGCAATGTCAAAGAGTTGAGAAAAGGGTGCACTGAATACACTTATAGCCTGCAGACCAGCGAGTTCATGCACACGCATTTTTATGTTTGTTATTATTTTTTGTGGATCAAATGACGTTACGCACATGGGAAGGGCGGTCGTTTCGTTTGAGTCACCGTAATTGCCGGGCTGCGTAGCCTGAGCTATGCAACTCTGGCCACATGCAAAACAGGAGACGACGAGGCGGAAATGCTTTCGCCCCCGGCAATCAGGGCGCCTGCGACCGTAGAACCGTCCACGCGCGTACATCTACGCCCCGCCGATCAGCGCAGCGTGGTGTCGTCACTCTGTCTGGTAGGATCGAATGCCGCGCGTCTTCCGCCACCACTGGTTGAATCGATTCCAGTGAAGGAGTACACGCGCGCGAGCGGGAACGAGCGATCCAGGCTTGTTTACCATGCGGGGTCGTTTCACAGCCGCGAGCGCATTACGACGCGGTGCTGGTCCTGGGCTCCCGCAGACAGATCTCACTGCTGCCTCGCGCCCGAAGGCTTAGTCCCTGTGCCTCGTGCGCTGGCAAAGCCGTAAGCCGTAGCTTCCGGCGAAGGCCTTGCGACGGCTGTCGGGGCCGCTCGCCAATTTCGCCGGAGAAGCGCACGCGTGCCCTGATGACGACGCTCGTTCGAAGGCACCGTTAACTTCTTTTGTGTGTCATCTTCGGATTAGCCTCGTTTCCGTCCATGGCTATTCTGCCCAAAGGTATTCCCCTCGATGCATCGGCTGGAGATCGTAGAGTTTGGATGTCTCGGCGCCAATGTGCTGGGGCATTTCTATAAGGTCACACAAGTGACAGGTTGAGTGAAAAGAGGTGTGAATTGAGCATCTGCTATGATCTTCTGCTATGTGATAGTATTTATGCGGAGGCCAATATGCGTTAAAGTGTACAACATGAGAGTGATTATGCGACGGCCAATATGCGGGAGTGTGGAAAAGGTGTATCTCTAAGTTGCGGGGTCGATTCTCACAGCCGTGGTTGTACTTCCGCAGCGCGGTATGCAAAGAAAGAAAGAAGAAAGAAAGAAAGAAAGAAAGAAAGAAAGAAAGAAAGAAAGAAAGAAAGAAAGAAAGAAAGAAAGAAAGAAAGAAAGAAATGAAACCACGGGGTACAAATTTATGACTAACATAAGTGATAGTCATGACATCAATAACTTCACACCCTTGTCAGTTACGTGACGATTAACGATCAAAGAACAGCTTGACTGATCATGCGCTTTTGATGGCGTAGAACTGGTTTGAATTCCTTTCTTTTTTCTCCGCTTTTCAATGGTGTACTTAATATACTGAAAGCTGCAGACTACCTGTCAAATGCCGGATTTACCAGATTCGTTTCAGGGCACACTAACCACTCTGCAAAGTGCACTCAACGTTGAGTTCACCTACATGCACACGTTATGTGCCTTTAGACAGTTATTTACAAACCAAAAAAAAATTGTTTTGTTCCAGAGATCATTAAATGCAACCACAAATTCCGTTGTAATTGCTTTGAATAAAATTACACCAATATAAGAAAAAGTGAAATTTCGTTTTGCTACCTTAGACAAACACCTAATGTACAACCGCCCTTTCTTGCCTAAAAGGTTTTAGCACGCTTTACCTAACATATCGATGTCATGTCAGTTTAGTTAGTTTAGTTCTCTACAGCACAAAGTGTAATGTAGTTTAAAAGGACAAAACGCTGAGCGAGTTAGTAACCTTTCACCTTTCACCGTTCACATTTCATGTTTTCCTTCATTCCTCGTGAAATAGCTACAGATATTCTTCCTTTGTGTCATATTGTTAACTCGCAGAACACTAGACTTTCTGCGCAGAAGACTTCACATTTACTCTAAATCACATAAGCTTACGGCAAGTTTGCCCTCAGGTTCGGGGCCAAAACTGCTTCTAATAGAATTCCCGCAGTGAATAAGACTGCCTTTTCTTCGTGCTCCTTTAAAAGTCGTCTACAACACTTTTTCAACATATACAGAAGACAATATCAATCAGTCCTGGAGGCTTCCGCGAACACATGATCCAAACACTATTGCACTACACGCACCAGGGACCTCGGTAGTCGGTTCCAAATACAGCTTCAATACAACAAATCCTTTCACGCGACTCACCGACGAAGTCTCTTGACATTTTTTTTAAAATCTTCTCAAGGTAAATATGTTTTTCTTATTTTTTCGACTCAAAACAAACAAACAAAACATTACGGAACATCTTTTCGTAGTAACGGTGTCAACCAATGATAATTCTGTCTTAAGCGGCGCAGTTGGTGCCCCCAGTGACGCAATTATTGAAAGAATAGAAGGCAGTCTCGAGCTCTACCCGAACCTAAACTGCGAATTGCCTGGGGCATGCAGGGCAATAATATTTGGTTCACATGTTCACATGAGCCTCTCATACTGATTGGCACCTATTCTGGCTACGTTCAAAAAGTGTTGCAGTGCCGCTTTAAAGGTACGTTAAAAATGCAGCATTTAGAAGAGCGGCTTTCGCTCGTATTTTTGCCTGCTTTCTCTTGCAGAGATCTCTGTTCCCATCACCTCTCTGCCACATTCAAACATGTTTCTCTTGTTGTTCACGGATGGTGCCTAAACCAAGAAGTGTGAGTCGTGTGGTGACGACACGGCGTTAAAATCTACTATGTGGATCACCCGCAGAAGATCGTCCCCTAAGCGCGCTAATGTATGTGTGTGTGTTTATCAATCTGCTTTTTCCCAGATAATTTGTTCTCAACACACGTGCCACAGATTCTTAAATCCGACAAAATCATGACGCGTCGAAGCACCGTTCTTGGAGCAGTTACCCTTGGTTCTTAAAAAAAGAACTCCGGCTGCCGACGGCGAAGGAACCGGAGCAATGTGCGCGACGTGCACAGCTCTCGAAAGTGCCGAGTTCCCTGCTGCGAGTGAAAGAAAAAAAATAATAAGAAGCCCTGCTAAAGTGCCTGGAAAGCAGCCTAGCCTTGATATGAAGTTCCAAGCGAGGATTATAGGAGCGCCTAGCCGGGCAATCTGTACTCAAAGACTTTCGTGTGCTACGTCTTTGCCATCTTTATAGCTGTTCGCGGCAAGCGGTTGTGATATTAAGGTCAGCCGCCTTTAACCGTCCTTGACTCCCGACAGGGTGGATTTAATGCCTCACTTATCAAGCCGTTAATCGTGTTTCAGGAGCGTGCTTTCATTCTTCTTCCCTACCGATATTCTCTTAGGACAACGCATGCGGGCTGAGCGTGTGCGTAGTTCGGCAGATAAACACTTATCTCCTCTGTGTACTGCAAGCCAGCGTTATGACAGACGATTCATTCTTACACTTTTAAGGACATCTTCTTTCTTGACTGTTTTTTTCATTTTCTTATTTTTTTTTGGGCGACGCTTCAATTATTGGCCAGAAAAAAGTAACAGAACAATGCCTTGGTCTTCTGACTCACATGGGATGCAATGCACTAAATAGTACTAAATAGTTAGCTTAGGTGATGTCGTTTACTTTAGTGATCACTGTTACCTATCTGCTGGAAGAGCAAGGATAGGCGAAGAACTGGTTTTTTTTTAGACATAAGGCGCCTTAATTAAGCCGTTACTATACCTGCTCTGTTGTTCTTAAAATCGATTATATCCTCAGCAATTAAGAGAACCAGAAAAATATACGGTAGCCTGTGAGCGATAACAGCCCCCCGATAACAAGTTTCTACCCTCCACGGTGAAATGCAGCGTGATATGGTATTCCGTTGAACCAGGCACGTAGGCAAGGGGGGGCCCAGGGGGGCCCGGGCCCCCCCCGAAATTTGTCAAGTCAGCCATTAATGCAGGGGTATAGAGGCACAAGTACAAGTAGCGGCGTGCACATTTAAACAAATGAGAAACAAACGATAGTCAAGGAACTCACTAAAAACAGCTACCCAAGAACATTTATTCCGAAAGCACTTAAAGCACGGCTATGCTTGCCGAGAATTCAGCGTCCGGCTCCTGAATCAACACCACAACAGAAACACCCCTCTCCGATATGTCTGAGGCGTTAGCGAAACCATCGGCCGTATTCTCAGAAAAGAAGGCATCCGAGTGACTTACAAGCCTACGAACAGGTGTTCTCTACATATTACCAAAGGCCGTCCACCGAAGGAGAGAGCCCAAGGCACTATATACAAAAATGCGATGCGAGCTACATCGGCAAAACGAAAAACCTCAATGAAACATTTCGACAGCACAGGAATGACCTCCGCAATTTTGCAACAGATCGCAACCCGATAGTCGAACATTCCCAAGATAGCGACCACCGTATCAATCTTCCTCATACAACTGAAACCAATTAACGGAAACAGTTACTGCTTTGTAATTGCGGAAAAAGAAAGAAAACTTCGCAACGCGGGACATTTTAATATATGTAAGACAAGCTTGTCGGAAAAGAAATTACCGGAATGAGCAAAATGTTGCCATACGGCTTTGAAACCAGAGAAAACGATGTTATCTGCCCGTACTTCGTGCGAATTTTCTACGTCGCATCAGTTAAGTTTATGAAGGTAGTTAGTTGGTTGTGTCGGGTTTTCTGGGCAAAAGCGACCATGGCTACATTGCGCGAAACACACATTGGCTACGGTCAGGGCGCTCGGTAGTTGGATTGCTTCAAGGAACAGTGCAAAGAATGACAGGACGTACAGAAAAGGATAGCGTTGACTCCACCGGTGAGTTCCCTGAGGAATGTCTTAAAGAGAGGAGCGGTGTCTTTGTTGCTGCAGAGCTAGCAGGCGACATGCTGCGGGCGTCATTTATACAGTCGCGTAGTGGCGGCAACTTAGGGAGCATTCAGGTGCTTTGTTTAACTGATAGCTGCGCGGCGTGGGAACACGCACGCTTACGGCTTTGCTTTGCCACAGACGCAGAGTTTTTCCACGACCGGACGGCGGAATCTAACCGAAAGCTTGGAAAAGGAGAGTTTGTGTGGAAAGCGGCGGCTTCGACGACCCATTAGCCCGTTCAATCCCCCTGGCACATCTGCGAACCCCACCACCCTTTTTCCGCCGCCTGCGTCGTTGGGGCAGGCGCCCGCGTGGCCCAAGGAGTGAAAAGGGTAAACAAACAGGGTAACCAGGGTCGCTTGTAGTTGTGCGGAAGGGTAATGTGAGCCACGTTCATTCCATAGATAGATTACCTGAAAAATTCCCTCAAACGGCGCTTTGCAAACCATCGGAAAACACTGCAAAGTTTGAAATTTGTGTTGAAAAAGCACGCCTCCAAGGGCAAATTCGAATCTGTTCAGCCGGTCTCGATTTTTACCTCAGAGATATGACAACAGCGCATATCGTTACGCTAAAAGGTGAATGGGAAATCTGGAAAAATAAATGGGAAGCCATGCAAGAGGAGGAACTTCCCCGCTCTACGACGGGCGCTCCATACCTGAATGCAACAAAGCCCTCTTGCCGATCTTTCACACACTCAAGATATTGGCGACAATCCCAGTGAGCACAGCTGCTGCAGAACGCAGCTTCTCGACACCGAAAAGAATAAAAACATATTTCAGGAACAGAAAAGCTGAAGAGCGGCTTAACGGCCTGGCTCTTATGTCGATTCACCGGATGCAAGTCAGTGTCGACGAATTATCACTGTGTTTATAGAGAAACCGCGACCCATGAAATTCGCAGGGTGAACCACTCTTTTCGGCCAAGCTACATGGTCGTTTTTTTTTCTCTTTTGCATTGACTTTTACTATATTGTAAAATCACTCGCAATGTCATTCTTTGATGTTGCTTCCTAAACGAATGTTAGCGTTCTGCATCTTTTGTGTCGTGAAAGCATCCGTGCGTTGGTTCTTTGTGGTTGAATAAAACTGTTTTCGCGATATGTCTGTTTTTTTCTTTTAAGAATTGCTGTCAAAAGTGGCTCGCGTTCTTCTCGCATGCCTGTAGTTTAGACAGAGTGAGAGAAGTTGGGCAGAGAAAGCGTCCGACAAATATGTTTTTATTTTCTGCACATGCGTAAGTGGGCGCCTGATTCCTTTGCATTGCTTTTTTTTTTGTCGCTCCTCTTTCCGTCACTGACTCTGTATGGCCCTTCTTCGTCGAGATTACTTGGTTAGAAAGCATTCTTTCTCGTGCACACGCACTAGCTTTACTGTAGTGTCAAAAAACTTCCTTTCCATCTCGGATTAACTCGCCTCTTGGGCTGCATTACACTCTGTTCTCTGTCTCGTCTAATAATTAACGCCTTCTATATTCCCGGGCAAGTTTTTTTATAAGAATTGCATAATAATGACCATGCTGATATTGACGCTGTTATTCCCCCCCCCCCCCCCCGTTTGTTATGTAATACCCTGAAAGGGGCCTTTAAGGGTGAATAAATGATGATGTTGTTGTTGTTGTTAATGATGATGATGATGACGATGATGATGATGCTTTTGGGCCCACCCCGAAAAAAAATCCTGGCTACGTGCCTGCGTTGAACATAGAGTCCTTCATGCGATTTAAATGAACGTACAGAGTGACATGTTGACAGTACACTTCCGTAGTTGACGGACTTTGGTCGACCAGTGTCGCGAAGGCCCTCTTAATGTAACCTTGTTTTACCGCGTAATGAGCGCAGAATAAAGGACGGATGCCTTTTTACATACAGGCTGCTATATTAAAGACTGATTAAGGTACACCGGAACAACAGTTGACTACGCGCATCCGTCTCAAGACCGCTTGGCGTGTCACTGATAATTTACCATAAAGAAGCATGACGGAACGGTTTTTGTGACTTTCAAACGGAAATTAACTTTAAAATTTCATCCAAATTGCCAAACGAATGCTCGACTCTATCATTACAATTCCTGGACTTTCCTATCGCACCAAGATTCAATCACAGGTTCTGGCCGGCTATCGTTCCCTTTTATGCTGTACCTAACATAAGTCTGTTCCGTCACATGCTCGCCGGTCCCAAGCCTTTCCTCGAGTTTCTTCGTTAGTCTCCGAATTTCAGCCCCGTATACTATACTCCGTTTCATGCATCGGTTGCAACGCTGGGAAACTGCGCATGTATTCCGTAAAGACAGAAAAGGTTAGGCGTATCACTCTGACAAACAAATCACAAACGTAAAATACACCCTCCATATTCCGATTGTTTCCCCAGCAGCAGGAGCGTTTTTTTGACAAGCCTATGACAAATGTACATTATACATTACGGCTGCCGGCAAGGCATTTGCTCTTTTTCGCTCAGAAACGCACTAAATTTTAGGTGCGGAAGTAAACAGCGCAAACAAGAGCAAGTAAATTTGACATAGCTCCACTTGACGTATGAGACGGAGTGTAGTGCCGGCAATACGCTTTGGTTGCATACGTTTGGCTTTAAGAACTGCGTCTCATCACTGTAAATGCCTGCAGTGTGTGCAGGCATTTGGGCCAGACTTATCCTTCAACCAGCTTTTCCTTGCATGAGTAGACTGCCATGTCAAAAATTGACTTAAGTATACGAGATGTCATATGGCAGTGCACACGGGATGCAGGGACGACACCGAACATAAGAACAGACGCATATAAGTGCAGAACTTCTAAACGAGAAAGCGCGTACTTTAATTACCAATAAAAGCTCTGTACGCACGCAGAAAGGCTAGAGTAGTAACTTAGAAAGAAAGTTCATATGCTCAAATAAAAAGTATAACTGACGACCTTTACACGCAGCGCTGTTTAGTTTTGGAGATTTAGTAGCCTTCCATTTGCCCTGATTAGTAATTGCAAAATTCACTGGGGCAGTACAATACGTACGGATATTGTATCAGCGACCTATACATGATGTAACCATGACGATGCCTTCTCTATGAGGCAGACGTATATGTTTTACTAAAATATCCGCAATGACCAAAAATGATATAATATTGAAGACACAAACGAAAAGTGCTAAAATCCAAGGGGTAGACCGGGGGCTATGTGTGTGATGTGATAGATGCGCACGTTCTTGAAAAATGTTGTTCTTCGAGTGCAGTCAGTCACAGGTAAAACTCTCGTATGACTGCGACTACTCTGTATGTGCTGAAAGTGTGAATTGATTGACTGACTGATTGATTGACTGATTGATTCTCTGAATGACTGATTGATTTGGAAAAAAGGCAGGGAGGCTAAACGAGCGTCCGGTCTGCTACCTTCCACTGGTGATAAGGGAACCGGAACAAGAAAAATGGAAAATAAATAGAAGGCGAGCACTGCACGCGCACAAGAGTACGGTTAGACAGCAACACCGGTGTTCCTGTGAGATAGCTCAATTTCTGCGCTTTGGCATTCCAGAGGAAATTCATAACCTTCCTGACATCAGTGCGGAAAGAGGCCCGTGGGCGATCATGGAATCACAGGAGAAGTGAGAACACTTCCTTAAGGGTTTCCATCTTCTTCAAAACTGTTTGGGCTGTCGCTACCGGTAGCTTACTTACAAGCGTGTTTACGGTATGCAGAAGGGATTGCAAGTGTGAGCAATTGCAACAATTTTAACGACGACTTTCGACATTAGCCGCCCATTTTTTTCTGAGGTTGCACGCGGCAACAATGACGTTTCACAAAGCGTTTAATATCTGCGAGGATTCAGATGACGCGTCTTTCTGCTGTTGACCAAAACAGGGTATTATGCTGAGGCATTGCACAATCGTAGATCCCGTATCCGTTCATTTCGACGACCGCAGGATCCTTAACGTGGACCTCATTTTAAGTACGCTTGGTTTCTGCAGTTCAACGTATGCGCTTCTTTCTCTCTTTGGAAATGTGTCTCTCATCGTGCACACAAAAAGAAAGTCAAGTTCTCATGCTATACTGTAGGGCGATTAAGTAACTGTAGCTTTCAATCGCTTAAAGGGACCGACAAGTACCCAGAACGTGTGGACGGACTTTTGTCAATTTCGAAAGAACTTCAATTACAGTCATCGATGGAGCACCCCTTCGCGATTTGAACAGGATTTGTATTTTTAAATTGAACTTAAAAATTGGTGGCAACTCAAACATGGCGCAGCCTGGTGGGAACGCCTTGGTACGGCTATTTGTAGTCTGAATCGCCGTACGTCGCCTGCTGGTGTTCATACGAACGTAACTCGGCATTAAAGTTGCAGTCGACACATAAAAATGAATCTCCGCCCTGCTATTTACTTTCTACGCAGCAAAAAGGAGCGGAATCCGAGAAGCGGCGCTGCCTTCGCGGCAACCGAAAACCTATTTTTAACCTCGGCGCACGCGCTCAGCAGCTTCCAGGCGTAGCGCGCATGCGCCCTGTGGAGGCATAGCCTGGCGCGAACACACCCGGCGGCTGTCGGCCGCCGTTTGCAACATGTGTTGCATGTAAGACTCCACAGTAAAAAAAGCCTAATTGAAAATATTTCTAGGCGTTTTCCCCGTCGTCGCATGCGTGACTGGACGCTCTGACCGCTAAGCTTTACGCTGAAATAAAGAAAACAGGGGCCTTAAATATTGGCCACATGAGCTCTGTGTGGCCACCGCCACACCGAGCTCATGTGGCGGTGGCCGAAGCAACCGGAAGCGGCACCGATTTGCGTCTTTTGGAAATTGCTGCCCCAAAATAGTTGTTCATTTGTTAATTTAGCTTCGAGTTCCCAAGACGTTAAAGATGGAAAAAAGAAGAATATTTTTGAATATAATAAAAAAGGAAAATAGGAACAAGATATTGAGACTTCTACCTCTACTGCTACGAATAATACTTTACTACGATGATTACATTAATTCCGCAGCGTGCGTCGGAAGAGCATGTGCGCATGCTGCGGCTAGTGTGGGCGCAAGAAAAACGAGGCATTAACAATCGAACTATGACCCTAATGGGCGCAACTTCAAAGACATTGATGGAAATGCCATCAACATCGCACGATGCGCGTTAACGTTGAAATATATGTATAGGCGCATTCCGGTAAGCGTGGGACGACGACGAACAAGCTAATAATTACTGAACTCTGGATATTTTGCGCTCAACCCGTGAGGTTCCCAGTGTAATACGACGGGTATCCTATTAGACGCATTATTGCTGCAAGGCTTCGGGCAACGAAACACAATTGCTGTCCTTAAACAATGGTAGTTTTCCTGTGCAGATTGGCCGTACTTCACGCTGCCTGAAAGCGATAACACGTCCACATCCCTGAACAAGGTTGTGATATGCGCGTAGGTTTACTAATGGAGGAAGTCGTTAGGAAATATTGATTAACGCAACAGCGTGCTGGCTGCAGGGGAGCAGCGCGTGCTCCTCAAACAAGCAAAAACGAACAAGTGAACTGCTGTTTTTTTCCCCTCCATGATAGCAGTGACCATGTCCCCTGATGCTCGTATTTAAAAACAGACTCGGCCCATGGTAACAACGTGTATGCCTCAGGCTTACTCGACGTTCAATTAACCAAAAAGCAAGCGTTTCATACTTACAGTTGGAATTGCACATAAAATACAAGCAAGAACATTTTAAATACCAACTGGCTATGTTCCCTGTCGGAAATAACACTATTGTATATAGCTACTTGACAGCCTTTATATGGGGCTCACGCTAACTTCATCGTAGCCACAAAGAAGTTCGGACACGTATTTCGTTCTTGAACCACAAGCTATAGCGCATACCATAAACACTTCCGAAAAGCTGGACAGGCGCATCCCCACATATCCAAAGGGGCATGAGAGAAACGGGATATATATATATATATATGATCCCAGCTCCTCACCGTAAAGGCCATTGCACAGCCAAGGCCTTTCTGAGAGCCAAGTGAGGGGCTCCTGCAGTCAGTGCCCGAACCAGAGAAACACTCGCGTTAAAAGAACACCGAACAAGCATCAGTGCAACACCTCACGATCGTGGATTCCTATCGCAGTGGTCAGGTCACGAGGCTGCGGAGTGTGAGGGCCTCCACATCGCGAATTTATCGCCCGTGTTGGGGTTTGTACCCCAACAACAAGCAAGAAATTTTCTTTCTATGTCGCCAACTTTCTTTATTTCTTTCGAACTTTCTCTTCTCTTTTCTTTCTTTCTTCAGTAAAAAATGCAAGACATTCGTGTCGTTCACACACGTTCACATCAGGCAAGCGTGGGTGTGTAATAGTTGTTTAGGCACTTGGTTTGTGTGTGGCTGCACTGGTTCCAACCCTGCGCCGACAGCCAATTTTGTTCATTTTTTGCCTTCTTTGTTTCTAGTTCTTTTATTTATTTACTATTTATTTACAGATACTGCTGTGTTGTAATTGAGGCATTGCTGGAGTCATTGCAAGAAAGACAGAAAAATACAGAAGGAATAAAAACATAAAAACACATGATTGGACACCGTGCGTGGTGTAGTCGTCGCAAAGTACTGTTGGGTTTATTCAACGTTTCAACTGCGCCCGCGAAAAAGGAATATTTAAAATAATTATTAAATGACCGGAATGGAACAATATTCGAAAGATCGGACTAGCGACTCACATGGGTAGTATGACAGGCCAAAGAAAGGGGATTAGATATACAAAGAGATTTGTGCACAATGTTGTGTAACATGATAAGCCGATCGCACGTTCGTCGATCTTCTAAGCAATTCATGGTAATATACAGTAATGCTCTTAAGGGGAAAAGGTTCGGTTGTAACGGTTAAAAATGAATATGTTTGCTCTCCGTTGGATGAACTCGAGCTTATCTATATCATTCGTAAGGTGACCAGACAACGGACGCATTTTCAAGAAGTGGCATGACCTAGTAGTAGCATGCATTCTTTAGTAGCGCGCTTTAAGGTTAGTTAAGTACCATCATTTTTTTAAAGAATGTGCAGAAATAAGGGTAATGTGTCTTGCGCCATTTTAAGTTTGGAGAGAATACAACACCGAGGTAGTCGTATTCCTATACGCTTTCTAGAGTATGGTGAGTGGCGTTATATCTGAACTGCAATCGGTGTTGCTCTTTAGGGAATATAATTGTCACAGCTTTCTGAAAGTTAATCCCATATGCCAAATTCTGCTCCAGTCGTAAAAAGATGAAAACACGAGATTCAACAAAACATGGTCACTGACACTAAGCACGTTGCACACAGTTATCGGCGTACTGACGAAGCTTAACAGGAGTGCTAGAAACATGGACGGCGTCATTGCTGTAGGTTATAAAGACGAAGGGTTCCAAAACGGAGTCCTGTGGAACACCCGCAGAAATGACCACCTACCTTTCTAACTTTCTGTGGTTCTTCCTTTCATTCTTTCTTCGGCAGTAAATTACGGTAAAACTCGTTGCTGGGCTAGTTGGTGCATTGCATTGACGAAAAAACGTAAACTAGCTAAGAAAACAGACTAACAAAGGGAAACTGCAAGAAAGACAGGCAAGCGGCTGACTACCAACTGTTTATTCAACGGAGCAGCACTCAAATATATGCAGTCACGTAGCACATGGACTTATCATTAAAATCCATCAAGTGCAAAGCCTTGCATATACTGCCTCACTTGGTAACTCCCTTCGCCTCCCGTTTTTCTTCTATTCACTTTTCTCTTTCTGAGATGTTTTGTTCGTTGGGCTCATATAAGAGATTCCGTGGAGGTCATTTCCTTTCTGAGCAATCTCATGGAGTTGTCACTGCAACGTGACTTGCCTTTCTTAGCGATGTGGAAGGCTTCAAGTATTTCACGAGCTGTCTTATCACGATATCTGCCCAAAATACTGACCTTATCGAAAACCGGCTCACACTTGCACTCTTTGCAATGAAGGCACAAATTCGATCCACTTCCTGTATCTAATGATTTCAAATGTTCCCAGGCCCTATCCTTCAAGCAACGACCCGTCTGGCCTTCATAAATAACCCGGCACGTCGGTGGTATCTTGTACGCAACCCCCATAGCGCACTGAGCCAAGGTACGCCGATGCCCCTTATCAAGCTGTGCTTTCTTCATTTTCGCAATGCGCTCACACAACCCACCTGGCTTCGCAGGGGCAGAAAATACAACAGGAATTCCAAACCTACCGGCCCTGTTTTAGACCAAGCGCAACAGGGTGCGCATGGGCAACCACTTGTGGTCACATTTGCTCCGGCAAATCTCTGGTGTTTTTTTTCTTCCTCCTTTCACCTTTTGTAACAAAGTTTCTGCAACCGTAGACGCAACAGCACTTGGAAACCCGGCTATTTGCAGTCTTCCCTAGGTAGGAGATCTGAGGCACGACCTGGAATATTAAGTTAACTTTTTAACGATAGAGTAAATGATATAGTTAAGTGCTACAATCAGATTATATCGTTCAGCCGGTGTTGAAATATGTAACTTCAGTTTCTGCAAGTGTCACTCACATGACAGAGACTCACATTACTACACTCTGGTAACAACAGCAAAAGAAAATGTACTCTTGGTAGTATCTATAAGATACAGAGTCACCCAGTAGTATGTATAACATACAGAGCTGGGCTCCTGAGTCGAAAGGTTTGGGTTCGATCCCATTTGGGGCGATCGCGTTTCAATGGAGGTAGTACTCGTATGTTAGAGGTCCATGTACTCTGATATGTCAGTGCGCATCAAGGAACTTAAAATTTTTAGAGCACGCCAGTGCGATTACGACAAGTGCCTTATAATCATATTGTGGCTTCGGCGCAAAAAACCCCAGCATTTATTGTTAGCAAAACGTATTCAGTGATTTATTTCTCAGTGCAAGGCACACGGAGTGATTACTCAGGCTAAGATCACTTGGATTAGCAATACGTTTATTCTTTACTGCTGTTGTACCTTTTATGCAATGTTCATCAATTCCTTAATTATACTCACTCTGCACGGACTTAAGGGCTGCAATGTGTATAAATAAAATATGAATTTAATTAATTCACAAAGCAAATGCAAATTATACTGAATTTGAGAGGAGGATCAGTAATGAGTTCCTAATTCTATTTGCTGACATTCCTACTGGGACGTAAAGATTGAGGTAGACAAAAAGTTAATATAAAATACGGTGGCAGGTTCTACTAGCTGCCTCGTGTATTTCTTTTCTAAATAACCATTTCCCTAGTGTACGCGTCATCTGCATTGTGTTGTTAGTGCTATCTACTAATCGATCACTTGATTTTACAGTTGTGTGCTTTTACCAATGCATACAGGCGTCCCCTAATACACGCGTCAGCTGATTAACAGTGGCCGAGTAAGGGCAGCTGGGGTCTCAAACTTGTCTTCCGTCATAACATCCATAAATATGCTTTTGCTGTTAAAGCAAAAGCATAAAGAACGTTAACGAACCCCAGGTGGTCAACATTTCCGGAGCCCTCCACTACGGCGTCTCTCATAATCAGAACTGGTTTTGGGACGTTAAAGCCCACAAATCAATCAATCAGCCGAGTGGGTCAGAGAACAGACGGGGGTCGCCGACATAATAACCGATGTTAAGAAGAAAAAATGGACAAGGGCAGGCCACGTGTTGAGAAGGCTAGATAACCGATGGACAGTTAGAACGACGGAATGGATACCAGGAGAGGTCAAGCGTAACCGCGGACGACAGAGTGTAAGATGGGGGGACGAAATCAAGAAATTCGCAGGCATCAAATGCAATCAGCTCGCGCAGGACAGGCAAGGATGGAGAGGGCCGGGAGAGGCCTTCGTCCTGCAGTGGACATAAGATAGGCTGATGATGAATGATGGTGATGATATATTGTGTAATCTATCATATAAATTCTATAAACATTTAATTTGTGCGAGTGCATAGACGTATGGACAAAAAAACGGAAAAGTAATGAATTGGCAGTGTCGAATTAGGACTATGTTTTGCCACACCCTTAATACAAAATCTGAACAAACTTGGTGCGTGTATATTAAATATTGTAGTGAAGAAGAGCACCCTCGATAGCTCCGTAGCCGGATCGCCAATGCTACACTAGTTGGGCGCGAGCTGAAGGTGATTTGCTGCTCTGGCTGGTTAAGCCTAGACGCCATCGTGTCTGCCAGTCGGTGCCGACCTTGTCATCCACAAATTCGGTTCAGCTTCCTTATCACAATATACAAGCGCGAACGCAACGTCGCAGCTCACAGTGCGAGCACAGAGGTTCAATCAGGGTATTTACAATAATTAAATCGGGGAAGCATGAGGTGAGAAAATGATGGTTTGCATCCTTGCATTTACGTGAGAACCCGCTCCGAAGGCCATATTCACAGAAATTTATTGAAGGCACAGTGCTCCAACTCAGCACGAGAAAGGACGTGAAGGCATGCTAAGTAAGCCACACCTTATGCGCTTCGTCGCAGTCTTATGTACGGGGTGCGTGCAAGATAAACATGGTTCTAAACCGCGACGTCGACGTCCGAGACCACTTTAAGGGCTTGCCCGTGCACTTCTAAGACGTCTGCTGATGATAGGAAGCCGGCGCATATGTACGGGAGTCATTATGAAACGTGCGCAAACGCATGACTGCTCCTTCGCTCCACCCCTAATATTTTTTTTTCTGCCTAGCGCAGTGCTTCACCAAAACATGTACATGACCTTTATTTCAAAGCAATACCGTACCGCGGCATAGCTTATTAGAGTAATAGGCTCGTTATGCAACAGATCAGAGATCCCTCCCTACGTAATTCTATTGAAACTGCCGTGGTTTCATAATACTTCAGGCATGTCTCTTAAATATTAAAAACAAGCATGAATAGTCGCAAGCCCGGACAACGATTGCACGAATGCATATGCTCGACTGCGGCGCATAAATAATATCCCGAGCTAAAATAACAAAGCACACTCAGCGAGATAACTTGTGAAAGCAAAGTAACTTCAGGCGTATATCGCAAACGAGGTAATTATACGTTATAGCGGTAAAATGAGGCCACAAGTATTGTGCTTGAGATTAGTGTGCGAGTTGATACCGTGGGCAGCGAATAAAGAGTACTCGTATGCAGTTATTGATATAGGAATACAATATACGCTTTCTGATGAGATTACTAAATTTATAGCACAACACCTATCATTACCTGCCTATCCTAAAGGTAGGAAATCTAATGACTGGCACATTAGCTATGTCGTGAAAGCGACAATGTGGAATAGAAGCGCCGCCGCGTCAAATAGAAAGAACATACGAGAAAAGGCATGGAGGTGTGGGTGCGTGGTTTCAGTCTGGAATAAATATTCTACTAAAGGGTAATTCAAACAAGAACAGAAGTTCAAGGGACGATGGAGGCCCGAATCAATAAGGAAATCGTTTAAAATAATAAATAAAGGAAAAAAGGGGAAGGTAGCAAGCAAGACGCAGCGATTCGACAACTGCAGTTCTCGAAGGCGTGTTCACTTCTCAAAACGTTCGCTCTAGCCACATTTCATGTTTTTCATTGTTTCTAATTATCTGTTCATCCCTGAAACTATAAAGGGAACGTCGAAAATCTTTGTGTAGCAGCACACAAAGCATCTTTCAAAACTTCATGCAGACGTCCTGCAGAAGGCGGGAAAATTTAGTTAAAGCTCTACAGTATGCTACGTATAAGGAAGTTGGTTGCGAATTGCTTACACGAAGACTTACGATAGACTAATTGGGGTCACCGAAAGTTCTGCCTGCGACGTCTGTGGCAGGAAACAAAACAAAACAAAACAAGGAGCTATTATTTTGCCACTGCATGAATGTAGCATTTACAAAGAGCAATGCTTCCCACAACCCTGCATTGACTCAAAGATTAACCTGAGTCCACGCATGCGCTACTGTAACACCTTTGCAATCACTCGTCGGCCCACAGTGCAGTAAAAGCACTTTTGTGCTTTCACTGCACTGTGAGCCGACGTGCATGGTAGTCGGCTGGGCGCCCCTCTTTGTCCTAAATCTTTCTTCTCATCTCTTCGTTGCAAAGACTCATTAAGTGACAGTGGTCGACGTGGTGATGTCGACGGGGAAATATCGGCGCGGAGGGGCTATCAGATAGGCGATTTAATGCGACCAATGTGTTGCGTGTCCTACCCTTTACTTACTGTGGCTATTGGGATCAATACAACACTTACGCAATAATAAATCGGTGTTTTCGAGAAAACCTTCCACACTTTTTCGACTAATCTCCGAATGACCTGATTATCGGAGTTGTTAATTGACTCCCGAATCTTTCACTTCAAATGCTTTACGACTGTGTCAGCTACCAGCGGTGCTTACGAGGACTGCTTTTTTTTGGGGGCGGGGGAGGTGGGGGGGGGGGGTAGGGGAGACGGGATTGGAACACTTTCTGGCGTCTTTATTCCCAACGAGTGCGCTGAAAACCGCACAGTAAGTGATGACAAGAGGAAAGGCCTGGTAGCCTTTAGTACCTTTTATTTATTTCATTACGAGCGCACCGGAGGCAAATGGCGGCATTTCTGTGTGGGTGCAGTAACTATTTAGCATACGAAGCGCTGTTTTTGTCCTGAATAGTTACTGCGGATGAAACATAATCAAGCACGTTTACGCCATCACGAAACTAGACAATAACCGTGTCCGCCCCTGCGACTATGCGGTCATTTCCTCCAAAACTGCCCTTTCAAAGCCGGACATGCTTCCACTTGGCTACCTTTTTGCTCGTATGTGAAAATTCGAGGCCCACTCAGCAGGAATCATTTCTATTCGCAAACTTTCTATTCATATTCGCTGACTCGAGCTGTCAGATATCCTTGATCACTTCTACAGTTCTTCAGTGGCCCGTTGTCGATCTTCCAGCACAAGTACGTGAATACTGTCAAAATTTTCGTCGCTACGTGAAGTTGATCGACGGGCGTCGTGAACGAGGAAGCCATTTTCTCCCTTCCTTTATTTTTTGACAGAGCAAAGCAGTTGTCCACTTGGACTTTTTTCCCATGGCGGCATCCTTATAAGCAGTGCCTAATACTTCGAGCGTACGTGGGGAGTTTATTCCGACCAGGAAACGAAATTTCACAGCCGCACGCTGCTCACCTTAAGATTCCGTCGCAACAACAATGCAAAAAGATCGTGGGGGAGGGGCGAAAACTAGGAGCCCACAAGAATGATTTCATATGACTGCACAAGAAGACTCATATATATATATATATATATATATATATATATATATATATATATATATATATATATATATATATATATATATATATATAGAGAGAGAGAGAGAGAGAGAGAGAGAGAGAGAGAGAAAAGGCCAATTATAAGTTTCGATAATTCGAACGCCACTACGAACAGTGGTCTAATCGCTATGGCACTCGGCTGCTGATCCGAAGCTCGCGGGATCGAATCTAGGCTTCGGCGGCTGCATTTCAATAGAAACGAAATATTGAGACCCGTGACGTGTACGATGACACACTGTAAAAAAAAATGGGCCCCGAATACGGAGAAAGTTGGCGGTAAAATGCTGCCAACCTACTTACGTAATCAGAAAGCATCAAGCCCGAGGTTACGGAGAATTCTCAATACGTACAGTGCATTTATATTATACGTAGAGATTCCAAAAAGGCATTACTACCTTGACCCGTAATAAAGAAATGGGTGGTCCTGTATTGGATTGGCTGCTTCATGAAGTACTTACCACACATTACCTGTAATTTCAATATTGACCATGCCAAAAAAGCAAATGTGCTCTTTGTATGGTCAATATTAAGTTTGTGTAGCATATTCAAATAATGACAGCATATACCCTCTTGCACCAAAACAAAATTTTATTCCCTAGAAAATCATACAATAAAACCATAACATACATTTGATGGCTTTATTTTGCACATTATACAGTGGCACAGAAGTAGGACAACCTCTTGCAACTTAAGTTTGTGGTGCTTTTGTTTGCAATACTAACTAATATCGCAACAAAGTGCAGGTTTGTTTACCCAGGAAGGTAAAGGATAACTCTTGTAAGCCCAAACACACCACTCTAGTACAGACGCAGTGACCGTTGGAAACATCCAGCGCCACTGCATGTGTACCTAGTCTTATCAGATCATCACAAATGTGGGAAAGCTTTCTCAAAATACTTCCCTACAAAGTGTAGCTATTTCCATACACAATATGCATATCACCTACCAGATTACCTTTAGCAGCTGGGTCATTCCACGCCAAACGTCCCAGACATTGTGCCAACCCTCTCCAATTGTATTGTAAAAAAATGTGGACGTTC